>CM073576.1:141024454-141561954 GCA_037074715.1 Magnolia kwangsiensis | reverse complement strand
AATACAAGATATATATCGTGGGATATATCGGTTGATATCGTCGACATTTAAAACATTGATGTTAGCTATTAACACTTCTATGTAAACACAACAAATTGATGAAGTAAAATATGTTCAAGGCAAGTTTTGCCTAAATGGCCTTGTTTATTACATATAAAATAAGAACCATCACCTTGTCCTCTAAATATTTTCTTGTTCTCTCTCTTTGGTTGCATAGGTTTTATATACATATCATAGGGCTGTAAGGTTGTGGAGGTTTCATGGGATAATATGTAGGTGGATATCATTGATTTTAAGGTAGATATGGTTGGTATTGGGTAGCTGTTGTTTGTAACAAGATGAATATTGACAAAAATGATGACGCATGAGTGGACAATAGGGTAGATTAGATTGATTATTGAGAGCACTCTATCTACTTATTCTCATAAACCTTTCTTTTTAATCAGACATCTTTCTTTTAGCTTTTGACAAAAAAACTACATTGTTTCTAGACTGAACAACTTTGGAATAAACTTCATATTCTAAATGATGGGTCAAATCCTTAAAAAAAATTATTGCTTCATTGTGGTTTGGAATGTCTTTTGATGTGGGATCATGAATTGGGTAGAGATCAAAACATCATAACAATTTTCTATTAAGATGCAACATACATTTCACAATTCCATCATCATTTGTTTCATTTTTCTAATATAGTTCTTCATAGATCATCCAATTGACATCCTATATATATATATATATATATATATATATATATATATATATATATATATATATATATATATATATATATATATATATATATATATATATATATATATCGGATAAGGCACCAATTAGATGTTCTTAATAGAGCATCCAATTGGCATATTACTTTAGTATAGGACTCAAGGTATCCCGCATCGGTATCGGTTGGCGTAACAGTTCCCTCCAATACCGATACAGATACGGGGGTGTAACGGCGATATGGGGGCATAATGGCCCGTAACGGTGTAATTTTTTTTTCTACCAAAAAATATAAAAAAATATGGATTAAATCCCGAATATTCTAAGCATTCCAAATATGCATTCGTTTATAAATTGGAACATGTTTATGGTGGTGTAACAGTCCACTCTTTGGTAAGAAGTTGTATCGGACTGTCTGATGAATTTATGAACCAGATAACCTGAATTTGACTACGAAATTCATATATTTAATTATCTAAATATCTAATTTATATACTTAACAATTTGATATCATTTCTCTCAATAGTTCTTTTAAAAAATTAAATTAAATTCCAGTAGATCGTGTTGCCAATTTGGGGCTGACTTAGAGGACTAATCCATGCCCCAAATGAGCCTCAAATTTATGCAATTTATTGGCATTATCCCACTTGTGAATTGGTGGACATTTATTGGATAGTGAATCATGAAAAAAGTAATCAAAAGGCCCTATTTTAAAAAATAAGCGTTCACAAATTAACAATTAAAACAATTCAAACAATTTGATTTTAGCATTTTGAGTTAACAATTACAGTCCATAATTTAATTGGTAAATTTTAAGTTAATACATGTCTCGTGTACAATTTTTTAAGGGCCTGAATTAGGTAGGACTCGGATTGTGAAGTGTAGCACACGAGTGTCAAAGTTTTTTGGACCCCACTCGTGATAAATGTGTTATATCCACACTGTCCATCCATTTTGTCAAATAATTTTAGGGCATGAGCCCAAAAATGAGGCAGATCCAAAGCTCAAGTGGACCGTACCATAAGAAACAACAATAATTAAACAACTACCAATAAAAATTTATTGGGGCTACAAAAGTTTTAGATCAAGATGACATGTATGTTTTCCCTTCATCCACGTCAATGTGACCCTATTAATGTAAAATAAACATTACAGTGGACCCTAAGAAATTTTTAATGGTGAGCATTCTATAACCACTGTTTCCTATATTGTGGTCCACCTGAGATTTGGATCTTACTAATTTTTTGAATCATAACCTAAAATGATGTGGCAAAATGGATGGATGGCATGGATAAAATTCATACATCATCGTGGGGTCCATGTGGCACGTGTACATTTTATTAACTTGTGCACATGCTGCGTAACTCATAGCAGTCCATTCATTTAACGTAAGCAAGTCCTGTGGGTCTAATCATGAGGTATGTGTTATATCTAAACCGTCCATTCATTTGACGAGCTCGTCTTAAGGTTTGACATGAAAAATAATACAGATCTAATTATCAAGTGGACCACACTGCAAAAAGCAGTGGAGGATTAAATGTCTACCATTGAAACCCTTTTTCGGATCACAGAACTTTTGGATCAAGATGAAAGTTGTTTTTCCTCTTCATTCAGGTCTTTTTGACCTTTTGAACAGATTGGATGGAAAATCATCATCTCCACTGCTAATTTTCGGTGTGGTCCAGACGATCTTTGAATACGATTCATTTTTTGGCTAATGCTCTAAAATGATATTTAAAAATAGATGAACGGTGTAGATATAATAAATGCATCACTGTGGAGCCCATGTAACTTTGATCTCCTTTGAACTGTTCCTACAACTCGGAGCTCGAGGAGTGTCAGCTCTCGTCTTAGCATGACATGTACCTATAGCAGCTATACTAGTGTGTGGTACACCAGTCAATCCGCTTTCGATTTCAAAAGAAAACGATGGGAGACAGGGAAACCAAAAAGAAAAAGAGGGAAAGAAGAGGGAGAGGTAGAGAGAGAGAGAGAGAGAGAGAGAGAGAGAGAAGAAGAAGAAGAAGAAGAAGAAGAAGAAGAAGAAGGAAGAGGAGGAGACCCAGGCCGCAGCCGCAGCAGGGCAAGAATAAGGAGGAGGAGAAGAAGAACAAAGAAAAAAATAAGTATGTTTTTTTTTTCTATTTTTTCCTTATTTTCTAGGCCCGTAACAGATACGAGACACCTTGATAGGACTTAATTAAGGCATCCCACATTTCATTAGCAATATTAAAATGTTTGTACGTGGAAATTAAATATTTGTTCATAAAGTTATGAAGGATATTTTTAATTATTCTGTTGTTTTTCTTCCTTCTTTTATTTGTGCAAATTTTAGGCTACTTATTGAAACATCCTCAATTTTTATATCTTACTTTTCCCTAATGATATATATATATATATATATATATATAATACATTTTCTTTGTCTAATAAGATCCTAACAAATCTGTGTCGGCCATCAAAA
This sequence comes from Magnolia kwangsiensis, assembly GCA_037074715.1. NCBI lineage: Eukaryota > Viridiplantae > Streptophyta > Magnoliopsida > Magnoliales > Magnoliaceae > Magnolia > Magnolia kwangsiensis. Next base: position 141,558,767 of record CM073576.1, on the reverse strand, counting down.
TTATTCTCGTCAAATTTCTCTCATTTCAAGAGATTTACGACACTTGATATGAATATCATTTCTTATCGCTACATCAAGGGAGAGATAGTTATGTATAAGTCAATTGGAAAACACCTCCAAGACAATTTTATTAATATTCATGCGTAATCATTATTATTGGTCCAATAAGTCCAAATTGACATCACACAAATCAATTACCACGGGCATAGTTAATATCAATTAGTGTTTTAAATATCGACGATATCAGCCGATATATCCCACGATATTTCTTGTATCCCACTTGTGCGATACGAAATGCACAAGTAGTTGGATATATCCCACATGTTCGATCTGGTGAGCATTTTTTTTTCGATTTTTTTTCTGTAAATCATGTTAAATCAATGTCAAATTATTATGAATCCATGTTTTTCATGTTTTGCATGAAAAATCATGGAGTGGGATCTTTAATTTTGAGACTTGAAGAAAGACCAAGTTGCGAAAAATTGAAAAAAAATTTCCAATTTCTCGCAAATTGGTTACAATCTTTGTGTCCAAACATAAAATCAAATATGTATATAATCTAATTTAGTGATTCTTCTTTTGCTTTTAAATGTATTGCTTGTGTTTCTACACATCTTCTGACATTTATAAATTATATGAATAAACTTTCAGTATACTTGCATCATTCAATTAGACAATGTATAAATTAGGACCCCATACAAAGAAAACCTATTATGTGCACTTATTTTTTTTTAATAATGTTTTGATTTGTAAGTGTGTATTGATGTCTTTTTTAACAATCACTGAAATTTCATTGAAAAAATTGATCAATTTTCAATGTTTCCAACAACAACGATACATTCGCGATACAGCCGATATATCCCATGCGATAACTGATATGTATCCATATCCTAAGGGTGTGATACATAATAAAATACTGATATTTCGAACACTGATATCAATTTCGCGTAAAAGTTCCACTGATTCAATTGGGTGTAGCATAAATAATTAAAATTGAAAGAACAATAAAAGAATCTCTCCATATCAACTATCTGGTGACTCCCATAATAAAATTGAAATAATTAAAATTAAAAGAACAATAAAAGAATCCATTCATAGCAACAGTCTGGTGACTCCCATAATAAATTTGCCATACATAACAAATTCCATATCTTCGCAATATACTAGTGTAACATTACTATAGGCTCGTTTGTTACGGCCACACTTTATGCTAAAAAATCTACGAGTATGACATTTGTTGTATATTACTTTGCAATGCAAATTTTTTACACAAGATTATACAGCTTGTAGCTCTGATACCATTGTTAGGTGCACACGGACAATGTGGCATGTTATATTCTTGATTATCATCATCATCATCATCATTATTGTTGTTGTTCTTGTTGTTGCTCAAATTTGGTTGATCCTATCTTACCTCCAATGAGCCATTGGGTACTTGCACTTTAATGGAGAACAAGAAGAAACTGGGAGCGTCGGTTGTGGCCAGGGACCCTTCGATGCCTAAGTCAAGCGTATGGACTCAAAGCAAGCATCGTAGAGTCGATATAGCTGTGTGTCCTTTTCCTTGAAGAGGACTGTGTATTTATAGGAGCTCCTAGAAAATTCTTGTATCCGAGTAGATCTAAAGATACACTGGAGGGGCTTGTATAGGAATCAAAATATGTTCTCAAATATTTCTCCGACTATGCCTCGATCGTTGTGATCTTCGGCTAAGACTTCGCTGGGGAATTTTGCCCATACATGCTGCATAATTCTCTATAGATATTTTCGTTCTAAGCCTGAGGTCGACATCCAAGGTCAAGGTCAACATCTAATCTTGAGGTTGAATCGGAGGTCGAGGTTGAAGTCAAGATCGAGGTCGGTAATCAAGGTCATTGTATGAAGTTAAGGTCGAGGTCGTCGTTCAAGGTCGAGATTAGTACTTGTGGTCGAGATCTATAAGTTTGTTAAAGTGTCTTATTTTCAAACCAGTTTAACTATTTCAGCTCAATCACTGAGTCTCTACTCAGCTCATCTCCTCTAACCCTTAGGTATTTCAGAGAGTCTTTTCGGATGCTCTTATTGCCACGTGTCTCATATATTAGGTCAATTCAATTTTACCCATAACAGTTGCCCCCTACTTCCGACTTTCATATTTGTGAGCTTAGGAAGTAAGTGAATTTGAACTGATGTATGAGAGGGAAGTTTTTATTTTCTAACTTGAGGAGGTCGGCTCATTCCATGAGTATTCCTCGATTTTGTTGCTTGGTATTTAATACAAGAATTGAAAAGAGACAACGCATGCTGCTGTGATCGAGGAGGATATTATGATAGTCGTTCCGTATGAGGAGACGTGCATAGAGTGGTGAGCGCCGCTTCACCTCTGGGCAACTTGTAGGTGGACACATGTCCCTGCTACGTTAACTCAGGCTGAGAGCGGACACCTCGGCCGAAAAGGTTAAAGCTCCCCTCCACAGTAGAGCTGGAGTGACTAAGGAGGGCCACTAGGAAGGATGCCCCCTCATCCTTAGTCTAACTGGTTCCTAGGGTTGAGGCTTCAGAGATCGACATTGGTGGATTGGGGCCTGCCCCTGAGATTCTTCCCCTGGTTGAGTAGCTGGGGCCCGTGAAGGTGGCCGTAAGAGGCGAAAATGGGGTGCTCCAAGAGCTGCCTCAGATGGTTTAGCTTGGGGCTCTCCTCCTTTAAATTCAACCCTGACCTGTAATGAGGAGGAATGGGTAAAGGCCACTGCAGCTATGGAGCATAAGATAACAGCAGGGAGCAGCTCAAGTTGCTAAGAGGTGCGGCAGGAAGCACCTCGGGGCATTAGGCTCCTGAGGGGGCTGCAGGGTTAGCAGATCCCGCACCCCTTCCTTGTCACATGACGGTGCTAGCTCACTGGAATAGCCATCATGTGAGTGAAGAGAAGGTCGTCTCCATGCTCACCCTATAGCCCGAACCCTTGTTGAGTGAGGTGGTGTCAATGTTGATCAATGTAATGACGTCTTCTTTCTTTTTATATACGTTTTCTTTCTTATAGGCTGACTTCTTGTTGCCCTCCCTTTTTATTTGCAGGGTACCACCAGGGTTCTTGCCTCCAGCCATGCTTTCCTCAAGTTGAGAGGCCATCTTGAGGAGGCAGGTCAAAGGCTTGAGTCTTTTAGGGCCTAGCTTCAGGCCAAGGCTGTGAAGCTGGCAGTGATTGTGGAGGCCAGGACGGTGGCCCAGGGCGAGATCGAGGCCCTGTGCGAGGCCTTAAGGGTCATTGAGGAGGACAAGGCCACCAACATTGCTCTGCTGGTCGCGGAGCAGTGGGAGAAGGCCAAGCTGGTGGCTTGGGTGGTAGAAGTGTAGTCTCGCCTTTCTGAGGTAGAGGGTTGGGCAGTTGACACAGAAGCTAGGCTAACGGGGGTTAAGACCTTAATCCCAGTGAGAGAAGCAATAGCCATGGAGGCGTTCAAGGCTTTTAAGGAGCACACAACCGAATTGGAGGAGATCTTCAAGCTTGGCTTCCAGTGTTGCCGAAAAGACGTTTGACAAAGTCATTCAAACTTGGACTTGTGCTCCCTGGACGATGATGCTCCCGAAGACCTTGCTACTACTACTAAGACCGAGGAGACCCCTCAAGGATAGACCTTCCTTCCTTGTATTTATTTTTTGTACATTCTTATGAAATGAAAGAACATTTTTTATTGATCTGATCTTGTGATTCTATGTGTGATTGGTCGGTATGTTAGTTGTGCGCGTAGCCCTTTTACTTGCTAGTCAAGTGGGTAGATTATTAAGTCATAAAATTGATAGGCAGTATATACGAGGAAAAGAACCTTCCCTTTAACCGAAGGAGGTTTCTTATAGTCGAGTATGTAGGTCGTGAGCATATTATGAAAAAGGTAGTAGGAACGAAGAAGAGAATCTTCTTCCCTTTAACTTAGGGAGGTTTCTCATAGTCGAGCATGTAGGTTGCAAAAATAATAGAGAAAATAGTATAAATGAAGGAGAGAACCTTCTTTCCTTTAACTAAGTGAGGTTTCTCATAGTCGAGCACAACTAGCTTTTGCCGAGGTGATAAATCGAGCACAGTAATAACACCTGTTGAAATCCTTTATGAATAGTAGATCTTTAGATGCTCAACATTCCATGGGTGAGGTAAGAGTTGCCCCTCAATGTCTTCTAGTTGATAAGTCCCTCCCTAGTCGGACCATATTGGCCACCTTGTAAGGTCCTTCCCAGTTCGGCCCTAGGGCTCCCGAGATGGGTTCCTTGATATTTTAGAAGATTTCTCATCTCTTGCTCGAAATCTACGCACCTTGACCCTTGAGTTGTAATGCCAAGCAGCCCTGTGTTGATAAGCGATGATCTTCATCTATGCCTTTTCTTTGAGTTTTTCAACCAAGTTGAGACTTAAAGTCATCTGTTCATCATTTTTGCCTAAGTTGGTTCTTGTTATGGTAATTCAATTTTTACTAGCATGACAACTTTTGTGCTGAAGGCCAAGGAGAACGGGGTTTCCCCAGTCGTCATTCAAGTTGTCGTTCGGTATGCATAGTGCACAAATGGCAACTCGTCCACCCAGGCCCCTTTGTATTTTTTGAGTTTAGTTTTTAAGTGGTTTTTTATGATTTTGTTGACGGCTTCCACTTGTTCATTAGCTTGGGGGTGCCAAGGTGAAGAGAAGGTATTATGGATGTTGAGCTTTTCATACAGTCCTTAAAAATGGGCATTATTAAACTATCTATCGTTGCCCGTGACAATGGTATGAGGGATGTCATATCTGCAGATAATGTTCTTCCAAATGAAGTCAGTGATTTTCTACTTGGCAATTTTAGCTAAGGGCTCAGCCTCAGCCCACTTCATGAAGTAGTCAAAAGTGACAATGGCGAATTTGGACTGTCCCTTACCCATGGGGAAGGGTCCTATGATATTAACACCCCACTGCGCGAAGGGCTAAGGGCCAGTCGTCATGGTCAATTGCTTGGGTGGTTGTTGCGGTATCATAAAAAAATGTTGGTACTTGTCACATCTCTTTGTATATTGCTTCGTGTCTTTGTAGATGGTTGCCAGTAGTACTCTTATCGAATTACTTTATGGGACAGAGCTCTCCCACACGAATATTTACTGTAGATGCCTTCATGAATTTCTCTCAGGACATATTCGGCCTTGTTCGGTCGCAGGCATCTTAAATATGACAACAAAATTGTAGAGTATGTCTCCCAATATGGTATACTGAGCTGATTTGTTTTTTACTTTGCGGGCTTTGAGTTTGTCATCGAGCAGCTCACCCTGTTGTAAGTAGCATATGATTGGATTCATCTAGTTCGGAAAATGGTTTATCGGGAGAGCTTCCTTCTTGTCAGGTTGGTTGATACTGGGCTCTGGCAAGAACTCCATCGACACAGTCTCGGTGAGGTCGTCGTCAACTATCGTGCCTAATTTTACTAGAGCATCTGCTTTGGAATTTTCTGACCTAGGAACTAGGATAACTTCGCACTTGTCAAACTTGTTGAGTAATTCTTTTACTTTTTGTAGGTAGGCGATCATCCTTTCTCCTTTGGCTTGGTACTCTGTGGTGATATGGTTGACTATAAGTTAAGAATCGATGTAGGCTTTCAAGGCTCGAGCTCCTATTGCCTTGGCTAGCCTGAGCTCGGCGAGGAGCGCCTCGTATTATGTTTCATTGTTGGAGGCTAGGAATCCAAATCTTACAATGTATTGTATACTGATCTGGACAGATGCAACGAGGATCAGACCTGGGAAGGCGAACTTGGTAAGGAAGGACCCGAGACTGTAATCTAACCAGCTCCACTACTGGGGCCTCCTATTCTCCAAAAGCAAAGAATCACTTGTCCTTCCAACACTTATTGGAGGAGGGGTTCTAGGTGTTAAGATCTTGGTTGTTGCTCGGCCACGAAGAAAAATAGTACCATCCAAGAGAACCCAGACTACTCTTAAACCGATACATGTACAAGAGCTCATCCATAGTCAGTTGGGCATGACTGAGCTGATGCCACAAAATGTAACTCTTAAAAATAGCTCGCCACATGTTAGGCTTAAGTTGTCCTGGGGTAAGCCTTAGGAGATGTACTACCCCCCTCACGATTGGGTGAGGAGGTAGCCGCAAGCCGTAGGAAAACAAAATAGGGAAGAGGGCCACCTCCCCCTTAGGAGGATGGTCTGGAAGTTCACAACCTCAGGAAACTGCAGCCCCACCAAGTCAGGAATATGGAACTCCGACTAGAGGGCAATCAAATCCTCTAGCCGGAGCCTCGAGCTAAAGGGACTTGACAACGAAGCCAGTCCTTGAGAAGACAAGGAAGCTACCTCCGCTTGGGGCGACAAAACTTCCTCCTCCCGAGCTACCATTGCCGGAAATGGTCCGCTTGATGACGCATTTAGCTGGGAATCCACACTATCGTGGATGGATTCCCTATGAAAAGCCCTCGATATGAAATTCCCATGGAACCCTCCGATGACATTGCAACAAAGGATAAAAAGTAAGAAAAGGAAAGAAGGAAGGTAGCACAGTAGGAAACGTACCAAAGAAACCTTAAGTGACCAGACGACTCACTCAACAAAGGAGAGGAAGAAAAAGAGAGAAGAGGTCAGTACAGCTCGGACTCCGTAAAAATTAGTTAGCGAAAGAATGAGGAGAAACCCCTATTTATAAAAATCCCAGAAGGAAGGTATTTAATGCCCACATTAATTGATGAGATGGGAAAAGATGCCTCGATGCATGATGTCCTTCACGTGCCAGCTTAAGGTTCGCTCTCAGCCCGCATCAATGCAGTAGGGATAGGTGTTCGCCTATGAGTTGCCCTGAGGCCAAGTGGCACTCAGTACTCTGTTCACGTCTCCTCGTACAGAACCACTATCATAATATTCTGCTTGATCACAGTAACATGCTCCGTCTCTTTCCAATTCCCGCATTAACAACCAAGCAACAAAATCAATGAATATTCATGGAACAAGCTGACCTCCTAAAGTTAGAAAACAAAAACTTCCAGATCACATATCAATTTAAATTCGCTTACTTCCCGAGCTCATGAATATGAAATTCAAAAGTAGGGGGGCAACTGTTATGGGTAAAATTGAGCTGACCTAATGTATGAGAAATGTGGTAACAAGTGCATTCGAATAGACTCTCTAAAATACCTAAGGGTTAGAGGAGATAAGTTGAGCAGAGAGACTCATTGATCAAGCTAAAACAGTTAAACCAGTTTGAAAATAAGACTCGTCAACAAACCTACAAATCTCGACCATAGGCACCGATCTCGACCTCGACTGCCAACCTCGACCTTGACTTCATACGACGACCTCGACTATTGACCTCAATCTTGACTTCGACCTTGACCTTGGGCTCGAAATGAAAATATCCAAAGAGAATCCTACACCGTGTATGGGTGGGATTCCCTAATGAAGTCATAGCTGAAGATCACGCCAATCGAGGTATAATCGGAGAAATATTTAAGAATAAATTTTGATTCCAATACGGGCCCCTTCAGCATATCTTATAGATTTCATGCCCCGAACTCGGAAACCGGTCTCACAAAATTCCTGATCACCGAATCTGGTGCCGACAGCCTCCATTGTATCCCATTCTCGGCTCCTAACACGCATATGCCAGATTCTGATCCTGAAATTTTATAAAGAGGATTTTTTAACGTATATTTATCTCGTAAAAAGCATAACTACAAGTTTACCCAAATCACAAAAGTAACATCATCATCACATATCCACTAATATAAACATTTGAATACAATGCTGAATGGGGAATACATATGTCAAAATTAAAGCTCCAGAAGTCAGCTACATGCTCCAAGCTCTACGTTGTTGCAACCTAACATCACCTACACACATATATCATGCATAAGCTTATAGAAAGCTTAGAGGGTGGTGTAAGTGTGTACATAAGGTAAGTGTAAGTATTCAACACAATGCCATAATCATACAATATCATAAATACTGGTAAGATTATGAATCATACGATATCAAAGTAAAGCGAAAATACTGACAAGTCCATGAGTCAAAAATATCAGAGTACGCAATACAAATCAGTTATGCAAATGAGGAGTCATAAAGAACTAAATATCAAATGCCAAGGATGCAATAAAATATACAATTCTTAATGAGTTTACGAATACCGTAAACCGTATCATGACCATATAAATACAGAAATATAGTAACCCAAAATGTCATATGCCGCAGATGTAATGCAATATGCGGTGTGAATGGAATGACCATGTTGGAGTGTGAAGTCGGAATGACAATACGTAGTATCACAGGCTATGGGGTCCATCATAAGGGACTTATATTCAAACCAGTCTCATACCAAATTTGGATAGTCAGACTCAATGTGGTAGGCTCTTGATCTCAGGTTAGTCGCGCGCCCCAACCAAAATTCTGACCATTGCAAAGGTACAAGTAACAAATAGTTGCGCACCACTAGCCCGAGTGGATAGTGAATGAATGAATAAGTATGCAACTCCTGCTCCACAAATCAATACTGTATATCTCTGAGATCATCATCGGGTTCTAGTACACTCTACACGAACTTGCCACCCCAACAAGCGCACAATTGGGTAAGTAGAAGAGACCTCACTATCCGTCTAGTCAGTAGTCAACCAACATCTACCCGGCACGTGGATAATGGACCCATTCACGAGCTGGTTAAACTCAGCCTAGCTATACCTACTCCCTCAGACGGGTAAGGCCACACCCTTTCCCAACCAACCATGACGCAGTGGGAGACGTGACCTACTAGTATATGGTCCTTATGCGCTCATATATATCCACTCGGTCTTGACGTTGGGGCGTCCTCTGGTACCAAAAGGGTTTAAGGATTTTCACTCATGGCCATCTATGGTAGCTCGATACTATTAATATATTTTCAGTGTCCCATCTGGCCATCCACCATATGCCTATGGAGGCTACGACCTTGATGTCGCTAGGGCGTACAGTAATCACAACACACAATGCAAGATGCATGAGTCATACAATCCAGTCATGCATCAATCCCGCGTACACCATGCGCTCATGTGAGACACCCTCCGCCTATCAGGGAGTCTTATAATAACCTGCCCAATGACATATGCAATGGTCAACCACATCTTATAAAAAACATGCAGATGACGCGTATGGGCATGACCGGCATCGACAATTGACCTCGATAATGTGGATATTTAACCAACATTACCCCCAAGGAATGGCACACATAGAGCTTAACATATAGTGGACCCATGGCCTCACACAAGGGCCAAATATACAACACCATGGGCCTCACTTAAGAGCTTAATACACATCACAATGGGCCTTTCACATGGGCCTAACATACATCATAATGGGCTCAATCGCCTAGCTCTCAAATGCATCACAATGGGCCTCATCACATAGGCCTCATATACATCACATTAGGCCTTAAACACGGGTTAAATACACATCACAATGGGCCTCAAATATGGGCCGCATATATATCACATTAGGCTTCAAACATGGGCCACATATACATCACATTGGGCCTCAAACACAGGCCGAATACACATCACAATGGGCCTCAACTACGGGCCGCATATACATCATATGGGTCTCGACAATTAAAATTGGCCTCGATAATCGAAATCGGCCTCGACAATCGGCCTTGACAATCGAAATCGGCCTCGATAATCGGAATCGGCCTTAACAATCGGAATCAACCTTAATAATTAGCCTAACAAAGAGCCTAAGGGAAGGTTACAATATGGACATTTAACCATCATCGCCCATCAATGTGGACATTTAACCATCATTGCCCCCAAGGAGTGACCTTCATAGGGTCAAATATATATAGTGGGCCCATGGCCTCACACAAAGGCCTAATATACATCACAATGGGCCTCATATAAGGACTATATGCACATCACTATGGGCCACATCACGTGGACCTCGAACACATCACAATGGGCCTCACTCATGGGCCTCATATACACAACAGGTGGGCCCTGTACATGGGCCTCAAATACATAACATGTGTGCCCTACACATGGGTCTCATATGCATTAAATGGGCACGTATTTAGGGCTCGAATACATTAAATGGGCCACGCCCATGGACCTAAAATACATCACAATGGGCCTCACCCATGGGCCTCCAACCTATCACAATGGGCCTCATCGAATGGGTCGTAAATGCATCGCCATGGGCCTCATATGTGGGCCACATATACAACAAGTGGGCCACGTGACATGGGACTAACAATACAAATAGGTGGGCCTCACCCATGGCCCAAAGCACATCATGATAGGCCTCATGGATGTGCCGCACCAATGGTCCTCAAGTGGGCTTGGGCCACACCAAAATCATTTCAATAGTTGTAAGTGTAACATGTGTATCACTGTACACTATCATTCTATGGGGCACATGGCCTGTAGGACCCGTATCCTAGACAGTACTGTTTCGTCAATTTTCACGATCCTTATCGTCAAATTTCGGCAACCCGCAACCTCTAGTCGACGTTGTGCACGACCGTAAGTCGTATCCTATACATTTGAGTCGGCTTAATCCGAGACTTGTATCATTGCGACCGCACAGTCGCCGCAGTTCTAACGCCGCGACTCACGCACCGATCCGATACCCTGACTAAGAGATGTGGGTCGGCGTTTATGTTGAGAAAACGCCGCGCATTTACATTCTCAAGGGAATCTCTACAAAGTGTCAAATCAATTCCATCAATCAATCACCCATCAATTACTTTATGTCAAGTACAAAGCACCCATGCTTCCTTTCTCCACAAGTCAAGCAACCACCAAAGTCAACCAAGCTCTCACCTCACCCATCACTCACATCACACATCACTCACCTCACCCTTTCACCCATCACCCATCCCTCTTTCCTTACAACTCTCTCTCTCTCTTTCTCATTTCTCATTTCAAAATCTCAAGCAAGAGAGCATCACACGTCCAAGCTCCTCCAAGTGAGAAAATGTGATTTTTGGTGGCCCACTTCGCACTTTAAAAACCCATCATCCTAGCCATCCATTTCTCATCTCCACCATCAAAGTGAAGTTCTATGAGAGTAGCTTTCCAACGGACCAAGAAGATCAAGTGGTGGGTGCCTCCATAGCCTAATTTTTATATTTTTAAAAAGGGACAAGTGAGGCCAACCGATCAATGGTTTGGATCTCACTTGGGACCCTAAGATGTGGCCAATGGCCCATCTTGATCATCAATATCATTCCATGATGGGGCCATTATCCATGGACCCCATCATGATGTTTACTTTCCTTGCATTAAAGAGGTCATCTAGACCGTCCATTCTTAGTGGAGAAAGATCTCCACCGTTGATCTTTGAATTGGTGGGTCCACTTGTATTAGGGCCCACTCGATGTACAATTGAATGCAAGGGAGGGCCCATAGTGTCGGGGTCCCTCCATCACGCGTGTCCCACTCTCCTTCTATCTCTTTCTCCTTCTCTTTTCCATTATTTTTCTTTGTGTGTTGATGTGGCCGTGTGGCCCACTTGAATAGGCTCCACCATGAAGTACTTTACCCAAGCCATCTAAGGATGGGGCCCACTTTATATGTGTTGTACCCACACCATCCATCAATTGGTGGCCCACATAAGCGGGACCCACCTCAAGGCTCGTGCACACCCAACCGTCCAGCGTCCCCTGGACGCTGGAGGTCAAAAAGGAAAAGACAAATATTAGCTTGGTTCCACACTCATGGGCTGGCCCATTCATACAGGCCCCATCTTGATGTACATTTCTAATCCATGTCGTCCATCCTCTTTCCCGACTCATTTTATGCGTTGAGCCAAAAAATGAGGTTGAACGAAGTATCCGGTGGGCCATATTGTTGAAAACAATATCGGTACCGTTGAAATCTACCCGGATTTTTCTTACACGCTGGAAAATGTCCGATATTGGTCTTGATAGATTTGTTTTGGGCTTGGGAATGCAATGGATGAAGTGGATGCATTTGGAACGAGCCCCGCATATTAAAAACCATACAAAAATGGTTTTTCAAAAAAAATAATAATAATAAGGATGCAAGCAGCAGAGGCTACTGCCTCTGACCTGTCAGACGCGCAGGCATCCTGCGTCTCATCGGGCGGACAGGCAGCAGTCCATGGCCCCAGCCGTGGGCCCCACCCTGATGTTTATTTACCATCTGATCTGTTCATAAGGTGGCCCACCCTCTGAGGAGGGCCCTCCCCAAAAATGAGACACATCCAAAGCTCAGGTGGCCCACACCATAAGAAACAGTGTGAATTGAATTCTACCATTGAAACTTTTTTTGGGGCCCACAGGAGTTTCGAATCAAGCTGAAATTTGTATCTTCCCTTCAACCAGGTCTGCGTGACCTTATCAACGGGTTGGATGGCATGTGAACATTATGGTGGGCCCCACATGGGACCCACAGTGGTGTATGAGTTTTATGCACGGACGGTGGAGCCCACTGCTTGGTATGTGTTTCCACACCGTCTAGCCATTTCTTTGGCTTCTGGACGGTCAGTGGATCCCCCCCCCCCCCCCCCCCACCATGATGCACGAGTTGTATCCTAACCGTCCATCTATTTTGAGAGAAAAAAATGAGGTAGATCTATGGTTCAAATGGGCCCACCTTGGTATGTGTTTAGGGCCCATGATTGACTTAATTGTGGCCATCCATTTAGGCCACCTTGGTATATATCTAAAGCCCAAATAATTAGGCCCACCTTAGTGCACATCTAAGGCCATGGGATTAAGGCCATTTGGCATATGTAATGCCCATGGGATTATGTCACGCCCCAAACCTGGAAAAATGGATTCACAGGAATCTCGATCGCCGAATCCGGTGCTGACAGCCTCCGTAGTACCCCATTCTCGGCTCCTAGCATTCATATGCCAAATTTTCGATCCTGAGATCCTACAAGGAGAATTTTTTTTGTACATTTAACTAGTAATAAGCATAACCACAAGTTTACCCAAATCATAAAGGCAACATCATCATCACATATCCACTAATATAATCATTTGAATACAATGCTGAAAGGGAAATATATATGTCAAAACAAAGCTCCAGAAAACAGCTACACGCTTCAAACTCAATGCTGTTGCAACCTAACATCACCTGCACGCATCTATCATGCATAAGCTTATAGAAAGCTTAGAGGGTGGTGTAAGTGTGTGCACGAGATAAGTGTCAAGTATTCAATACAATATCATAATCATACAATACCGGAAAGCTATTAATCCATAAACCATACAATGACTGAATAAGCAGAAACACTGATAAGAGCAGGAATTACCAGCGTAAACAGAAATACTGATAAGATTATAATCATGTGATAACAGAATAAGCGGAAGTATGAACAAGTCCATAAGTTAATCAATATCAAAATACGCAATATAGGACAGCTATGCAAATGATGAGTCATAGATAATCAAATGTCGAATGACAAGGATATAATGTAATACACAATTCAAAAGAGTTAACAAATATCATCACTTTCATCTAAGTCACAGGAATACAGAAACATAACAACCCACAATGCCACACGCCAAAGATGTAATGGAATATGCAGTATATGGTGCTAATGGAATGACCATGCTGGAGTATGATGTCGGGATGATAGTACGTAGTATCGCAGGCTACGGGGTCCATCACAAGGAACCTCTATCCAAACCAGTCCCATACCTAAATTTGGATAGTCTGACTTAACGTGGTAAACTCCTGATCTCAGGTTAGTCGCGCGCCCAACCGAAATTCTTTCCATAATGAAGATACACAACAATTAGTTACGCACCATCAACCCGAGTGGATAGTGAATGCATGAATGAATGAGTATGCAACTCCTACTCAGTAGCCTGTCAGCACAGTAGCCTGCCAACCCATGGTAGCTCGCCCAGTGTGGTAGCTCACCCAGGCCTCAGCCCCGCCCACATCAGCGTCCGCCCACGTGCGCCCACCCACATGCACAACAGTGACGGGATGTCATAATATCAGTCAATCCTCATATCAGTACGATTCCTCTCTGGAGAAATCACCGGGGTCTATTAAACTTCACACTACCTGCCGCCCCAATCAAGCGCACAACTGGGTATGTGGAAAAGACCTCACTATCCACCTGTCAATAGTCTGTCAATACCTAATCGGCTCACCGATAGCGGACCCATTCCTCGAGCTGGTCAAACTCAGCCTAGCCATGCCTACCCCCTCGAGCGGATAAGGCCGCACCCCCTTCCAACCGACTACGACACAGTGAAGAGCGCAGCCATCTGATAATCGGCACTCAACGCTCATCTACCCACTCGGTCTAGACGTTGGAGCATCCTGTGGAATCAAGAGCGTGTTTAGGAATTTTCACCCAGGGCCATTTAGGGCAGCCCGATGCTCGAATAGATTTTCGGTGTCTCATCTGGCCATCCACGATATGCCTGTGGAGGCTACGGCCCTGATGTCACTAGGGCGTACAGTAATCACAATACAATGCAAGATGCATGAGTCATACAATCTGATCATGCATCAATCTTGCGCATGTCATGCGCTCATGTGAGATAATCTCCACCTATCAGGGAGTCTCACATCATCCTGCTCAATTACATATGCAATGGTCAATCACATCTCATAACAAACATGCAGATGATGCGAATGGGCATGTATCATGATGTTATGATGTCACATACTCATAAATGGTATCAATAACCGGCGTCGACAATGTGGACTTTTAACCAACATTGCCCCCAAGGAATGGCCCACATTGAATCAAATATATAATGGGCACATGGCCTCACACAAGGGCCAAATATACGAAACAGGTGGGCCCTGGTCATGGGCCTAACACATATCACAATGGGCCTTGCCCATAGGCCTCAAATACATCTGAATGGGTCACACCCATGGGCCTCAGATATATCACAATGGGCCTCAAATATACTTCGCAGGTGAGTCACATACCTGAGTCTAATACATATCAGTATGGACTACATCACATAGGCCTAATATACATCACTATGGCAACAACCCATGGGCTTTAAATACACAATAGGTGGGCCCTACACATGGGCCTCAAATATATACCACGGGTGAGCCTCAATGGACGGGTCACCAATACAACAGGATGAGCCTAATGACATGGACCCCATAAATATATCAAATAGGCCGCACCAATTGGGCCTTACATACATTGTAATGGGCCATGACCCATGGGCCTTGCATACATCACAATGGGCTTTGCAACATGGGCCTCATATATATTTAAGGTGGGCCTCATACACATCAAGGTGGGCCTCAACAACGGGCCTCATACACATCAAGGTGGGCCTCAATAACGGGCCTCATACACATCAAGGTGGGCCTCAACAACAGGCCTCATACACATCAAGGTGGGCCTCAACAACAGGCCTCATACACATCAAGGTGGGCCTCAACAACCGGCCTCATACACATCAAGGTGAGCCTCAACAACGGGCCTCATACACATCAAGGTGAGCCTCAACAACGGGCCTCATACACATCAAGGTGGGCCTCAACAATAGGCCTCATACACATCAAGGTGGGCCTCAACAACGGGCCTCATACGCATCAAGGTGGGCCTCGACAACGGGCCTCATACACATCAAGGTGGGCCTCAACAACGGGCCTCATACACATCAAGGTGAGCGTCAACAACAGGCCTCATACACATCAAGGTGGGCCTCAACAACAGGCCTCATACACATCAAGGTGAGCCTCAACAACAAGCCTCATGCACATCAAGGTGGGCCTCAACAACAAGCCTCATACACATCAAGGTGGGCCTCAACAATGGGCCTCATACACATCAAGGTGAGCCTCAACAACGGGCCTCATATATGGCCTTAGCAACAGGCCACAAATATATCAAGATGAGCCTAATCAATCATTTGGGCTAAATCAATCGAATGACCGATACAAGCAGGCCGATCAAATGGACCGATACAAATGGGTTGTGCGTCATGGAGTTATACGAAGCATGTTATAAAGTAATGCCCTATCCTTACAACGCAGCTGACCTAGACGGCTTGCATACAACAAGTACGGGCCTACCAATGGGCCCTAGGGAGAGTCGCAATGCAGACATTTAACCAACATTATACTCGCAATGTGGACGTCAAACCAACATTGCTCCCAAGGTGTAGCCCGTGGTGAATAACATTACGTAAACCAGGTTGGGATCACACATTGCAATGGACCTTAGGAACACCCCATTGGGCCTTAAATACATTAAATGGGCCATGTCATATGGGCCTTTTACTCATCAAATGGGCCACATCAATGAGCCGCACCAATGGGCCTTATGTGCATTGCAATGGGTCATAACCCGTGGGCCTTAGATTGCATCAAATGGTTCTCGACTCATGGGCCTTATACATATCAAATGGGCCTAATCCCATGGGCTTTAAAATACATCAAATGGGTCCAATCCCCTGGACCTTGGAACACATCAAATGGGTCCACTCTATGGGCCTTAAATTAAATCAAATGGGCCTAATCCCATGGGCCTTGGAACACATCAAATGGGTCCACTATATAGGCCTTAAATAGTTCAACAACTAGCTACATTCATGGACCCAATTAAATTCAACTGTGGTGGGCCTCAAAAGTACATTTATTAAGCCCAACATTTAAGGAACTAAAGATATAAATCATTTCCTCTAAGATCTTTATAATATGGTGGGCCCCACTCGTCAAAATTTCAGCCCAAGGCCATCATAATTATAACATATTGTTGTCCTAAATTTGGGCACTCCATTAGAGTGGGTCCAAGGCCTCTAAAACTCTAAAAATTGAGGGCCAAGGTCTCTCATCATGCATACAATGAGAGGAAACCCAAAAAGGTGGCCCACCATCAGAAGAAATATTTTTGAATTATGATTTTTTATCAAGGCATATTGCTGGACTGCACTGCAGAAAAAATCTGGGAGTCCAACCATCTTGGCCCATTCTTTTGGATACCCAAACGGGGTCACTTGAAGTTGAAACATAGGTGGGCCACACCCCCACAAAATTTCATAATTTTTAGATACTCTAAGTATTTTAATTAATTTAAACAAAACAGACTGTCCAGAAAAATCAGACAGACCTGGACGTCCCAACGTGGTGGGCCAGTCCGGCCCTCACCACAGTGTGTACAGGGGTCTATTGGCCTTGAAATTTGGTAGGTGGGTTCTAAGATAAGTGAAACACACTCCTAAAAAATTTTAAAATTTTTGGACATCTGTAAATATTTTAATTCATTTACATAAATTAATCTGTCCTGAAAATCGGACTAATTTGGACACCATATTATAATGGGCCGGTCCCGTCATCACCATGGTGTGTACAGGCGTCCATTGGCCCCAAAATTTTGTAGGTGGGTCCTACCATAAGTAGGCCACCCCCTAAAAATTTTTATAATTTTTAAACACCCATAAGTATTTTAATAAATTTTAAAAACCCAACTGTCCGTGGTGGAATGTTGCTGGAACAGTGCATAAAATCCAGACTGTCCACCTCACTTGGACCACACCTTTGGGATCCTAATGAAGGTCAGTTGGGGCTGAAATTTGAGTGACATCAAGATGAGATCCTCACCTTTCATAAAAGAATATTTAATAGGTATGAATAGTCCCTCAAACAGTCCCAAAATCTGGTCCAAAAATAACCAGAAACTGTCCAGAAAATTCTAGACAGCAACATGTACTTAGATAAATTTTATTATATAAGTTAAATAAAAAGGGAAATACATTAATGGGCCACACACATCAAGAAATAAAATGAGGGAAAAGAGAGATAGAAGGATAATCCGGCCATAGGGAAAGGGGCTCCGCCACTATTGAGCCCTCTCAAGATCAATCACACCCGCACATCATACCTAGATCTACATTTACAACATGGAACTTGCACATGCATGGCCTATAATTAAAATGCATGGTGAGGATGTCATCCCCACTATGGTTATAAGGTCTAGATGACCCAAACATAATATGATATGAAATAAACTACCATGATGGGGCCCATAGAGAAAGGCCCCATGCATGGATCATGCATGCATAAGGTAGGCCATTAGGCCACAGCCATGGGATTGTGTGGGATCTCCACCATTGATTGGTGGGTCCTACACTTTCCTCATGAAAGAAAGAAAACATCTAGGCTATAGAAATCAGATTTTTTACATCTAGAAGAGCTCCCACCATTCGATCTTCTTGCTCCTATGAGTTCCTTAGCACCTTAGCTTTGATTCCAATGGAAGAGATGGGGAATAGATGGTTAGGATGGGAGATCATGGGGTAGGAAAGTGGGCCATACTTGAAGTTTTGAAAGAGAGGGAGAGGCTTGGAGAATTCTCATACGTATGGGATTTCTCTCTTTAGATTTTTTTGAGTTTGAAAATGAGAAAGAGAGAGAGAGAGTTGTAAAGGGAGAGAGAGATGGGTGATAGATGTGGTGAGTGATGGATGTAAGAAAATCTTGACTTTTGTGGCCATTTGTGTAAGAAAAGCATGGGTGGTGTAAGAAATTTTTGACTTTGAGGGCTTTTGGTGTAAGAGAGGTATGGGCTTGTAAGAGATTCTTGACTTTTATAGTTGCTTGGGAATGGGTGAAAGGTGATGTGTTGTCACGCCCCAAACTCGGAAATCGGATTCACAAGAATCCCGATTGCCGAATCCGGTGGCGACAACCTCCATAGTACCCCATTCTCGGCTCCTAGCATTCACACACCAGATTCCAATCCTGAGATCCTATAAGGAGGATTTTATTTTTTTTTAAAATGTACATTTAACTAGTAATAAGCATAACCACAAGATTATCCAAATCACAAAAGTAACATCATCATCACATATCCACTAATATAATCATTTGAGTACAATACTGAAAGGGAAATATATAAATAGAGAATCAAGCTCCAGAAGACTACCGCACGCTCCAAGCTCAACACTGCTGCAGCCTAATATCACCTGCACGCATCTATCGTTCATAAGCTTATAGAAAGCTTAGAGGGTGGTGTAAGTGTGCGCACAAAGTAAGTGTCAAGTATTCAATACAATGTCATAATCATACAATACCGAAAAATAAGTAATTCATAAACCATACAATGTTTGAATAAACAGAAACACTGACAAGAGCAGGAATTATCAGAGTAAGCAGAAATATTGACAAGATATAACTCACATGATAACAAAGTAAGTGAAAGTATGAACAAGTCTATGAGTCAACCAATATCAAATGCCGAGGGTGCAATGCAATATACAAATCCTGATAAATCTGTCTAGGCCATATAAGTGCAGAAATAGCAACCCAAGATACCATATGCCTGCAGATGTAATGTAATATGCGATGCGAATGAAATAACCATGCTGGAGTGTGAAGTCGGGATGATAGTACGTAGTATCGCAGGCTCTGGGGTCCACCATAAGGGACTTCTATCCAAACCAGTCCCATACCTAAATTTGGATAGTCAGACTCAACGTGGTAAACTCCTGATCTTAGGTTAGTCGCGCGCCTAACCGAAATCCATGCCATAACGAAGGTAGACAACAATTGTTGCGCACCACCAGCCCGAGTGGATAGTGAATGGATGAATGAATGAGCATGCATCTCCTACTCAATAAGTCCACATATCAGTACGGTTCCTCTCTGGAAAATCACCGGGGTCTAGTACACTCTAAACCAGATCGCCGCCACATCGCGCGCAATAAGGTAAGTGGAAGAGACCTCACTATCCATCTGCCAATATCGGGCTCGACTCGTCGATAGCGGACCCATTCCTCAAGCTGGTCAGACTCAGCCTAGCATTGTCCCCTCATCTTGGGTAGGTAAGGCCGCACCCCCTTCCAACCGACCACGAAACATTGGAGAGCGCAGCCATCTGGTAATCGGCACATGGTGCTCATCTACCCACTCGGTCTAGACATTGGAGCAACCTCTAGAACCAAGAAGGTTTAGGAACTTTCACCCAGGGATATCTATAGCACCCCATGTAGAACAGATTTTTCGGTGTCCCATCTGGCCATCCACAAAATACCTGTGGAGGCTACGACCCTAATGTCGCTAGGGCGTATAGTAATCACAGCACACAATGCAAGATGCATGAGTCATACAATCCAGTCATGCATCAATCCTGCGTAAACTGTGCGCTCATGTGAGACAATCTCCGCCTATCAGGGAGTCTCATAACAACCCGCACTATGACATATGCAATGGTCAATCATATCTCATAACGGACATGCAGATGATGCGTATGGGCATGGATCATGATGCTATGTAATAGTAATTACAGCACACAATGCAAGATGCATGAGTCATACAATCCAGTCATGCATCAATCCTGCGCAAACCGTGCGCTCATATGAGACAATCTCCGCCTATCAGGGAGTCTCATAACAACCCGCACTATGACATATGCAATGGTCAATCATATCTCATAACAGACATGCAGATGATGCGTATGGGCATGGATCATGATGCTATGTAATCACATACTCATAATCGGTATCAATAATCGACCTCGACAATGTGGACATTTAACCAACATTGCCTCAAGGAATGACCCACATAGGTCTAAACATATAATGGGCTCGCGGCCTCACAGAAGGGTATAATACTCAACACAATGGGCCTTACTCAAGGGCCACATATACACAACACAATGGGTGCACCCTGCTCATGGGCCTAATATATATCATAATGGGCCTTGCCCATAGGCCATGGATACATCACAATGGGCCTCGCCCATGGGCCCTAAATACATGATAATGGGCCTTATCACATAGACCTCTTATTCATCACATTAGGCCTTAAACACGGGATGGATACACATCACAACAGGCCTCAAATACAGCTCGCATATACATCACATTGGGCCTCGACAATCAGAATCGGCGATCAGCCACGACAATCGGAATTGATAATCAGAATTGGTCAATCGGCCATGACAAGCAGAATCGACAATCGGCCACGTCAATCGACAATCGGCCACGATCGGTAATGACACAGGGAAGGATGTGAGGTCGAGCACCGTCTTCCTCAAGATGTTAAATATTCCGAATCCATGAAACTTCTCTGGACTCCTCACAGAGACTTCTCGAATCCACGAGGAAAGAAAGTAGAAAATAAGAATAATTTCTAATAAATTTGAAATTGATTAATGAATTCTCAAAATCGAGTTCACAACCCTTTAAATAAGGGAACTAAGCAATAAGAAAGAAATCAGACTCAAACTACAACTAAAACTCCTAGAATTCGCAACTTACTATAAATAGTAAACTTACTATTTATAGACGGTCATGATGTCTACTAGTGCGCAAGGTTTTCGGCCAAAAATAGTAAGTGTCCTATTTGGCTTCACCAAACCGTTCTCCTAATTATCCTAAGCACTTTTCATGTTGGACACAACTCCTAAAGCCCAACGGATGAAAAGTTATACTCAAACTAAAACTTACTATTTATAGTAAAAACAAAATTAAAACGAGGAAACGACCATCGATCAGGGGGTTTCTTGCAAATCCGGGCTGCATAACCCAGTGTAGCGGGTTGGTTGGCTAAAGTAGCTCGTTCTACCCCAAAATCATATATTTTACATCGGATAACTCATTCCGGATTATGAGATACGCCCGATCTAAGGTCCGATGGTCGGGATCACTTCTGTCGCCGACCGTGCCTTTACTGATCCATCTTGGCCATGAAATTGTCAGTGACCCGCTCTACATCAGTCCCCTCCACTTGAAAAGAACTCGTCCTCGAGTTCTCTTCCTACGTTGGTTCATGATACTCGGTCAGGTCCGCAACGTTGAAAGTCTGTGAGATCGCCATGTCATCTGGAAGATCAACAACATAAGCATTGTCATTGATCTTTCGGATGATCGGTACCGATCTAATCTTCTTATTCTTCAGCTTGTTGTACGTCCCGGTCGGAAATCTTTCTTTTCGCAAATGGACCATTACCTAGTCGCCCACCTCGAACACCTTTTGTCGACGATGCTTGTCCGCTTGTTCCTTGTACTTTTCGTTCGAGGCATGTAGCTTAGTCTGCACCTCCGCATGAATACCCATGATCCTGTCTGTCATATGTTCTGCTGCAATACTCATGCCTGGGAGCTTGGGCAGAGGGACCAAGTCTAGTGTGTGGCGAGGTACTCGTCCGTAAATAACCTGGAACGGGAATTTTCCTGTCGAGCGGTTCACCATGTTGTTGAATGCAAACTCCGCTTGAGACAAGGCCAAATCCCACTGCTTCAGTTTCTCTCCTAAAATACATCGAAGGAGGTTTCCCAAAGTGCGATTCACAACTTCGGTCTGCCCATCAGTCTGTGTGTGGTAAGCACTGCTGAATTGAAGTCGTGTATCGAATCGAGTCCACAAAGTCCGTCAAAAGTGGCTAATGAACTTCGTGTCATGATCAGAAGTAATGGTCTTAGGGACCCCGTGTAGCCGTACGACCTCCCTGAAGAATAAATTCACCACATGTGTTGCATCAAGGGTCTTCTTGCATGGGATAAAGTGCGTCATCTTGGAGAAACGATCGACCACTACGAACACCGAATCCATGCCGCGCTTTGTTCGTGAAAGACCAAGCACGAAGTCCATTAATAAATCCTCCCAAGGACCGTCAGGCACAGGTAACGGGGTGTAGAGGCCCGTATTCTGAGATTGTCCCTTGGAGGTCTGACAAATATGACAACGTTGTTCGGCTCTTCCCACATCACATACTAATTGCGGCCAATAATACCACTCTTCCACAAGAACTCACATCTTGTCTCGCCCAAGGTGTCCACCGAGGCCACCTCCATGTAGTTCCTGAATAATCTGCTCCCTTAGAGAACTTTGGGGGATGCACAATCGATTCCCTTTGAAGAGAAAACCATCCTGTATATGAAAGTCACTGGGATGACCTTCTTGGCACTTCAACCAAGAATCTTTGAAGTCTTCATCCTCGGCATATAACTCCTTGAGACAGTCAAAGTCGACCACCTCATTGCTCACCGTAACAAGTAGTGAGGCACGACGGCTAAGTGCATCAGCCACCTTATTCTGCTGACCTGACTTATGCTTCAGAACAAACGTAAATTTCTGTAAAAACTCAACCCATCTAGCATGCACACGATTCACGTTAGTCTGACTATTAATAAACTTTAATGCCTGATGGTCGGTGTACAGAACAAACTCCCTTTGAATCAGATAATGCCGCCAATGTCGCAGCGCCTGAACAACTGCGTGCAACTCAAGCTCGTAAGTCGACCACTTCTTTTGGGCTTCATTGAGCTTCTCGCTATAGAAGGCTACCGGCCTGCCTTCCTGTGATAATACTCCTCCTATTCCGACATATGAAGCGTCACACTCTACCTCAAACAATTTATCGAAATTAGAAAGCACCAAGACTGGTGTTGTAGACAAACGATGCTTGATCTCATGAAAGCTCTTGTCAGCTCTATCGGTCCACTGGAACGGCCCTTTTTTCATGCAGTCTGTTATTGGCGCGACTATGGTGCTAAAATCTCGCACAAATCGACGATAGAAAGTCGTCAATCCGTGAAAACTCCTCACCTCATGAATGTTTGTCGGGATCGGCCATTCCCTAATAGCTCAAACCTTTTCATCGTCCACCCGAATGCCTGTGGACGTTACAAAAAATTTTAAAAACAACAGGCTGTCAGTTAAAAAGCTACACTTTTTCAAGTTGAGGTACAACTTGTTATCTTGTAGGACCTGCAACACCTGCTTGAGATGTTTCTTGTGCTCTGCCTCATCCTGGCTATATATCAATATGTCATCAAAATATACTACCACAAATCGGCCAGTGAACGGTTTTAGAACATGATTCATCAAACGCATAAAAGTACTTGGTGCGTTCGATAGGCCGAAAGGCATGACCAGCCACTCATACAACCCTTCCTTTGTCTTGAATGCCGTTTTCCATTCATCACCGGGTCGAATACGAATCTGTTGGTACCCGCTCTTTAGATCGAGTTTAGAGAACACTTTAGCCCCTCCTAACATATCGAGCATGTCGTCCAACCGTGGTATTGGAAACCGATATTTAATAGTAATTTTATTAATTGCTCGGCTGTCGACACATATGCGCCAGCTTCCATCTTTTTTTGGCGTTAATAATGCTGGTACAGCACATGGGCTCATGCTCTCTCTCAATAGACCCTTACGGATCAATTCCTCCACTTGCCCCTGAAGTATCTCACACTCCTTCAGACTCATCCGATAATGAGGGCGATTGGGCAGGCTAGCCCCAGGGACGAGGTCTATGTGATGTTGGATGTCTCTCATGGGGGACAATCCATCAGGTAAATCTTCAGGCCAGACTTCTTTGAATTCGTTTAGTAACAGTCTTAAGATTGGAGGGATGTTTAAGGGTTCCTCTTTCTCGCCCTTCACCACTACAGCATATACCTCGCCGGTTTCCTTGGACTCCTCCATGAAATCCCGAATGGTCAAGAGAGAACTCCCCTCAACTTTAGAGGCTTCAGGGTGGTTCTCTGGTGCCATAGGAGCAAGGATTATTTTTCGACTATCATTGACGAATATGTAGACATTGTCTCGCCCCCGATGGGTCGCATCACGGTCCGACTGCCAGGGTCGACCTAGTAGCATATGGCAGGCTTCCATGTCAACCACGTCATAAAGTATCTGATCCTTATAATGTTTACCAATTGAAAACGAGATAGTGCATTGTTTAGTTACCTTGGTCTCGTTCACTTTTTTTATCCAGCCAATTGAGTGCGGAAAAAGATGTTTCGTCGTTGGTAGCTGCAACTTATCCACCATCACTCTTGAGACGATGTTCTCGCTGCTACCACTGTCTATGATCACATCACAGACCTTTCCGTTGACAGTGCACCGAGTACGAAATATATTGTGCCACTGTGGATGTAATTCCTTTCGTGGGGTATACAGTAGTCGCTTCACAACGAGAGATTCGCCACGATCCTCGCCTGTCACTTCATCGCCACCTGCTATTTCTTCAGTGGTTTGTTCATATTCATCAAAGCTATGATCTTCTTCTACAGCCTCATCTTCAGTGCCGCCTTCGTTTATAGTCAAGTGTGCTGCCGGACGTTGAGGACAAGTGTTTGATAAGTGGCCTAGTTGGCCACAGTGGTAACAATTGTTCGGCCTTGGCTGAGCATAAGGATTCAGAATCCTACTCGGTCCCGCTGTTGTGGGTGCTGCCCGTTGAGGTCTGGATGGTCCGCTCCCCGTATCACGGTTCGCGGGTGGATGAGGTTGAGGACGTTCTCCTACCGGATCTTTTCCTCGAGCCAGCACTGGATCCTGTGTGGGACCTGTCATAGGGGGTCGATTTGAAGGATAGGGACGAGCAGGAGATCTTGCAAGCTGTGTTTCTGCCCTTCCTGCCAATTGAACTGCTTCATTTACGGTCCCGACTGGGTAAATCTGAACTCGATCCTGAATTACTAGTCGCAACCCACCTATAAATCGTGCCACTTTCTGTGACTCAGATTCTGACAAATCGTTTTGTGTAGCCAACCGCTGAAATTCTTTAGTGCAATCTGTAACAGTTCAATTTTCTTGTCGGTAATTCTGGCATTACTGGAATAATATCTGCTCATAATCACTGGGGAGAAATCGTGAACGAAGAAGACGTCTCATCCGAGGCCATGATGCGATGGGCGCCTTGTTCTGGCGGGCTCGTGAGAGTTGCAATTGTTCCCACTATGCAGAAGCACCAGATTTTAATTTAAGCGCTATCAATTTCACCCTTTTATGATCTGGCACATCCATATAATCGAAATATCTCTCTACTTCAGCTAACCAATCGAGAAAATCTTCGATACGTAATAAACCGTTAAAACTAGGAAGTTCAGCCTTACCTCGATAGTCTCTTTCAGCACGATCTAGACGATCGCCTCCATGGATTGGCCGTCGGTCAAAACCTTCATTAATGTCCCCATCGCTGGAACTAGAGTCATCTAGTGTAGCCCTACGGTTTGCCGCTGGTAGTACTCTGCGATAATCAGGGTCACGTCGTACAGCAACCATGGGTGGCGGAGCGACCATAGGTGGTGGAGCATCGCCTAGGGCTCGGGGCGGAAATAGCGCATCCGCAAGACGGTCGAGGGTTGCCTGCAGCCCTTGCATGGTCAACTGACTCTCCTGATGGAAAGCTTCCATTCTTTCCGAAAGATAACGAATCCCTGGATCACCGTCCACAGGATTTTGATTCATACCTTCATTGTTTACCATCGTCCCGAGGAAAAACCTCGCTCTGATACCAAACTGACGTAGGGAAGGACGTGGGGTCGAGCATCGTCTTCCTCAAGATGATAAATATTTCAAATCCACGAAACTTCTCTGGACTCCTCACAGAGACTTCTCGAATCCACGAGGAAAGAAAGTAGAAAATAAGAGTAATTTCTAATAAATTCGAAATTGATTAATGAATTCCCAAAATCGAGTTCACAACCCTTTAAATAAGGGAACCAAGCAATAAGAAAGAAATCAAACTCAAACTACAACTAAAACTCCTAGAATTCGTAACTTACTATAAATAGTAAACTTACTATTTATAGACGGTCATGATGTCTACTTGTGCGCAAGGTTTTCGGCCAAAAATAGCAAGTGTCCTATTTGGCTTCACCAAACCGTTCTCCTAATTATCCTAAGCACTTTTCATGTTGGACACAACTCCTAAAGCCCAACGGATGAAAAGTTATACTCAAACTAAAACTTACTATTTATAGTAAAAATAAAATTAAAACGAGGAAACGACCGTCAATCAGGGGGTTTCTCGCAAATCCAGGCTGCGCAACCCGGCATAGCGGGTTGGTTGGCTAAAGTAGCTCGTTCTACCCCAAAATCATATATTTTACGTCGGATAACTCATTCCGGATTGTGAGATACACCCGATCTAAGGTCCGATGGTCTGGATCACTTCTGTCGCTGACCGTGCCTTTTCTGATCCATCTTGGCCATGAAATTGTCCGCGACCCGCTCTACATCAGGTAATCAGTCACGATAATCGGCCTCGATCGATAAACGGTCAATCGGCCATGATCGGTAATTGGTCACAATAATCGGCCTCGATTGGTAATCGGTCAATCGGCCATGATAAGCAGAGTCGGCAATCAACCACGTCAATCGATAATCGGCCACGATCGGTAATCGGTCACAAAAATCAGCCTCGATTGGTAATCGAAAATCGATCAGGATAAACGGCCTCAATCGCTAATAGGCAATCGGTCAGGATAATCGGCCTCGATCGCTAATCAGCAATCGGTTAGGATAATCGGCCTCGATCGCTAATCGGTAATCGGTCATGATAATCGGCCTCGATCGTTAATCGGCAATCGATCAGGATAAACGGCCTCGATCGCTAATCGACAATCAGTCATGATAATCGGCCTCGGTAAGAATGAGCCTAATAAGGCCTAAGGGAAGGTCACAATATGGACATTAAACCATCATTACCCATCAATGTGGACATTTAACCAACATTGCTCCCAAGGAGTGGCCCACATAGGGCTAAACATATGATGAGCCCCTGGCCTCTCACAAGGGCCTCATACACAACATTATGAACCTCATCATATGGGCCGAAAATATATCACAATGGGCCATGAATACATCAAGTTAGGATTCATTCAAGGGTCGAAATATATGGTCTTCAAATACATAACAGGTGAGCCCTGTACATGGGCCGTAAATACATCACATCGAGCCTTGCCCATGGGCCGAAAATACATCACAAGGGGCCACAATCCATGGGCCTAATACATATCACAATGGGCCTTGCCCGTGGGCCAAGAATACACCACGCCTATAAGCCTCAGATTCAATCGGGTGGGCCCCATCATTGGGCCTTAAATATAAGGCAAGTGGGCTCTATTACATGGACCTAATATACATCTCACAGGTGGGCCCTACACACACCAATGGGCCGCACTAATGGGCCTCATACACATTAAGTGAGCTGCATATGGATCGCATTAATATATCAAGGTGGACCTCAGAGATGGGCCACAAATATATCGAGGTGGGCCATAAAAAAAATATCATATTAGGCCTCGCAAAGGCCACAAATACATAACAGGTGGGCCCTGCTTATGGGCCTTAATACATAACATGTGGGCCCTACACATGGGTCTCGTATGCATCAAATGGGCCATGTATCGGGGTCTCGATTACATCAAATGGGCCACGCGTCATGGGCCTAATACACGTCACAATGGACCGCACGTTAAGGGCCTAATACACATTATAATGGGCCTCGTGCACATCAAGTCGGCCTCATCATATGGGCTTCATATATGCTAAGTGGGCCGCATCAACAGGCCACACCAATGGGCCTCATATACAGTCAAGTGGCTACATCAATGGGTTGCACTAATTGGGCCAATATACATTAAACGAGCCTTACCAAATGAGCCTCCACAATGGGCTTCATATACATTAAGTGGGCCCACCGTAACGTTTATTTTCCATCCAATCTATTCGTAAAGTCACATGGACCCGACTTAAGAAGAAAAAAAAAAAAAAACAAATTTCATACTAATCCAAAACTTCTATGACCCCAAAATCAGTTTTCAATGGTAGACATTCAATCCCCACTCATTGTAGTGTGTCCACCTGATAGATAGCATGGATATACGACATATTCATCAAAGGTAGACCCCACCGTCTAGCAGCTGCTGGACAATGTGGAGTATGATCATCAAGGTGGGCCTTAAGGATGAATGGTGTGGAGTATACATTTCGTGGGACCCACAGAGCTTGCTGACGCCATTAGCAAGAACACCTAGCCACGTGAGGTGCAATAGCCAAATCATCCAGCAGGTGGGTCCCACGTGTGAGGTGTACCAGCCCATCCATGTCCCTGGATGGTGGACAGAATACACACGTCAAGTGCGTCCCACACAGATGGGCGTCGTGGATATAAGACACGTGCAACAAGTGGGTCCCACTTACCCCCACATATCACACGTGTGGGACAGGTCCCGCGTCCACAACAGGTGCACGAGATGGATATAAAACACATTCTTTAAGGTGGATCCGTCCGTTTAGAAATGTTGGATGGTCTGAATTAGACCCAAACATTTGGTGAGACCCACGGGCCTGCTGACATCATAACACCAGCCAGGTGTGAGTACAGTAGCCAACCTGCTTCCATATGAGGTGGGTCCCACATACATCAGGGCCCACCGTCATATATATTATAATATTATATATATTAATATAATATCATATTTATTATTATTATTTCTTTCTTCTTCTATTTATTTTTATTTTATTTTTGCTAGAATGAAGCAGTGCTCAGGAGGTTGGACGTTGGTCCAAGGGACGGTCTGGATGAAACATAGACCCCATGAATGTACCCAGAGGACTTGCTGCATCAGCGGTTACAGCTGTGGATGTGGGGCCCACCGTTTGGACGATGTTAATGAAATGCATATAGTATGGTGGAGTCCACATGTGTGTGGGTCCCACAGACACAACGGAGCAAGGATAAAACACATCTACCATATGTGGCTCCCTCTTGCTGGGCTGTAGCACGTCAGCAACAGGGTCCCTCAACAGGGATGAAACACATACATGACAGGTGGGCTGCACCGTCCAGATTGCTCTGGATGGTGTGCGTAAAGCATACACATCAAGGTAGCCCCACGACCAGTGTGCTGCACACGTGCACACACATCAGGTGGGTGGATCTCCACCGTCCAGTTTTACTGGATGGTGCAAGTATAATAAATACGTCGTGATGGGTCCACACCACATCAACGTGGACGGTGTGGATCAACTTCAAGGTGGGCCACAAAGAAAGGGAAAGAGAGAGAAATGGAGATCGAAGTAGCGGAGGGACTCGCCACTATGGGTCCCTCTTGATACAACACATACATCAAGATGGGTCCCACGTATGAGGGCCCTTAAATCACAAGTTAAGAAAATAAATCAATCACAAAACAAAAGAAAAAGAGAGAAATAAAGAAAGAAAGAAGCACCCAAATTTGATCTTCTTGGATTTCTTCTTCCATGAATGCCTTTTAAAGCTCCAATGGTTGAGATTTAACGGTCGAGATGGATCATGGATGGTGGAGATGGGAATTACGAAGTGGGCCATACATGGCCTCTCATGGAGGCTTGGACGATTCTTGCATGGAGAATGAGAGAGAAATGAGAGAGAGAGTGTGTGATGGGAGAGAAGTAATGGTGAGTGATGTAAGCATGTCCTTTGTGTAAGAAAATGTTGACTTTTGGGGAGGGATGGTTGTACTTAGCATTAATTGGTGATGTGTACTTTGATTGATAGGATTGATGGGATGTTTCGTAGAGATTCCCTTGATACTTACAACGCGCGGTGTTTTCTCAAACTGAACGTGGGCCCACATCTCCTGGCCTGGGTATCGCCTAGGCGCACGAGACGTGCCATCGGAACTACGGCGACGACGCGGTCGCTAGGGTACAAGTCTCGGGTTGAGTCGACTCCAGTTAATGGCGTGTGAATTAGGGTCGTGCACAAATGTCGGTTAAGGGTCAAGGTTGCTGAGATTCGATCGGGAAGACCGCGGAAGTCTACCGAACGATATGGTTTAGGATACGGGTCTTACATGTGTACTTGACATGTACTTGACATGTGATGGATTGATGGATTGATGGGATTGATGTGACACCTCGTAGTGATTCTTTTGGGTTTCGCAATGCGCGGCGTTTTCTTCGCACCGAACGTTGGCCCACATCTCTTGACCAGGGTATCGCCTCGGCGCGCAAGTCGCGGCATCAGAACAGTAGCAATGGCACGGTCGCTATGGTAAAGGTCTTGGGTTGAGTCGATACAGGTTGACGGCATACAAATCAGGGTCGCACGTAAATATTGGTTAAGGGTCGAAGGTTATCAAAATTTGACCGGTAAGACCACGGAAGTCTATGGAATGGTACGGTCTAGGATACAGGGCTTACAGATTAAGCTCATTTGGCATATGCAATGCCCATGGATTTCGGCCCATTTGACATATGCAATGCCCATGGGATCCAGCCCATTTATTTTATATAAGGCCCACGGGATTAAAGCTCATTTGATATATATTAAAGCCCATGGGATCAAGCCCATTTGATGTGCATGGGTCGCAAATGGAGTAGCCCATTTAGTATATTTAAAACTCATGTGTGTAGGCCCAGGTTATGAGGCCCACTTTGATGTATTTCAAGGCCCATGGATCATGGACCATTGCAATGTATATAAGGCTCATTGGTGAGGCCCATTAATGCAGCCCATTTGATGAATATAAGGTCCATGTGATACGGCCCATTTAATGTATCTAAGGCCCATGGGTCGAAGCCCAACGGGATGTCCTTAGAGTCCATTGCAATGTATGAATTCCCATGGTTCATGTAATAACATTTATGGCGGGTCGTGCCTAAGGAACAATGTTGGTTTCACGTCCACATTGTAAGTACAATGTTGGTTAAATGTCCGCATTGTAACTCTCCTTAGGGCCCATTAATAGGCCCATACTCGTTACTATTCATTACTTTATAACATGCTTAGTATAATCCCATGACTCATGCCCATACGCATCATATGTATGCTTGATTTGAGTAGTGACTGATCATAGCATATGTCATTGGGCAGACCACTTATGGGACCCTTTATGAGACAGAGTGCCCTACATGATCGTGCAGTACGCGCTGAATTTCTGCATGATTTGACTGCGTGATTCATGCATCTTGCATATGTGTGACTTGATCACTGCACGCCCTAGCGACATCAGGGTCGTGGCTCTACAGGTATATCGTGGATGGCCGTATCGGATACCGAAAATACTTGGTTCTAGCACTGTAGGCACTTAGGATGTCCTTGGATGAGAGTTCCAGAACCTTTTTGGTACCAGGAGATACTCTAACGTCTAGACCGAGTGGATACACAAGCGCCCAAGTGCCGAATACCAGTAGGCCGCGTTTCCTACTATGTCGTGGTCAGTTAGACAGGGGTGTGGCCTTATCCGCTTGAGTGAGGGGGCTATAAGCTAGGCAAAGTGTGACCAGCTAGCAAATAAGTCCGCTATCGATGAGCCGAGTAGTATTAGCAGACTACTGGTCAGGCGGATAGTGAGGTCTTTTCCGCTTACTTGACTGTGCAGCTAGGGAGGTGGCAGTCACTGCAAAGTGCATTAGACCCCGGTGATATCCAGAGGGGAACTGTACTGATATATGTACTTGATGAGTACTGACTTACTTAGATTACATTTCGCATATGACATTCAGCTATGTAGGCCTTGCATTGCATCGGTGTGGCCGATGGCATTCATGTCTCGCATCGCATGGCCTTGGTATGGCCGATAACATTCATGCCTTACATTACATAACATTCGTATGGTTGATTTTATGGACTTACCGCATTCTTCCGCATTGCTCTGATACTGTACACTTGGTGTTTGCCTTGTGCAAACACTTACACCACCCTCTAAGCTTTTGTAAGCTTATGCACGACAGTTGCGTGCAGGTAGCGTTGGACAGCAGCAGCGCTAAGGTAGGAGTGCGTATCAGGACCTTTTGGAGTTTTTTGATCACCTTGCATTTTTCTTTCCGCATTGTACTTAAAGTTTTTGATATAGTGGATATGTGGTGATGTTGTTTTGTGACTTGGTTATGCTTGTGGTTATGCTCCATTATATAAAAAAAAATCATTCTGAAAATTCTCCTTGTAGGATCCCAGGGCGGAATCTGACATTTGATTGTCAGGAGCCGAGAATGGGGCACTACGGAGGCTGTCGGCACCGGATTTGGCAATCGGGATTCATGTGAATCCGATTTTTGAGTTTGGGGCGTGACATGGCCCACTAATGATGATCAGCACTATCCAAACATTATTCATGTAAATCAGCACCGTCCAAACATTTTCCATATAAATCAGCTACATCCAAACATTGCCAGCACGTCCAAACATTTTCCATATAAATCAGTGACATCCAAACATTGCCAGCACGTCCAAACATTGGCCAGCACCGTCCAGCATAATCTGGATAGTGTGAATGAAATGATACATCATGGTGGTGTCCACGCTGGCAAAATAGGTGGACAGCATATATATAAAACACATACATCAGAGAGGGTCCCACCCAACCACCGTTCAGATGGACGGATGAAAAACACATACCTCAACTGGTGGGCCCACCTCCACACATGCAACACGTGTGTGGTGGGTCCCACACAGACTGAAAAGGGCTGGACGAAGGGGATTTTACCCCACATTCATCAAAATGGGGCCACAGAATTTGCTGACGGTAATACAGCAGCTATATAACTGCTGTAGGTACATCGTCCAATCAGCATCCCACAAAGGGTGGGTCCCACGTGGGGCCCATCATAATATATCATATATATAATAATATATATTAATTATTATATCAGTTTTTTTTTTTTTAAAGACCTGCAGCGTCCAACGTTCAGACGATAGACGTTTGGATGGATGGTAGATATATCAAATGCATCATGGTAGGGTCCACACACGTGGCCACCTCACATGGCGTTGGTAAAACACATGAATCATGGTGGGGTCCATATAGATGGACAGTAGGTATATAATACATACCGCATGATGGGACGCGCAGAACTTATTGTGTGAGATAGCAGTTGTTGCGTGTAGCGGATGGACGGTTTGGATCTCACACTTAAATAATGTGGGCCCCACGGCTGCATCACACGGCCTCAAGGCCTGGACGGTGTGGATTTCACACATACATCGTATGGGGGTCCACAAATCAAGTTGATGTTTGTGATTCCCTTCATCCAGGGCCTGCTGAAATCCAGCAGCAAGTGGGCCTCTAGATCAAACGGTCTGGTTCAAGTGGACCACACTCCATCACAAAAAGGGAAAGAGAGAGACAGAGAGAGAGAGAGAGAGAGAGAGAGAGAGATCCGTGAGATAGAGGGAGGAACCCCGCCACAATGGGCCCTCCCTATATGATGCATACATCAAGTGGGTCCCAAATCATGTGGACCCTACATCAAAATCAAATGAAATGAACACCCATCGTTAAATCTTGGACTCTTTCTTCCACCGATGCGATCTAGAGTTCCAAGGGGTGCATTTTCAACGGTTGAGATGATCTTAGAATGGTGGAGATGGGAGGTAGGAAGGTCGGCCATACTAGCTTCTCCATGGAAGTCATGGACGTTGGAGTTGCTTGGGAGATGGAGTTTTGAAAAATGAGAGAGAGATGAGAGAGAGAGAGAGAGAGAGAGGCAATGTAAGATGGTGATGGGTGAAAAGGTGAGTGATGGGAGTACTTATGTAATGGAGAGAGTTGACTTTGAGGACGAGTGGTTGTACTTGGGGATGGTTGTGAGTGATGGGAGTGATGGGATGTGTACTTGACATTTGATATGATGGATTTTCCTAGGATTGCAACGCACGAAGTTTTCCTGGAACTGAACGCGGGCCCACATCTCCTGGCCCAGGTATCACCTCGGCACACGAGACGAGGCGTTGGAACTGCAATGATGGTGCGGTCGCAAGGGTATGAGTCTCGGGTGGAGCCGACTCTGATATACGGGACATGACTCAGGATCGCGTGCAAAAGCTGATAACAGATCACAGGTCACTGGAATTCGACCGAGAGGACCGTGGAAGCCTATGGAACGGTACGGTATAGGATACGGGTCTTACAATAGATATACTTAGATACGAGAATTGCCTAATGACACCTATAAATACATCGTCCTCTTCAAGAAAAAGGTATACACACAACTATCCTGATTCTACTACATCTGCTTTGAGTCCATACGCCTAACTTGGGCATCGGAGGGTCCTTGGCCACAACCAGCGCCCTCAAGTCTTCTTATTCTCCATTAAAGTGTAGGTACCTAGTGGATCATTAGAGGTGAGATAGGATTGACTAGATTTAATCAACAACAATCATCATCATCATCATCATCATTACTATTATTATGAATTGAGTGACACAATTACACGATCGAGTTGGGGAGAACTTAATGTCCCATTTAAATGAACCACTTGTGGGAAGACATGCTAGTTCACCTTTTCGATCCAACGACGAAGATGATATGCCAATGACATGGTCTAGATCAACTGAAAGTGGACGGGCCCACATTATATGTTCACCTCTTAGTGAATTAAAAGGAACGAGTGTGCAATCCACTAAATGGAGGCACGAATGTGCAATCTGCTACAAAGAAGCCTAAGTATGTGATGTAGAGCAGGTCGCGGACACTTTCATGTCCAAGATGGACCAGAGAAGGCCCGATCGAAGGTGGAAGTCATCATGACCATCAGAACCTTAAAACATGCATATTTCGAAAACCGGAATGAGTTACTCGACATTCTAGATATGATTTAGGGCTAAGATAAGCTACTTTAGCCAATTAACTTGGCTATAACGGGTTGCTTACTCCGAATCTGTGAGATTCCATCACATCCACAGTTGAATTCCATGTTTAATTCCGTTTTTACTATTTTTAGTAAGTTTTAGTTTGATTATAACTCTTCATCCGTTGGGCTAAAGGAGTTGTGTCCAAAATGAAAAGTATTTAGAAAACTTCGAAGAATAATGTGGTTAAGCCACATAGGACCCTTACTATAAATAGTAAATTTACTATTTATAGTAAGTTACGAATTTCAGGGAGTTTTGAGTTGGAGTCTGATGCTTAAACTTCTTCCAAGGTTTGGTATCACTATTTAAATGGTTGTAAATTCATTTTTATTATCAATCAATTAAATTACGAATTTTATAGAATTTAATTATTTTCTATTTTTCTTGCTTTTTCCCCATGGATTCGAGAAGTCCCTATGAGGAGTCCTGAGAAGCTCCATGAATTCAGAGTAGTTATCCTTGAGGAAGACGGTGATCGACCTCATCACGTTCATCCCTGTGTCAGTATGTGACTCAAGTGGAGGGCCCAAGGCCTAAGGTAATGTAGTGTCATGCGATCCTAAGGGAGGGGCAGAGGCCTAAGGTGGAGGCACATTTTGTGCAGGGAAGAGAGAGAGAGAGAGAGAGAGAGAGAGAGAGAGAGAGAGAGTGATGTAGAGCAGGTCGCAGACAGTTTCATGGCCAAGATGGATCAGAAAAGGCCTGGTCGACAACAGAAGTGATCTGGACCGTCGGACCTTAGATCGGGTGTATCTCACAATCCGAAATGAGTTATCTGACGTAAAATATATGATTTTAGGGTAGAACGAGCTACTTTAGCCAACCAACTTGGCTATGCCGAGTTGCGTAGCCTGGATTTGTGAAATACCCCCTGATCGACGGTCGTTTCCCTCTTTTATTTTCATTTTTACTATAAATAGTAAGTTTTAGTTTGATTATAACTCTTTATCCGTTAGGCTTTAGGAGTTGTGTCCAACATGAAAAATGCTTAGAATAATTAGGAGAACGGTTTGGTGAAGCCAAATAGGACACTTACTTGCACACTAGTAGACATCACGACCGTCTATAAATATAAGTTTACTATTTATAGTAAGTCGTGGATTGTAGGAGTTTTAGTTGTAGTTTGCTTCTGATTTCTTTTCTATTGTTTGGTATTCTTATTTAAAAGGTTGTGAACTCGTTTTTATTCATTCATTAATCAATTTTGAATTTACTAAAATGTATTTCTATTTTCTGCTTTCTTTCCTCGTGGATTCGAGAAGTTTGTGTGAGGAGTCCAGAGAAGTTCCATGGATTCAGGATAATTATCCTCTTGAGGAAGATGGTGCTCAACCTCACATCCTTCGCTGCGTCAGAGAGAGAGAGAGAGAGAGTAAATTTTGATGAGGCATCCAATGGTTGGAGTTGATTTCATATAATCATCACAACGAGCCCTCTAAAAATCAAGGTGGGTGTCTTTCTCCCAAATGTTTTCTTTAACGTATTACAAGTTAGCTTGATTTTATTTATTTATTTGCTCTGCGTATAAATTAGAACTACACATCTAAATGATCAGAGCAGATATTTCTTACACATCTCCATTGGTCCGGCCAAAAATCAAGTCCCGGAGTAGCTTTCTCCAACTTCATGGAGACTTTATTTAGAAAAAGAGAATGGTACGGAGGAGGCTGGTGATTTTGATTGGGCCCACCATAATGTTCACGTAATATCCATTCCGACTATTAGATATTTAGTCTCATATTAAGCACAAAGACAAAAAATTAAACTGACACATGATTTGGTTGGGCCACACTAAAGGAACAGTCGGTAAAGAGACATCCACCCTTAAATTTTACATATCCCACATCCAACCATTACATTCCATACAAACATTTAGGCCTGTGGCCCAAATATAATACCTATCCCTAATTCATACATGGCATACCAATGGAAACAATTTGAAAGGTGCCCGTTACCCCGTACACCATTTTTAATTACATGATAGATTTGAACCAAAGAGCTGATTTTGGGGCTCTCCAGACTTTTTTGGAAAAGTCACTATAATGTAAATTTCATTTTAATTAGGTATTTATCTGTGATAGTCCCAAAGCTAAAATTGAAGAGTAACGTAATACGCTGGCCAAGTGTGACAGTTGATACACAGGCATTATGAAATTGCACACGTAGCATGCAATAACTCAAAACGGACCGTCCACGTCACAGGGCACAATGCAGGTAGATAATCATCCAAAATTGATATAGATTGAATAATCCTATCCCTTGATTAGCGGGCATTCTTCGTTCCATTCCTTCCGATTGAATAATTTTCATTGTGACCATTTATTGGATGTCCGCTAATCAGCTACATAGGAAATCAAATCAGTGTAATTATTAGTGTCTAATCCATGTAATTTGGGATGCAATGATTGAACGGTTGGATTTGAGTCATATAAATGTCACGATTGCAATTTCTTGTCAAGCATCACGTCGGGCCAGTAAAGTTAGGACTCACCCAACACAGTGCGTCCGTGACAGTGGGGCCCACCATGATGGATGTATTGTATATCCATGCCGTATATCTGTTTTTCCAGCTCACTTTATGCTTGATCCCAAAAAATGAAACAGATTCGAATCTCAGGTGGACCATACCATAGGGAACAAGTGATTGAACGCTCCACCATTAAAGACTTCCCAGGGCCCACCATAATGGTTATTTACCATCCAAACTATTGATAAGGTCACACAGACATAGATGAAGGGAAAAAAAATGTCAGGTTGATACAAACCTTGTGGCCCACAAGAACGACTGGATGTTTCTAATGGTCAATCACCACTGTTTCCTGTGCTGTGGTCGACTTGAGATTTGGATCTACTTCACGTTAGGGTTCATGTCCTAAAATGAACTGAAAAAACGGATGGATGGCGTGGATATACAATAAAAACATATGTCCATTAGATATACAATAAAAAAGTGGGCCCCACGGTCAGTGCCGCACCTAATCCGCTCCTGCACATGCCACTACGTATGTAAGCGAAGTAAAGCTCTTATCGTATGAGCAAACTGAGTTGGGCTCACTTTGAATGTATGTGGTCTATCCACGCCGTTCATCCGTTTTTCCAGTTAATTTAAGATGTTAAGCTCAAATTTAAAGCATATCCAAAGGTCAAGTAGATCATACTACATGAATCAGGAGTAATGATTTCCACCGTTGAAACCTTTCTGGCCCCACATTGATTTTTATTTGTCATCTAACCTGTTCATAAGATCATAAGGACATGGATGGAGGGAAAACACAAAAATAAGCTTGATCCAAAACTTCTGTCCCCTAAGTATTTCTCAACGGTGGATATTCAATTCACACTTTCTGTGGTGTGGTCCGTTTAAGCTTATAAATGCTTCATTTTTAAGTTCAAAATTTAAAATTATCTGATAAAATAGATGAACGGAGTGGGTAAAATACATACATCATAGTGAACGTCAAAGAGTTTACTCAGTACGCTAAGGATACTTTAGTTACTCAGTACGCAATCCGCTTCCGATCAGTGGGTGGTGTGTAGTACATCAGCTAATTCGCTTTCAACACTTCCGCAACCGCGGCGTACGCAAGCAAAAGCCCGTTGACAAGTACTTACGTGCGCCCCTGTCACTCACGCACTGGCTTACCTCGGTCTGCCTGCAGAACTCCTCGTCTGTCCAGCAATCCTCACCCTTGATTGCATCGGCGGGCCATCCAGGGCTGGGAATGATGGCCGTGGTAGATGACGTCACCACGACTCGATCCACACAGCACGCCTTGGCCGCTTCCAGAACGTTTATCGTCCCTTGGACGGCTGGATGCAGTAGCTCTCTCTGTATATCAGATCCAAAGATTGAAACAAAAGTAAAAAAGAAAAAAAAAAAAAGAAAAGAAAAAGGACCTGGATTAATTATAGCCGTTGATTAAGATAGGGAGTATACTTGGGGATCTTGCACGCGATCGAGGACGTTAGGAGATGCCAGGTGGAAGACAACAACGGTTCCTCTGATGGGATGGAGAAGGGAATTGTAATCGACGACGTCGATCTCGAATAGCTGCAGCCGCGATTCTGCGCCTTCCAGCGATTGCAGATGCTTCGTCTCTCTCTCATCCCCTGAGAGAGAAGAAAAGAAAATGTTGGCTTTATAAGCCAAATCTTTTCTTTGCTTCAGAATTTTTTAGGCTTTTCAAAGCCTTAGCACTGCTCAGAAATCTGACATAGAAAGAAAAAATACCAGACAAGAATTTTTAAAAAAACTGATTTCTTTTACTGTTGCTGCTGCGCACTTCAAAAAACACTGATTTCGTTATACTTTTGCTGCTGCAAACTTGGTTTTCACTTATTGTTTTTTGGCTTCTTCACTTGCTTACTTTTGAATGTAAAATGAAAAGACAAAACTGCTCCTACTAGAAGCTCCTAACACTTAATGTTTCTAGAAAATAAACAAAGCATTTCATCTTCCAAAACCCATCTCATGGAAAGTGATGTTGTGCTTTGGAAGATGATCAGCCACAACACTTGCTGAGTTTTGGTTTACAATTCCAACACTCCCCTTCAAACTAAAATTGACTTCATTTTGAGCATAGTTCTTAGTCGTTTGAATGCATCTGTGGGTATTGCCTTTGTGAAAATATCTGTCACATATTCTGTAGTATGAGAATAATCTAATTTCATTGTTTTCTGTTTCACAAGATCTCTCAGAAAATGGCATCGGGGTAAATGTGTTTGCTTCTTCCATGCTACACTGAATTTTTGGCTAGCTTGATTACGGACTTATTACCCACATATATGAATGTGGATCCTTCCTGCGGATACTTTAGCTCCTTTAGTAAGTTTCTTAGCTAAATTTCCTCACAAACAGTGGATGATGCTACCACATAATCTGATTCACATGTGAACAGGGCAACCACACTCTACTTCTTTGAATTCCATGTGAAAGCAGTCGTTCCGAGATAGAATACATAGCCAGTGGTGCTCTTTTTTTCATCTTGATCACCTCCCCAATCACTTTATGAGTATCCATACGGTATTGCTTCATCATCGTATGGATAAAAAAGACCGAATTCCATTGTTCCTTTGACGTACCTAAGGATTCTTTTTGCGGCTAGACAGTGTGATTTTTTTGGTACTTCCATATACCTACTTAGAAGCCCAACACTGTAGACGATTTCTGACCTTATGATTATGAGGTACCTTAGGCTTCCAATTAGACTCTTGAATATAGTCGAGTCAACACTTCTTCCTTCTCCGTCCTTTGTCAGTTTTAAGCCCGTTACTACAGGCGTGTTTACGGCATTACAATCGGCCATCTTGAACTTTTTAAGAAATTCCTTAGCATACTTCTTCTGAGATATATAGATGTTACCATGTTGGTGCTTCACTTCAATGTACAGAAAAAAGGACATCAGATCTCCGTCGGTCATTTCAAAATCCTTAAACATGGCCTTCTTTAATTCATCAAACATCGGTCGGCCGTTTCCTGTAAACAGCAAATCATCAACATACAGGTATGCTATAAGTATATCGCCATGAGCATTTTTCTTGATGTAAACTGCATGCTTATATGGACATTGGGTGAAGCCGTTTGCTTGAAGATAGTTTTCGATGCGTGCATTTCAAGCACGTAGAGCTTGTTTCAACCCATAGAGGGCTTTCTTTAGTCGATACACATTGTATTCCTCTCCTTGCATAATAAAGCCTTCAAGTTGGTCAACATAGACCTCTTCTTCTAGAATTCCATTCAGGAATGCAGATTTCACATCTAGTTGGTAGATCATCGAACTGTGATGGGCTGCAAGGGAGATAATCATCTTCACAGTGTCAAGGCAAGCAACAGGAGTGAAGACTTCTTCATAGTCTACCCTGTACTTCTGTTTATAGCTTTTTGCTACAAGCCTTGCCTTGTAGCGATCGATCTCACTATCAGCATTTCGCTTGATCTTGTACACCCATTTGACACCAATAATTTTTTGGCCATTAGGAAGCGTAGTTAGCTCTCATGTGTCATTTTTCTCAATGGTATGAATTTCTTCTTTCATACCGATTCTCCAACATTCTTCTTTTATGGCTTCCTGAAATGTCAAAGGCTCATGATCTGCATACAGGCAAAAAAGATTAACCTCTTCAACTTCCTCATAAATGTTGTTTAAGCTTTTCATTTTTATAGCTGTCATGGGTGAGGATGAGCTGGCTAAATTTTGACTTGATGGAGTGCTTTCAAAAGTAATGGAATGTATTCCTGGACTTCTGTGTACGGAAAATGCGGCCGAAAAAGGTGTTGTGAGCATTTGCTCTTGACGGTCATGCCTTTTTTCATGTTCTTCTATTTCAACTAGAATATCTTTGGTCGATTCTTCATCGTTCCATTTTCAAGCTTCTTCCTCACTAAAGACCATATCTCTACTCACCACTACTTTATTAGTTAGTAAATTGTATAGCTTGTAGGCTTTAGATCCTTCACTGTAGCCGATGAAGATGCATTTTTCGTCACGATCATCAAGCTTCCTTCTTCTTGCTTGTGGAACTTGAGCGTATGCGACACACCCAAAGATCCTTAGGTGCCCCACGCTCGGTTTGTAGCCACTCAATGCCTCCTGTGGTGTCATGTTTCTAATACTCTTAATTGGACATCGATTGAGCAGGTAGGCAATACATGCAACTGCCTCTGCCAGAAGCTCTTTAACAGGCCTTTCTCCTTCAGCATGGTCCTCGTCATGTCGAGGATGGTGCAGTTCTTCCATTCCGTAATGTCATTCTACTATGGCGTGTAGGCTGCAGTATGTTGTTGTTTAATGTCATGTTCCTTACAAAAATCTTGAAATACATTTGAGGTCTACTATCCACCTCTGTCAAATCTGAGTACTTTAATTTTGTGACTACTTTCAACTTCAACACGAGCTTTGAAACTTTTAAAGATAGTGAAAGCGGAAGATTTTTCTTTGATGCAATACACACAAAGTCTTCTGCGAAAATCATCAATAAAGGTAATAAAGTATTTATTACCTTCAAGAGAGCGTGTTTCAAGTGGTCCGCAAATATCAATGTGAGCTAACTGAAGTGGTTCCTTTGCTCTTCTAGACACTCCACTTGGAAAGGAGTTCTTTTATTGCTTGCCGAGTGTGCATGCCTCTCACGCATGTTCTGAAGCTTCAATAGCCGGCAAGCCATGCACCATGCTTGATGAGGATAAGAGTTTAAGCCCATTGAAATGGAGATGCCCAAACCGAAGATGTCATCTCCATGAATCATTTTTCATGATTCCATAGAGACACTTCTCAGCCTTTGTGTTTATATGGAGCAGAAACATATGATTCTTCGCCATTTGGACTTGAGCTACAAGTCTTCTATGAGTATCTCTTATAGAGAGAGAATAGTCCTCCATGTATATGATATACCCCTTCTCAAGGAGTTAGCCGATAATGAGGATGTTATTTTTCATGTTTGGTACGTAATACACATTAGAGATGTAATTTGGCTCACCATTTTTCTAATAGATTTTAACTTTTCATTGACCTATCACGGGTACCTTTGATGAGTCACCAAAACTCATGTTGCCACGAACTCCTTCTGTGAGTTCCACGAACAATTCTTTGTTACCACTCATGTGGTTACTTGCACCCATGTCGAGATACCACACATCTCGTCGTTCACATGCCTTTTCTTGTGCGAGTAGTGTGGAGTCTTCTTGTTCATGTTGTGATGCTTCAACATAGTTAGATCATTCATCTTGATCCACTTTGCTCCAACACTCAGAGGTATAATGGTCGAATTTCTTACAATTGTGGCATTGAACGTTCTTTGTGTTTCCACGGTCACATATGAAACGACCTCTACCATTTTCTCTTCCACGAAAACTGGTAAAATTTTGTTGATTTTGTTGATGGCTTAGATGATATCCACGCCCTCTGCCTCTTGCACGATTGCTAGTGCCACGGCCATCTCGTTGTGTATGGTCATTCTTTTGTTCATTTAGAGTCAACTTAGACTCTAAGGCATGTTCAAGCATTAAACCAGCATTCATTTGCATTCGTTGCTCATGCACTTGCAATGAGCCCATCAGTTCTTCAATGGACAGTTTTTTCAAGTCTTTTGATTCTTCGATCGCCACACCACATGCTCAAACTTGGTTGTGAGAGATCGCAAGGCTTTTTCCATGACAAGTATGTCTTCAACTTTTTCACCATTTCTTTTTAAAATGTTAATAATAATAATAATTAGATGTGAGAAGTAGTCAGAGATACTTTCACCTTCCTTCATGTGCGCCGCTTCGAACTCAGCTCTTAATGTTTGAAGGCGAACCCGCTTCATTCAATCAGCACCCTTAAAGATGGTGCCAAGGGTATCCCAAGCTTACTTACTTGATGTCACTTCGGCAATCTTTTCAAAGGTTGATTCATCCAACCCTTGATGGAGAAGGAACAAATCCTTGTCGTCTTTCTTCCTTTGATTTTTGAGAGTGGTCTTTTCTTCGTTGGTGAAGGCGGTTTCTTCTTCGATAGTGAGTTGTATATACTCATCGGTGACGATCTCTCATAGTTCTTGCGACCCGAACAATGCCTTCATTTGGATGCACCACCTTTTATAGTTGTCTTTTGACAACATAGGAACCTGTGACTGGATTGAGCTGGCCATATTTTTTTATTTTTTAAAGAAGGAATGACTGATTTTTATTATTATTATTATTTAAATGAAAGGAGAGAGATGAAATAGAAAACAGATTTTTCTCTTAGCTAGAAAAACTTTTGAAATCTGATTTTATTTTATTTT
Source organism: Magnolia kwangsiensis (assembly GCA_037074715.1). Taxonomy (NCBI): domain Eukaryota; kingdom Viridiplantae; phylum Streptophyta; class Magnoliopsida; order Magnoliales; family Magnoliaceae; genus Magnolia; species Magnolia kwangsiensis. Next base: position 141,514,716 of record CM073576.1, on the reverse strand, counting down.
TTTTCTGAAAAACTGCTAAAATCTGATTTTCTTTATTTATTTATTTATTTTTGAATAGATTTTTTCTTGAAATCTGATTTTTTTTGGCTAAAAAATTGCTGGCAACTTCAACTTTGAAAAAAACTTGGCTTTGCAATCTGATTTTTTGAACAGATTTTTTTTAAGAAAAAAAAATTTATACTTGGCTGAAAAACCTGCTGGATACTTCTTTCGGAAAAACAACTAGGCTCTGACACCAGTCTGTACCAGTTTGTTGGCTTTATAAGCCAAATCTTTTCTTTGCTTTAGAATTTTATAGACTTTTAAAAGCCTTAGCACTACTCAAAAATCTGATGTAAAAAGAAAAAAAAAAAAAACCAGACAAGAATTTTTTTAAATTTTAAACTGATTTCTTTTACTGTTGCTGCTGCACACTTTAAAAAAACATCGATTTTTTTTACTGTTGCTGCTGCAAACTTGCTTTTCACTTACTGTGTTTTGGCTTCTTCACTTGCCTACTTACAACCGGATACAAGATGCCTATTTACAGGCTTTTGAATGTAAGGTGAAAAGACAAAACTGCCCTTGCTATGAGCTTCTAACACTTAATGTTTCTAGAAAATAAACACAGCATTTCATCTTCCTAAAAGCATCTCATGGAAAGTGATGTTGTGCTTTGGAAGATGAACAGCCACAACACTTGCTGGGCTTTGGTTTGCAATTCCAACAGAAAAATGAGAGATACCCATCGGAGTCGAACTTGGATCGGACTCACCCTGAACCCGAACCTTATGTGGGGTCTCAATTCTGAACCCAAACACCGGTCAGGTTAGGCTTGGGGCGAGGCCTAACGAAGCCAACCCAACTCAGAAGATGTGCATGGAAATCGCTATTGTGGTAATGGTTATTTTTACCGTTGGATTCAGATATTTTGAAATGCTTGGTACCGATAGGGTAAGGGTGACAATGGGCCGGGTAGCATGCCTTAAGCGGGTTTCGGCTGGGATTGGACGTACTAGCTTGGCTAGTGGGCTGGGCTTGTGTGTCACTTGAATGGCCCGATCAATTTTCATATCGATCTTGGGCTTTAGTCATTTTAACCCACTTGTACATGTGTTATGTCATCCAGATATGACATTTCAAACCTTGTTTAAGCAATACATGCATCTTGAATTGAATTCAGACCATTGGTAACTTATTTGAGATAGGTAACTTATTTGAGATTAGTTTAAGATCATTTATAAGTAATTTTTTTTAAATTTTAAAATTTTATTTTTTACTTAAAGGTACTTAATCACTTCATATTAATAAATAGAAATCAAAATAAGCTACTTATGCGTCAAGTAACTTATCTTAAGTAACTTACTTGAGATCCAAATGCTCCCTGAGTGTCAACTTGGTATGAGGCCTAGCTTAGTCTAGCCCATTGCCATCCCTGGAATAGAGATGGTGAAACTACAGGTGACAATGGGCTGGGCTACTGTTCAAGAAGCCAGGTCCCCAACCCTAACCTTGCATGGAAAACGATTTTCATCCTCAATAGCTTGAAAATAGTCTGATGAAGAACTTTTCGTTCTTGGGTTTTTCATGTACGAGTCCAGAGATGACTCAAATCCAACGAATGTCGCATCATGGTGAAGAAGAGTTGCCTCACAAGTGTCTTTGAACTGTCCATTCTTATTGTATAATAGTGGCCCACTGAATAATTATATTAAAACAACAAATCAAGACAAGCAATTCATTGTAAGCATGGGCCTGACCTTCGGCTAAGTTTAAAGGCCCAAGTCCTAGTCCTATAAGGCTGGGTGATCTGTCCCATTACCACACCTGGCTGAAACAAGGTGAAATATTGGTTAGGATGATGCATTCTTTTAAAAACAAGATCCAACTTGACCCAATCTGAGTTGGATTCGGCAATTCAAGTCGCATTTGTGTTAGTATTCAATATCTTTGATTGGATTTGGGTTGCGCAGCTCCAGTTGGATCAGGCCTTGGGTTGACTCCCTTGATATTGGGTTGGGCTATGGGTTCACCATCTACCCAAGATTGAAGAGTTGAAATAATTCTAATGTTGTTCTTTCAATTTTTTTGGCTGGACCCACCCAAAAGCTAAAGTCTTGATGTAACATATAACAATAATTTTTGTTGTAATATTCAAAAGAAACTCTAAAATCTAATAAGATTCCTTAATAATAATGAATATGATGTTGAGTGGAACATATTTAATATTTAATTATTCTGCCCCTGCCGTGACTATGAGTTGCCATTAAGGCCCACGTGCCGTGTCGTGGGATCTAACTAGGATGCGGAGGACCGGAAGTTAGGTGAGGCCCATCATGATATTTGTGAGAAATCTACATATGATGACATAAGACAAAAAATGATGCCGATCCAAAACTCAAGTGGGCCAAATGCGGGGAAGAAGTGGGAATGGCATAACCTTAATAAAGCCAATCTGGATGGAATAAACTGAAAACACAAATATTAGCCTAATGCCCCATGAATATTTCAACAATGGACTATCAATCCCCACTTTTCCTGCACATTTGAGTTTTGGATCTACCTCATTTTTTGTCCCATGTCCTACTATGATTTGAAAAAAATGGATGGATAGGGTAGATTTCTCACAAACATCATAGTGGGCCAGCCCATCTAGCTTTCCATCGCGGGCAATCCACCTCCCAGTTAGATCCCACATACCAGTAGAGACTACGCTGATTCCGAGTTGGGCTTTGGGTTTACCATCTATTCAAGATTGAAGAGTTGAAATAATTCCAATGTGAGAGTTCTTTTAATTTTCTTGGTTGTCTTGATTTAACATGACCTTAGACCCACCCAAGAGCTAAAGTCTTGATGTAACATATAACAATAATCTTGGTTGTATTCTAACAAAGCTCTAAAATCTAATAAGATTCTTGGATAATAATAAATATGATGTCGAGTGGAATATATTTAATATTCAATTATTTTGCATCTGCTATGACTATCAGTTTCCAATAATGTTGAGATGTGGAGCCACATCTGGGGGTCGCACAACCGATCGTGGAGCCCACTCAACCAGTTGTGAGCAATCGTCGATTGTCTCAACTCAAAGTCCAGCGAGCACCGATTTTTGGTTCCGAGGTGCTCGACCGGTCGTGGACCATGCTCAACCAATCGTAGGGTCCGCTTAACCGGTCGAGCAGTCTGCTTGACCAGTCGAGGTTACACAGATTCGTTTCCGGATTTTATGCGGACTGCGGAAATTCAAGTCGGTTTTCGTAAGGGTGCGAAAGGAAATTGCCTAAACTATAAATAGGGGTTCCTAGGGCTTTTCCAAGTATGATGAAAAATAATTCTAAGGTGCGGCCAAAGGATTTTTTATGTGCTTCTAACGAAGAGGTTAGTATATTGCCTTGTAATCTTTAATTTTCTTCATAGTGAAAGTTTGCATCCATGGTTTTTTACTCTTGTTGGAGTTTTTCCACGTATATAATGTCTTGTGGTTGCTTTGATTCGTTTCTAGTTTATATTTATTTCTATTTATTGTTTGTGAGTGAGGCCGGAGATTGGATCTCAGTTCACTGCGTTGTTGGCATGCTGCACAACAACTGGTATCAGAGCTGTTAGTTTAGTTCTATTGGGAGCGATGACGGAAGAAGGGAAAACTAGAATAGAGAAGTTTAACGATTCACACTTTGCCTTCTGGAAGATGCAAATAGAGGATTATCTATATCAGAAGTACCTCTATATTCCTCTAGGAGGAAAAGAGAAGAAACCAGAAAAGATAACAGATAATGAATAGTTTTTACTGGATAGGAAGGCTTTAAGAACGATCCGGCTCTCTTTGTTTAAGAGTGTCGCCTTCAATATATCTAAGGTGAAAACTACAAAAGAATTGATGAAAGCCCTAGCCACTATGTATGAAAAACCCTCAGCGTCTAACAAGGTTCATCTTATAAAACAGCTATTCAACATTAAGATGTCAAATGGTGGGAGCGTGGTTGAACATTTAAACAAGTTCAATATAGTCATGAGCCAGTTGGAATCCGTTGGCATTGTTTTTGAGGATGAGGCCAGGGCCTTATTGATTTTATCAAGTCTGTCAGACAATTGGGATGGTTTAGTGATTGCTGTGAGCAATTCCTCAAGGTCAACCAAGCTGAAATTTGATGATGTGACTGGTCTAATTCTTAGTGAAGAATCTAAAAGAAATGCATTGGGAGTTTCAGGGGATTCAAGGCATGCTCTAAAAATTGAAGGAAGAGGAATATCGTTAAACAAATAAGGCAATAAATACGGATGTTCTAAGTTGAGGAAGAAGTTCATGAGACCGAAAGACAAAAATAGGTGTTGGCATTGCGACAAGAAGGGGCACATGAAAGGTGATTGCAGGGCGCTCAAAAAATAAGAAGGAAGCTCTCAAGGCGGAAAAAATTCAATGAATCTATCTGAGGAGAGTGATACAGATGCATTGATCTTGTCTCTTGATGCGAGGAATAAGTCTTGGGTTATAGGCTCGGGTGTTTCGTTTCATGCCACTTCGTGTAAAGAAGTTCTGTGTGATTATGTGTCAGGTGACTTCGGGAGAGTCTACCTGGGTGATGATGAGTCGTCAAGTAATGTTGGAAAGGGGGATGTTTATATAAATCTGAACGATGGAACGACGTTGAAATTGAAAGGTGTCAGACATGTATCGAGTTTGAGAAGAAATTTGATCTCAATGGGGCGTCTACCTGGCTAATACCGGTTATGTGACGACATCACCAGTGATTCCTAGAAGATCACAAAAGGTGCCTTGGTGATATCTCGAGGCAAGAAGGAAGGTACCTTATACGTGACTTCAGGATTATATAGTTCACTCGTAGCCACATCAATTGGAGTGAATAGGCAATTATGGCATCAGAAGCTGAAACATATGAGTGAGAAAGGAATGAAAGTGCTATTATCAAAGGAGAAGCTGTCAGGGCTGAAATCTATTAAATTGAAATTCTGCGAGGACTGCGTGTATTGCAAGCAAAAGAGGGTAAGTTTCAAGAAGAGAGGACGTGCTCCAAAGACGCATCTGTTGGAGCCTGTACACACTGATGTGTGGGGACCAGCATAGGTATCATCTCTTAGTGGCTCACGCTATTTTATTTTCTTTATTGATGATGCTAGTAGAAAACTGTGGATTTATTTCTTAAAGCACAAATCTGATGTATTTGATATATTTAAGAAGTGAAAAGTTATGTTAGAAAATGAGACAGGTAAAATAGTAAAGTGTCTCAGATCTGATAATGTGGGAGAGTACTGTGATAAGAGATTTGAGAAGTACTGTGCAGTAAATGGAATCAAACATCAAAAAATGATTCCAGAAACACCGCAACAGAATGGTGTGGCTGAGCGCATTAAAAAGACCATCCTTTAGCGCGCCAGGAGCATGAGATTATATGCGAGGTTGCCCCAAGACCTTTTGGGCGGATGCTATGAATACTGCCACATATCTCATCAATAGAAGTTCCTCAGCACCATTAGATGATGGGCTACTAGAAGAAACATGGACTGAGAAAGAAGTAAACCTTGCACATCTCAGAGTGTTCGGTTGCACTTCATATATTCACATTGATGCAGAGCAAAGGAACAAGCTGAATGTGAAGTCTAGGAGGTACACATTTATAGGCTATGGGCAGCATGATTTTGACAACAGGTTTTGGGATGCAGAAAATATGAAAATCATCAGAAACAAGGACATAGTCTTCAATAAAAAAAAATGATGCATAAGGACAGTGTGCAAGAAAATAAGGCCGATGAGAAGGAATTCGTAGAGTTAGAAGAGTTACCGGACATGGGTGTTACAGCACCACAGGATGATCATGTACAAGAGTATTATGAGGCAAAGCCGCAGACACCGGTTGTGAGGAGGCCTACTCGGGAGAGGAGACCCATGGTCCGTTAGTCACCCTCCTTTCATTATCTACTACTGACAGATAATGGTGTATCAGAATGTTTTGAAGAGGTGTTATAGTCAAATACATGAGTTAAGTGGGAGCAGGCCTTGGATGATGAGATGGACTCTCTTGAGTCTAATCGTACATGAGAGCTAGTCACTCGACCTAAGGGTAAAAAAGCTCTTCATAACAAGTTGGCTTACAGACTGAAGGAGGAGCACGATGGTTCGAAATAGTACAAGGCCAGATTGGTTGTGAAAGGGTTTCAACAAAAGGCAAGTATCGATTTATCTGAAATATTTTCACCGGTAGTGAAAATGTCTACGATTTGCATGGTCTTGAGTATAGTGGCTACAGAGGACTTACATCTAAAATAACTAAATGTTAAGACAGCCTTTCTTCATGGGGACCTTGAAGAATATATATATATATATATATATATATATATATATATATATATATATATATATATGCATCGGCCGACAGGATACGTGGCACCAGATAATGAGAACAAGGTATGCAGACCGAAGAAGAGTCTATATGGCCTGAAGCAAGCCCCAACACAGTGGTACAAAAAGTTCAATAATTTCATATCGAAAAAATTTTTTAGGAGATGTCATGCTGACCACTATTGTTACTTGAAGAAGTTTAATACGTCGTACATCATCCTTCTTTTGTACGTTGATGATATGCTTGTGGTAGGTTCAAGCATGAAGGACATCTCAGATCTCAAAAGACAACTAACTGTCTAGAGAATTTGCCACAAAGGATTTAGGAGCTGCAAAATAAATCGTAGGCATGAGGATAAAGCGCAACAGGAAAAATAAGAAACTGATTTTATCACAGGCTGAGTATAAAGCCAAGGTACTTAATCGTTTCAATATGAGAGGTGTTAAGCCGGTTAACACTCCATTAGCCAACCACTTTAAGCTATCTAAGGAGCAAGGTGGAAAGACACAGGAGGAATGAGACTACATGGCTAAAGTCTCATATGCGTCAGCTATTAAGAATCTCATGTATGCTATGGTGAGCACAATGCCAGACATTGTTCAAGTAGTGGGAGTTGTTAGCAGGTTCATGAACAACCCTAGAAAGGAACATTGAAAAGCTATAAAGTGGATCTTCAGATACCTGGTAGGTACTATGGATGTAGGGCTATGCACTACAGGTTATATTTTTTCTCCAAGTAGTGTTGTAGTCAGTTGGGTCTCTCAATTACAAAAGATTGTATCTATCAGTATGACAGAAGCAGAATATGTTGCAGCTACAGAAGCATGCAAGAAGGTGTAGATGTAAGGTTTTATAGAAGAGTTGGGTAAGAAGTAAGTAGATTGCAAGTTGTACAGTGACAGTTAGCATGCAATACACTTGGTTAAGAATAGCCTTTCATTCAAGGACCAAGTATAATGACATTAGATATTGTAAGACCCGTATCCTAGCCCGTACCGTTCTATAGGCTTTCGCGGTCCTCCCGGTCGAATTTCGGTGACTCACGATCTTTTATCGGTAATTATGCGCAACCCCGAGTCGTATCCCGTATTCCAGAGTCGGCTCAATCCGAGACTTCTACCAGTGCGACCGCGTCGTCACCGCGGTTCCAATGCTGTGTCTCGCGTGCCGGTCCGATACCCTGGCCAGGAGATATGAGCCCGCGTTTAATTTGAGGAAAATATCACGCGTGTAAATTCTGAGAGAATCTCTACAACATGTCACATCAATCAAGTACACATTAATTACTTCACATGTCAAGTCAATATCCCATCACTCCCTTACCAAAGCAACCCCAAAGTCAAAGTAACCCATACATCTCTTACACAAATTACCTCAAAAGGTAATAAAGCTCTTACACACCCATCACTCCATTACTTATCCCTATCTCTCTCCGTATAACCTCTCTCTCTCTCTCTCTCTTCTCCTTCATTCCCATTGCCAGCCATGTACGTCCAAGCTCCCCAAGAAAGAAATCATGTGTGGCCCACCTTCCTACCACCAAATCCCACCATCCAAAGTCCATCTCAACTGTTGAAATTGCCTCCTTAGAACGCTAGGATGCATTGGTGGAAGAAGGAGGTGGAGGTTCAAAGGTGGGTGATTTTTATTTTTTTTATTTTATTTTCAACTGTTGATTGAGGGCCCACTTGTGGTGGGACCCGTCTTGATATATACATTGTATTGAAGGGCCCATAGTGTCCCCCCCCCCCCCCCTTCCTATCACCAAATCTCATTATCCAAAGTCCATCTCAACCGTTGAAATTGCCCCCTTGAGCGCTAAGATGCATTGGTGGAAGAAGAAGGTGGAGGTTCAAAAGTGGGTGATTTGTTTATTTTCAACTGTTGATCGAGGGCCCACTTGTGGTGAGACCCGTCTTGATGTATGCATTGTATTGAGGGGCCAAAGTCCATCTCAACCGTTGAAATTGCCCCCTTGGAGCGCTAAGATGCATTGGTGGAAGAAGGAGGTGGAGGTTCAAAGGTGGGTGATTTTTTATTTTTATTTTATTTTCAACTATTGATTGAGGGCCCACTTGTGGTGGGACCCATCTTGATGTATGCATTGTATTGAGGGGCCCATAGTGGCACCCCCCCTAAGTGCTTCTTCTGCAGGAGATATCGACAGTAGAAGAAGCACTACAAGTTATATTTTTCTCTAGGCAGTATTGCAATCAGTTGGGTTTCTCAGTTATAAAAGATAGTATCTATCAGTATGATAGAAGAAGAATATGTTGCAGCTACAGAAGCATGCAAGGAGATGGTGTGGATATAAGGTTTTATGGAAGAGTTGGGTAAGAAGCAAGTAGATTGCAAGCTGTACAGTGACAATCAGAGTATAATACATTTGGTTAAGAATTCAGCCTTTCATTCAAGGACCAAGTATATTACCATCAGATATTGTAAGACCCATATCTCAGTCCATACCATTCCGTAGGCTTCCGAGGTCCTCCCGATCGAATTTCGGTGACCCGCGATCTTTTATCGGCAGTTGCGTCGACCCCGAGTCGTATCCCGTATTCCAGAGTCGAATCAACCCGAGACTTGTACCAGTGCGACCGCGCCGTCGCCCCGGTTCCGATGCTGCGTCTCGCATGTCGGTCCAATACCCTGGTCAGGAGATATGGGCCCACATTCAGTTTGAGAAAAACGTCACGCGTGTGAATTTCTAAAAAATTTCTACAACATGTCACATCAATCACTTCACATGTCAAGTCAATATCTCATCACTTCCTTACCAAAGCAACCCCAAAGTCAAAGCAACCCATACCCCTCTTTCACAAATTACCTCAAAAGTCAATAAAGCTCTTACACAGCCATCCCTTCACCCATCACTCATCTCTCTCTCTCTCTCTCTCTCTCTCTCTCTCTCTCTCTCTCTCTCTCTCTCTCTCTCTCTCCCTCCTTCATTCCCATTGCTAGCCATGGAAGTCCAAGCTCCCCAAGAAAGAAATCATGTGTGGCCCACTTCCTACCACCAAATCCCACCATCCAAAGTCCATCTTAACCGTTGAAATTGCCCCCTTGGAGCGCTAGGATGCATTGGTGGACGAAGGAGGTGGAGGTTCAAAGGTGGGTGATTTTTTTTATTTTTATTTTATTTTCAACTACTGATTGAGGGCTCACTTGTGGTGGGACCTATCTTGATGTATACATTGTATTGAAGGGCTCATAGTGCCCCATACCACCAAATCCCACCATCTAAAGTTCATCTCAACCGTTGAAATTGCTCCCTTGGAGCGCTAGGATGCATTGGTGGAAGAAGGAGGTGGAGGTTCAAGGGTGGGTGAGTTTTATTTTTTTTTATTTTCAACTGTTAATTGAGGGCCCACTTGTGGTGGGACCCGTCTTGATGTATGCGTTGTATTGAGGGGCCCATAGTGCCCCCCTATATCCGCTCCTCGTCTCACGTTTCTCTCTCTCTCTCACTCTATTTCCCTGTTTGATGGCCCACCGTAACATATGTATCATATCCACACTGTCCACCCAAGTGGGACCCACCATACATACGTTGCACCCAACGTCCAGCCCTGTCCAACGGATCTCACCTTTCTATTTGTTTGGACAGACCTGGACAAAGGTAAAACACAAATATTAGCTTGCTATAGCTGGTGGTCCACATGCGTGGACCCACCAGACGTTGATCCGGACCGTCCAGATCATGGAACCCACCTGATGCAGGTGTTTCATCCTAGCCCTCCTTCCTGGACAGACCCCAGATGAAGGGAAATAACAAACATCAGCTTGATTGGGTTCGTGTGGCCCACACGTGGGACCCACATTGAAACATTCATCAACACCATCACGCTGGACGTTGATACTTTTAATATAATATTTTATTTTATATTATATTATAATACTTTACATTTAATGGTGTGGCCCCACGTGAGACCCACCCAGTTTGAATGGATTGGCTGGTGTATCTCACACCAGCTACACAGCTGGTGGGAATGACGTCACCAAGCTGAGGGTCCTACCATGGTATACGTTTAATCCCACCGTCCATCTGGACGGTGGGGGAGGCCATTCATCTGGTGTGAGGCCACCATGATGTATGGGTTTTAACCTACGCCGTCTATCCGTTTTGCAATCCCCACCGTCCAGATGGCTAGACGGTGGGCCACACATGGTGTATGTGTTATATCTGTTATATCCCTACCGCATAGCAGCCGCACGTGTGGGTTTGATCCACATCGCCCATTAATGGTGGGACCCACCTTTGCTGCGTGTTTATATACAACGTCCATCTGTTTTGCCAGCATAGGCCTCACACGTGTGGGGGTGGGGTCCCACCTTGCTGTATGTCTTATGCACCCTCAGCGTCCATGTGTATGTGGAACGGTGTGACCCACTGTGATATATGTGTCTGACCTCCACCGTCCAGTGATCTGGACGGTGGAAACCGCCATGATGTATGTGCTTTAATTCCACACCGTCCATCCAACTGACGTGTGTCCCACCTCGATGTATTTAAACTACCCCACACCGTCCATCTGGACGGTGTAGGTGCGGGGTGTCATGAAGTATGGGTTTAATCCCCATTGCCCGTCCGTTTGAGGACATGAGCCACACTACGATGTATGTGTTTATCCATCCGTCCATCTGTTTTGGGATGAGGGGCCATCCCACACGTGTGTGCAGGTGGACCCACATTGATGTATCTCTTTTACATCCACATTGTTCGCCCGTTTTGGGCTGTGTGGGCACCTAACTTGATGATGTGCTGTATGTGTCACCTGTACACGCTGTCCATTTATTTTCAGGAGCATGTGGACTGTCTTATAAGGCCCACCATGATGTAGGTGTTATGTACACAACGTTTGCCATTTTTCGGGGCCATGGGCTGCCCCTATGAGGCCCACTATGATGTATGTATTGCACACGTGGCCCGCTCATTGTTTTAGGGCCATGGGCCCTTTGTCATGAGAGGCCCACCTTGATTTATGTGTTTTACGCCAGCCATGGACTGCCTTAGGCAGGCCCACCATGGTCCATGCGTTGTAGGTGTGCTATCTGCCCATTTTACGGACTATGGACTACCTTATGTGGCCCATGTGATACGGCCCATTGTGAGGTGTATTAGACTCAGGGGTTAAGGTCCATTGTGATGTATATGCGGCCCAGATATGAGGCCCATTATGATGTATTCGAGGCCCATGTGCAAGGCCTGATGTGGTGTGTTTATGGCCCATATGATGAGGCCCATTGTGATATATTTCCAGCCCACGAGTGAGGCCCATAGTGATGAGTATTAGGTCCTTGTTTGAGGCCATGGGCCCACTATATGTTTGGCCCTATGTGGCCACTCCTTGGGAGCAATGTTGGTTAAATGTCCACATTGATGGGCAATGATGGTTTAATGTCCACATTGTGATCTTCTCTTAAGCCTTGATCGACCGATCATCAAGGCTGATTCCGATTGTCGTGGTCGATTGCCAGTTAACGATCAAGGCCGATTATCGTGACCGATTGCTGATTCTGATTATCGTGGCCGATTGCCGATTAGCGATCGAGGCCGATTATCATAATTGATTACTGATTCCGATTGACGTGACTGATTTGTCGATTCTAATTATCGATCAATTTCGATTGTCGATTCCAATTGACTTGACTAATTTAATGATTTTAATTATCGATCAATTCTGATTGTCGTTGCTGATTGCCGATTAGCGATCAAGAAAAATTATCACAACCGATTGCCGATTCCAATTGACGTGACCGATTTGGCGATTCTGATTAATGATCAATTTCGATTATCGTGGTCAATTGCCGATTAGCGATCGAGGCCGATTATCACGACCGATTACCGATTTCGATTGATGTGACCGATTTGTCGATTCTGATTATCGATCGATTCCGATTGTCGTGGCCGATTGTCAATTAGCGACCGAGGCTGATTATCATGACCGATTGTCAATTAGCGACTGAGGCTGATTATCATGACCGTTATGTTGTATATTAGGCCCATGTGAGAGGCCCATCGTGATGTATATTAAACTCTTGAGTGAGGCCCATGGTGTTGTATATTAGGCCCTTGTGTGAGGTCATGGGTCACTATATGTTAGGCTCTATGCGGGCTATTCCTTTGGGGGCAATATTAGTTAAATGTCCACATTGTCGAGGCCGATTATCGAGGCCGATTGTTGGTGTCGGTTATTGATACCGATTATGAGTATGTGATAACATAGTATCATAATACACGCTCATACGCATCATTTGCATGTTTGTTATGAGATGTGGTTGACCATTGCATACGTCATTGGGCATATTATTTTGAGACTCCTGGATAGGCAAAGATTTTCTCACATGAGCGCACGCTATGCGCAGGATTGATGCATGACTGGATTGTATAACTCATGCATCTTGCATTATGTGCTGTGATTACTGTATGCCCCAGCGACATCAAGGTCATAGCCTCCACAGACATATCGTGGATGGTCAGACGGGACACCAAAAATCTGCTCTATATGGAGTGTTATAGATATCCCTAGGTGAAAGTCTCTAAACCCTCTTAGTTTCAGAGGTTGCTCCAACGTCTAGACCGAGTGGACACATGAGTGTATGAGGGCCGCATACCATTAGGCCATGTCTCTCACTGTATCATGGTCGGTTGGAAGGGGGTACAGCCTTACTTGCCCAAGAGGAGGGGGCAATGTTAGGCTGAGTCTGACCAACTCGAGGAATGGGTCCGCTATAAACGAGTCGGACCCGATATTGGCAGGCGAATAGTGAGGTCTCTTCCACTCACCTCGTTGCGCACGATGAGGCAGCAATCTAGTTTAGAATGTAATAGACCCCGGTGATTTCTCAGAGAGGAACTATACTGATATGTGGACTTATTGAGCAGGAATTGCATATTCATTTATTCATTCATTCACTATCCACTCGGGCTGGTGGTGCGTAACTATTTGTTACATATACCTTCACATAGCCAGGATTTCGGTTGGGCATGCGACTAACCTGAGACTAGGAGTTTACCACATTGAGTTTGACTATCTAAATTTAGGTATGAGACTGGTTTGGATAGAAGTCCCTTGTGATGGACCCCGTAACCTGCGATACTACGTACTATCATCCCAACCTCACACTCTAGCTTGGTCATTTCATTCGCATAGCATATTACATCCGCATGCATATAACATTTTGGGTTGTTATGTTTTCTATACTTATATGGCCTAAACATACTTAGCAGGATTTACATATTGCATTGTACCATCGGCATCTGATATTTGGCTCTCTATGACTCCTCCTTTGCATAGTTGATCTGTATTGCATACTTTAATATTGTATAACTCATGGACTTTTTAGTAATTTCTACTTACTTTGATATCGTATGATTTATGAACTTGTTAATATTTCTGCTTACTCTGATTATTCTGATATTGCTTACTTGACACTTACTTTGTGCACATACTTTCACTACCCACTAAGCTTTCTATAAGCTTATGCACGATAGATACGTACAGGTGACGGTAGGTAATAGCAGCATTGAGCTTGGAGCATTTAGCAGTCTTCTGGAGATTGATTTTCGATTTATGTATTTCCCTTTTAGTATTGTAATCCAATGATTATATTAGTGGATATGTGATGATGATGTTGCCTTTGCGATTCGGGTAATCTTGTGGTTATGCTTATTACAAGATAAATGTACGTTGAAAAATTCTCATTGTAAGATCTCAGGATTGGAATCTGGCGTATGTACGTTGGGAACCGAGAATGAGGTACTACGGAGGTTGTCAACACTAGATTCAGTGATCAAGAATTTCGTGAACCCGGTTTTCGAGTTTGAGACGTGACAGATATGACTTCATACATTCGTTACAGGAAGATGAATCGATTGCTCTGGAGAATATTTATACAGGTGAGAATCCTGCGGATATGCTAACCAAGGCGATCATACAGGAGAAACTAAAGCTCTGTTAAGTTTTGATTAGTCTTTAGGCTTGAAGACATGAAGGTGGTGCACTCCGAATGTAGAAGATGAAGGTTTATGGTGATGTGTCTCCAAGTGAGAGATTGTTAACATGTGGAGCTACATCTGGGGGTCGCACAACCGGTCGTGGCCCCTGCTCGACCGGTTGTGGAGCTCACTCGACCAGTCGTGAGCAATCGTAAACTGGCTCGACTCAAAGTCCAACAAGAATCGATTTTTGGTTCTAAGGTGCTCGACCAGTCGTGGGGTCTACTCGACCGATTGAGCAGTCTGCTCGACCAGTCGAAGTTACAAAGATTCATTTTCGGATTTGATGCGGACTGTGGAAATTTGAGTCGATTTTCACAATGGTGCAAAAGGGAGTTGCCTAAACTATAAATAAGGGTTCCTAGGGCTTTTCTAGGTAGGACGAAAAATAATTCTAAGGCGTGGGCAAAGGGTTTACTATATACTTCCAAGGTAAAAGTTAGTATATTGCCTTGTAATCTTCATTTTTCTTCATAGTGGAAGTTTGCATCCGTGGTTTTTTATCCTTGTTGGGGTTTTTCCACATATATCTAATCTTGTGGTTGCTTTGATTCTTTTCTAGTTTATATTTCTTTTTATTTATTGTTTGTGGGTGAGACCAGAGATTGGATCTTGATTTACTGTGTTGTTGGCTTGCTGCGCTACAAGTAAGGCCCGCATGCCATGTTATGGGATCTAAGTAGGACGCAGAGGATTGAAAGTTAGGTGAAGCCCATCGTGATATTGGTGAGAAGTCTAGTTTAAATCATATTATGACATAAGACTAAAAATGAGGTGGATCGAAAACTTACGTGGGCCAAACGTTGGGAAGAAGTGGGTATGGCATAACCTTAATAAGGTCAATCCAACTAGAATAAATTGAAAACAAAAATATTAGTCTCATCTAAAACTCCTATGGCTCCACAAATATTTCAACAATGGACTATCAATATCCCCACTACTTCATGCTCATTTGAGTTTTGGATCTACCTCATTTTTTTCATGTGATTTAAAAAAATGGATAGACAGGTGGATTTCTCACAAACATCACAGTGGGCTCCATCTATCTTTCTATCCCAGCAATCCACCTCCCAGCTAGATCCCACATAGTCGCAGAGAGTCCGTTGATATCGGGATGGTCTTTGAATTCACCATCTACTCAAGATCGAAGAGTTGAAATAATTCCAATATAGGACTCCTTTTAATTTTCTTGGTTGTCCCGTTCTAACGTGACCCTAGACGCACCCAAAAGCTAAAGTCGTGAAGTAACATATAGCAATAATTTTAGTTGTATTCAAACAAAACTCTAAAAGCTAATAAGATTCCTTGCTAATGATGAATATGATGTTGAGTGGAATATATTTAATATTTAATTATTTTGCCTTTGCCGTGAGAGTTGCCATTAAGGCACACATGCTGTGTTGTGGGATCTAACTAGGAAACGGAGGACCAGAAGTTAGGTGAGGCCCATCTTGATATTTGTGAGAAATCTAGTTTGGACATTATGGCATGAGACAAAAAATGAGGCGTATCCAAAGCTCAAGTGCGCCAAACGCTGGGAAGAAGTGGGTATGGCATAACCTTAATAAGGTCAATCTGGCTGGAATAAACTGAAAACACAGATATTAGTCTAATCCAAAACTTCTATGGCCCGGTTCATAGTCCATAAAATGTGTTCCGAACCTAATAAACGGTTCAGATCAATCAATTGGACTTTACAAGTGGACAAATGCAATTAAGAGCACAATAGATTATAAGTGCTTTTGAGAGCATTGAGCATTTCTCTTAAATTAATATTAAATGGGTTTATAACCTACCTGTATTATCTTCCGTGATTTGACCGGTTGAGATAAGTGAGGGATGGCACATCGAGCCGACGTGGAGAGAGATGAAGCCAATGCACTAGTGGGGTATGCCAAGTGCAACCGACGTGGAGAGAGATGAAGTGTCTTTCAAGGGATTCGGATATTGTTGGGACACCACTAGTACCGATGATTGGTGCTCCGTGGGTCCCACCATGATGAATGTATTTTATACGTCCATTTATTTTTTCCACTCATCTTAGGGCATCAGCTCAAAAATAAGACAAATCCAAATCCCAATTGGACCACAATATAAGAAAATGGTGGTGATTTAACGCCCAACTATTAAAAACTCCATTGGGCCACGTTAATGTTTGTTTTTCCATAGCCCTTAAAAGAAGTTTTCAGTAGATATGCAATCCCCACTCTTTCATATGGTGTGGTCCATGTGATGGGGTATGCTTGAGCATCAGATCTGCCTCATTTTTTGAGTTCATGCCTTGACATGAACCCTGTAAAATAGATGGACAACAAAAATAAAAATAAAAAATAAATACCTATCATGGTGCGGCCCAGAGAGCACCAACCGGTATGGATACAGGAGGGGTCCCTGTCAAATCCCAATCAGCTTTGGGATGTGGACACATCAGAGAGGGCTGCCACGGAGGAGGATGTGGGTGCGCCCTGATCATGGGACCCACCTCATTGCATGCATTGTATATTTGTTTTTGTTTTTTTTTTTTTTTCATCCATATCTGTATTATAACCTTGTTAACATGTTGGATGATTAGAAAGCATATGTACTAAAATAAGTTTGGAAAACATATGAATAACATTAATATATAATTCTCGCATCAAGGTGGGCCCTACTATCACACTCACTTGGATAGTTTTAGTTCGCAGCCAAGTCATGCTCGATCATTTGATTATAGAGATTTTTACCAAAATAGCTTTAACTTTAGCCATGCATGTGTTTAGCCCCTCTTTGTCATTTCTTATTTTAATGACTTTTTTACAATATTTTAAATTTCATAGGGATAAAAGCTCTCTTGCGTTCTTATTCATAATTTTTAATTTTTTTAAGAAATGAGCTAACTGGAAGCTTTTTTCTTCTTCATTCGAAGTTTCCAATTGAGATCCACCATTATTCTCTAATCATTACATTCTCTAGTTTTCCATTCTTCCACATTTTATTCACTTTTCCAACATTCTATTTTCCGAAATTCTTTTTCTTCCATGCTTCCTTTATGAGACCAACTACCACTTTCCAACATTCCATTCTATTATCCAGCGTTACATTCTTCAAAAAAAAAAATATTTCTTCAAAGCTTTCTCAACAGGATCAACCACCACTCTTTGACATTTCATTCTCCGGTGGACCATTCTCCTGTATTTCCTTATCCAGCATTCTTTTTATTTAAAATAATGACCGTTAAGGCATTTTTCATTGCATCCAACTAGAGAGTTTCTCGTATAAGGGTGGTGACTCAAGAAAATTTAATTTTGTTTATTCTAAAATGATTGTTTTCTTTTGTATGCTTATTGTGTGATGTATGTATTGTGAATATATGTACCTTGATGTAAAACATTCAATGATAGATGTTATTGTGAATGTATATACATTAATGTAAAAGATTTTATGAAAAAACTATATTTTTTAACAACGGTGACCTATACCACATGACAAAGGTGACCCGTAATACACGACAATGATGACCAATAGCATATACCAACAAAGACCCATAACATATTACAACTGAGACATGTAGCACATAACAAAAGAGACTCATAACACATAACAACGGATATCTATATATAACACATGACAACGGTGACCCATAGCATATGATATCGGAGACCCGTTGCACATGACAACGATGACCCAAAGCATATGACAACAAAGACAATGGCAACCTATAACACATGATGATGAAGACTCATAATACATGACAACGGTAACTCATAACACATGATAATGAAAACCTATAACATATGACAATGGTAACCCATAACACATGACAACAGAATCCATAACATATGACAATAGCAACGCATAATACATGGCAATAGAAACCCATAACACATGACAACGGTGACCTATAGCATATGACAACAACAATTCCTTACTCATGACAATAACCACCAGCACAAGACCTACATGAAAACAAAAACTCTATCAACTTGGAGAACCTTTTCATCAAACTTAACTCAATATTTACATAATCTTACAAACATACAAAAAATCATTCCTTTATCCTATTGTTACACCAAATATTCAAACATATAATTATATCTTTTTTATTGAATTATACAAATATATACACCCTACAAGTAAAATGAATTATACAAACTAATCATATTCTTATCTAATTAACTTTCTTCTTCTTGATGAGAAAATTTTCTCGTTGCAAGTTTAGAAACCATCATCTTCCTTTTATTCAAGACCAGGACATCCAACCACGTTCCTAGTTCCTTTATTTCCAACACTTCATCCTCAACCTTACTTTAATTAGGAATAATAGATAAAAACAATGCTAGATAATGGAATGGAAAAGACTTTAAAAGTCATTTTTCCAAAGAAAAAGGGTCGAATAATTGAACATAAGAGAATAGTCCGTTGAAAAATGGTATGTCAGAGAGTGGTGGTCAATCACATGGAGGCAACTTCAAAGAAGAAGGGTATCGGAGACTAGAATGCCAAAGAATTAAATATAACGTTGGAGAATAGACACCAAAGAATGTAATGGCTATTTAGTGGCGGTGGATCTTACCAATTAAGCTTCAAATGAAGAAAAATAATTTCAATCAATTTTCCTCAAAAGAAAAATTGAAAATTCCACATAAAAAGGCAGGGGCATTTTTATTCCTGTAAAATTAAAAAAGTCATTAAGATGCCAAAAAATATGTAATAGAAAAGGGGGCTAAATATATGAAACGACCAAGCCTTGAGGCCATTTTGATATGAGGTGGGAGGAGCCTTGATTGTGGAGCGCACTTTAATGCATGTGCCTTACATCCACACCGTTCATCCATTTTGCCAAATTATTTCACCATGATCCAAAGAATTGAGACAGATCCAAATCTCACGTGGATCACACCAGAGGAAAAAGTGATGATAGACCATTAAAAACTTCTTATGGGCCACAAAAGTTTTGTTTCAAGCTAATATTTGTGTGGTCCCTTCATCCAAGTCTTTGTGACCTTATCAACAAGTTGGATGGAAAATAAATGTTCTAGTAGCATCTAAGAATTTTTCAATGATGAGTATTAAATCACCATTGTTTCCTATAGTGTGGTCCACCTAAGAGTTAGACCTGCTTCATTTTTGGGATTATGCTCTAAAATGAAATTTCAAAATGGGTGGATGGCATGGATGTAAGGAAAATACATCAAGGTAGGCCTCACAAGGATCCACTGAAGCTGCCACTATAAAACAATGTGACGGTTGACACTCAAGCACTTCTTTTAGGAAGCCGACTGTGCACTAAGTAAACTCTATGGAGCCACCCTAGATGTATGTCTTATCCAGGCCATCAATCAGTTTTTCAATTCATTTTAAGGCACAGGATCAAAATTGAAGCATATCCAAACTTCAATGAACCATACCACATAAAAAAGTAGGGATAATGATGTCCACCATTGAAACCTTCCTGAGGCCCACAGTGATTTCTATTCATCACCCAACTTGTTCATAAGTTCACACCGATGTTGATGAAAGGAAAACATGAATATCAGCTTGATCCAAAACTTTTGTGGCTCAAAAAGTTCTCAACGATGGGCATTAATTAACACTTTTTTAGGTGGTGTGGCCTATTTGAGTTTTGGATATGCTTCAATTTTGGGCTCATCCCCTTAAATGAAACAGTAAATTAGATGGATGGTATGCATAAGACACATACATCGCAGTAAGCCCCGCTGAGTTTACTCAATACGCTATAGTTTACCAAGTAAAAATTCACTTCTCTTTACGCAGGTACTTGCAAATTTGCACTTGTCGTGCCACAATGGTAGATTTCAGGGAGTTTCAACATGAGATCATGGGTTCGAGCATCCCTTGTGATGCGAGTGTGTGAGAGTGCAGGTGTGTGTGAATGTGGTTATCTGAGGAACTTGATCACTCAACTTGAGTCAGCTGCCAAGTCATTCACAATGTTATAAGTATCGAGCCAAGTCAATTTAAGACTTAAGTCAACATGACCTGATTGAACATCAAGTCAACTTTTCAGTTTTTTAAATCAATGAAACCATGTAAGTTGAAAAACCCAAGTTAGTTAGGTTATTTCTTAAATTTCAGATTGATTTAATGTTTTTTATTTTTTCATTTCTAATTTATAAGCATTTATTCATTTACTTCATACTATGGACTGCTTTCTTTAAGCCATCTATTAACTGTCCACCAATCAGACAATTAAAGAATCAAGACACTCTATATCAAAACCCATCATTTGTATGATCTATCTTGAGTCACTTGATAGAATTTTCTCAGCTGGTGTATCGACCATCTCACCCTGCCACAGTATCAACTCTCTCTCATTGGACGCGGATTTACTGCGAAAGTCTTTCCCAAGAAGTTCCTGGACAAGGATGCGAGGTGGGGCCCACCAAAAGCCTGATACAAAACTTTATGGCCATAAGATGGTTTCAACGGTGCTCACTAAACCTCAATTGTTTCCTTTGGTGTGGCCCACTTGAGCTTTGTATCCACCTCATTTTTTATTGCATGTCCTAAAATGAGTATGAAAAACGGATTGGCAGGTGGATTTCTCACAAACATCGCAGCAGGCCCCACCCCGCATCCTTGCTCAGGCTTTCCGTATGAAATCCGCCTCTCTCATTCTAAAAAAGTAAGAGTTGTCGCTGCATACCTAATTATAATACCAAAATAACATTTCTTTTTTCTTTTTTTCTTTTTTTTCCCCCTTTAACTTTCCCATGTCATTCAAAAATTGCAATGTAATCCTCTTGAAATCAAGAGGGCGTTTAGATCCTAATTTACTTAAGAAAAGTTACTTGTGCATTTAGTAGCTTATCTTAGTTTCTACTTGTTAAGCATATATGTATGTTTGGTAAACAACAAACTTATCAGCTTCTCCTCTCTCTCCTCTCTTTTATCTTTCCCAATTATTTTCTTCAACAACTTACGAAAAGTATAAAAACTAAAAGAATTAGATGAAGTGATTAAGTAATTTTAAGTAAAAAAGCTACTTATAACTAATCATAAACCAAACTTACTTATCGAAAATAAGTTACTTACCTACTCTTGTAAGTAGAAAAAATAACTTATTTTGTGGAATCCAAATGAGCCCTAATTGTGTGGTAAAACCATTCCTTGCTACTTGCATCATCTATAGTAGAAGTGCTGTAGGGATGCAACGTGGGTTGGGCCAACCCTAAGTTGATTAGGCGAAATCGAACTTAGGTTGGATTGGGCTTGGGCGTGAGCTGAAAATTCTTAACCCAATCCACGTTGGTTGGGTTTGTGTTGAGGCCTCAAGCCCAACCCGACCTTATATGCATTGAGTAATAAATATAAAATCATGACATGCATAGAAAATAGAATTCATGATTGGTTGAAACCGTCCATGTAATGGACTCCATACCACACGTGATTCAGGATTGGATTTGTCCACGCATGGAAAATGAGGTTCATGATCAGGATTCAGAAGTGACCAGCAGCCCACATGCTGAGCGGTCCAGCATCTTTTAATTATTCTATTTAAACATTAGTGAGATTTTTATTTATTTCTATAAGTGCTTAATTATTTTAGATTTTATTTTGCTATTATTTTGATTTTTACAATCATTTATATTATTTTATGATTAGATCTTTAATTGTGTTACTTTACTAGTTAACCTGACCCAACTCAAATTGTATTAGGTTTGATGATTCATGAACTTCGGTTGGGCCTATGTTGGGTTGGGCCTCAGGCCGACGATTGAGGTTGAGTTGGGTTTGAGTCAACCTTCAATTGGTCCTAGCCTGCCCGAGTTACAACCCCAAGTGTATACATGGTGCAAGGCCATATGGGATTAATTTAAAGTTCCTAATCGAGCACTTGTTTGTTGAATTTAGACTATCGTTGCATTCATCTTGACTGTTCATTAATATCCACTAATAAACTAATAGCCGAAATTAAATCATTATAACTTTTGGTTTAAAAGCCATCTAAATTAGGGTGTGAAATTTGTATTAGTTAATTTTTGTATCATGCCATATAACTCTTGGTTTAGCACCCTGATTATATACAGTCCTGAAGCTGATGGCTTGCCTTGCAAAATCACCTAAATGCCCTAACTTTTGGTTTAAAACCTTTCCCATGTAGCTTATTAGTAGTAATTGGAACCTCAAGAACCCAAAATTGAAACACAGGCGTCGCCGTCTTCCATTGACCCTTGCGCTAATAATGCCTATTTCAAGAAAGAGTTTTGATAGGGCATGGTGCCTCCTACCACATATGGGGTGAATTTTCAACCAAGATTGCATCTTAGATGATGATTTGAACTGATCCCATTGCTGTTAAAAGAAGCTATGACCTTATAACCTTTCTCTTGGATTTGAACATGAGCTATTCAAATTTTACTTTTCAATGTTTCAAGTACCTCTTCAGACGTAAGCATTCATTCAACACATTTCTTAGGGTAGCCCCTTAATATAGATTTCAGAAAAAATTCAGATCTTCATCTAAGATGCAGTATGGGGTAAAACCCACCTTGTAAGATAGCTGCAGTATGGATGGCACAGTACTCTATCAAAATCCTTCCATTAAATACTGGTATGAAGAATTTATGGCCATGCATAGTAGATATTACAAGTAGAGATTACTAAAAGAATTTATGCCCACAGGCGAACAAGAGTGTCATCTATACGATCCCCATGTGCCAACATTGAAACCATTTTTGAGATCCAAGCAATCCATCTAGTGGGTCCCACTATTTAAATTCCCCTGCCTAAAAAATCAAACCAATCACTGTGAAAAAGGTCGTTCATTTGTTTCATCTCTCTCTCTCTCTCTCTCTCTCTCTCTCTCTCTCACACACACACACACACACACAAAAACACACCTCAGATGGTTTGTAAGACATGGAATTAACAAGTCAATCGGGACAACACTAAAACACAATTGAAAAGGAAAAGAAAAAGAGAAAGGAAAGAAAGAAAAGTTTTAAAAAAATAAAATAAAACTCCAGACAACCAATACAATCAGTTTTGAGCCTCGGATCAGTGATCATCACCATCTGATCAAGTAAGCGGGTGAAGAAATGTTTAATATTCACCTCACAAGCATGTCCGATTGGTCTTGGCCACTGGCAATAGCTGGCTATACATAGAATCTTCTGATTTGATAATAACAAACACACACACACACACACACACACACACACACACACACACACACACACACACAAGTGTATAAGTGCTAGAACTAGAAGTGTAAAACAAAACATCTACTTGTGAAATTAGCTCAAGTCAAAATCAGTGTTTTAAATAGCTACACTATGCAGCATAGCTTAGCCTTAATGTTAGGTAGCTCATGAAAATAGCTTGAGTTGCGTGGAGCCTACACTACATGATTAATTTACAGACTCTACACTACAATTTACATAACTCAAATTAGAAGTTTTTTTTTTCTTTATAACATTAAAATCAATTAATATTTTCAATGATTTGTTACATTTTTCTATTTCCAATAAAAAAAATAGTTAATTCTTTTCATTGCCCTTAGTAAGATAATATAAGTAACAATATTAAATCAGTTTCATCGCTCTTTCAAGCCTTTAAACCATTTTGACTCTCTAGAATGCAAGTGATGATTCACCTCTACCAGAGTATCGGCAGGACTCAAACACAGCATGCTCTTTCTTGAAGATCTAGGGTATATTCATACTGTGAAATAAATATCACATTCTTCAAGTGAGGACTTCGATTCCAAGGAAATATCTTAGTGACCCCACCAGCAAGGAACTTTTTCACAATATCAATTTCATCTGCACTATCACAGGATATGATGATATCATTGACATTTGATGTCAACATGGTCACAGAGGAGCCTATTCGCTTTATAAAGACAAGTGATGAAGTGATCCAATGAACAATGTTGGAAGCCAATAAGGAATATGGCATTGTTGGATTAGTCAAACCATGACAAAGGAGAAAGTTTGAGTCCATTTAGAGGACATTTTCAACTTGCACTCATTGTCTTTGGAAAAGAAATATATCCTCTTGAAGGTCACCATGAAGAAATACATTATTCACATCTGACAGGCGAAGAGGCAATGCCGGTGAGCAGGGACTGACAGAAAAACTTCAACTGACTTCAGCTTAGTAACAAGATCAAATGACTCATGATAATCAACTCAAAACTGTTGAGTCAACCCTTTTACCAGAAGATGGGCTTTAGGACAAGCAATTGAGCCATCATAATTGTACTTCATTGTGCACACCCACTTGTACCTAACACTACTTTTCTTCTGGTATGTCAACTAGATCCCAAGCCCCATGTTTGTCAAGAGCCGCCATCTCCTCCATAGATGCTTTCTAACAATTGATTGACCAAAGCATCTGCAACTCCAGAAGGAATAGACACAACGGAAACAAAAGAATGAAAATCTTTGGAAGATGGTGAGATACCTCATAGGAAACAAAGTTATTTAGGGGACGAGGTACTCAATCTGTATCTCTCAAGAACAAATGATGTCCATTTAGCTTTGTGAAGCACAGTGAGGAGCTCAAATGAACTGGTAGAAGAAAACAAATCTGGAACGAGAGACTGATGAGGATCAGGCCCTAGCACTGAGTCAGCAGAAAGATGATGGTCGATCATTTTCTTAGGGCTGATCCCTGTACTTCTTGTCAGTGTACACTTTAAGAGACTTTTCAATCGACTCAAGAGGTTCTTGAACAAGACTATCAACAATAGCAGGAAGAAGAAGTACACCACCACATAAAGGATCAGTGTTAGTGGCTTTGGAAGCGAAGTAGGAAATATTCTTGAAGACAGTGACATCGTTCGAAATATACCTCTTCTCAGTGTTACTTAGGGCAATAACACATACCCTTTCTGTGTTGAAGCATATCCTCAAAAGACACTGGACATTTTGTGGACCCAACTTATCTTGAGAATTACCCAACACATGGACAATGCTCAAACACCCAAACACCTTGTGAAGAATCTTGAACAGTGGCATGTCAGGTTTTAGAAGATGAAGGTAATTATTTCTAAGCGAAGGTGAATGCATCCTATTGATCATATGAGTTGCAGTTAGAACTGCCTCATCCCAAAAGATTTGAAGAGACGATCCAGCATATCTAAATATTATTCAAAACAGCTAAATGGGACGTTAAAATGGGTCATCTACAGTCATCTTTATAGAGATGGCCACTTCCATAATGGCTCAAATGATCTACATGAATGACACATTGACGGAATAAAATGTTGTATGTGAATGCTCACATACAATTTAGCAACTTAATATTTGATATTCTAGCAAAATGTGATGGTTGACATGCAGTGTTAAGAAATTGCACATGGTAAATTGTGGGCCCCCTGTATACACAAAAGCCAAAAGGTAGGATTGCGTTAGGATTGCTTAATCAAACAGTGTAAGTCATGGTTTTTTTTTTTGTTTTTAAAGTATAAGTCATGGTTTGAACACCTGAAATGACTCACAATTCCATCTGTTTAAGTTGACCCGAAGACAACCAAAATCTTGACCTTAAACTAAAATCTCAGTAATTAATAATTACTTAAAATAAAAAAATCATTTTGCATAAATTGAGAAAGAGAAATGCTCTAGCACTGTTAGAGCACTATAAGTTACAGTGCTCCTATAATGCTCCTAAGTTGCATCCGTTCACTTGGACACTACAATTGATTGAGCTGAATTGTCAGCCAAGTCCAGAACACGTGTCGCATAGCATGCCAACAACACAGTAAACCGAGATTCAATCTCCGGTCTCACCCACAAACGATAAACAGGAAGAAATATAAACTAGAAAAGAATCAAAACAATGCAAATAAACCACAAGACAATATATACATGAAAAAACCCCAAACAAGGATAAAAAATCACGGATGCAAACTTATACTATGAAGAAAAACACAGATTACAAGGCAATATACTAACCTCTCCCTTGGAAGCACATAAAAAACTCTTAGCCCACATCTTAGAATAACTTTCCATCATACCTAGAAAAGCTCTAGGTACCTCTATTTATAGTTTAGGCAACTCCCTTTCGCACCTTGCGAAAGACCGACTCAAATTTCTGCAGTCCACATCAAATTCGGAAACGAATCTGCGTAACTACGACCGGTCTAACAGACTTGACGACCGGTCGAGAAGACCCCACGACCGGTCGAGCATAGGCCACGACCGATCGAGCACCTCGGAACCAGAAAATTGATGCTCGCTGGACTTTGAGTTGAGCCGGTCCACGACCGGTCGAGTATAGGCCACGACCGGTAGAGGACGGCCCCCCAGATGTGGCTCCACTTCTCAACAATTTCTCACTTGGAAACACATCACCATAAACATTTGTCTTCTTCATCCGGAGTGCACCACCTCCCTGTCTTCAAGCCTGAAGACCAATAAAAACTGAACAGAACTTCAGCTTCTCCCGTGTGACGTCCTTGCTCAGCATATCCACAGGATTCTCACTTGTATGAATCTTCTCCAGAATAATCGATCTATCTTCCAGTAACGAACATATGAAGTGATATCTGATGGCAATATGCTTGGTCCTTGAATGAAAGGCTGAATTCTTAGCTAAGTGTATTGCACTCTGACTGTTACTAAACAGCTTGCAATCTGCTTGCTTCTTACCCAACTCTTCCATGAAACCTTACATCTACATCATCTCCTTGCATGTATATGTAGCCGCAACATATTTTTCTTCTGTCGCACTAATAGATAATATCTTGTGTAACTGAGAAACCCAACTAACTACAGCACTTCCCAAAGTAAAGACATAACCTGTAATGCTTCTTCTGCTGTCAATGTCTCCTGCCAAATCTGAATCCACGTAGCCTTGTAGCTTGATTTCCGATCCACTATAACACAGCCCTACATCCTTAGTACCTACCAGGTATCTGAGGATCCACTTTACAGTTTCTCAATGTTCCTTTCCCAGGTTGTTCATGAACCTGCTAACAACTCCCACTGCATGAGCAATGTCTAGCCTCATGCTCACAATAGCGTACATGAGACTCCCAATAACTAACGCGTGTGGGACTTTAGCCATGTAGTCTCATTCCTCCTGCGTCTTTGCTCCTTGATCCTTGGATAGCTTAAAGTGGTTGGCTAATGGAGTGCTAACCGGCTTAGCACCTCCCATATTTAATCGATCAAGTACCTTAGTTATTTACTCTGCCTATGACAAAATCAGTTTCTTATTTGTCCTGTCACGCTTTATCCTCATGCCTAGGATTTATTTCGCAGCTCCTAAATCCTTCATGGTAAATTCTCTAGACAGTTGTCTTTTGAGATCTGAGATGTCTTTCATGCTTGAACCGGTCACAAGCATATCATCAACATACAGAAGAAGGATGATGTACTATATATCAAACTTCTTCAAGTAACAACAGTGATCAGCATGACATCTCCTAAAACCGTTTCTCGATATGAAACTATCCAACTTTTTGTATCACTGCCTCGGGGCCTGCTTCAGGCCGTATAAACTCTTCTTCAGTCTACACACTTTATTCTCCATTCCTGGTGTCACGTATCTTGTCAGTTGATGCATATATATTTCTTCTTCAAGGTCCCCATGAAGAAAGGTTGTCTTAATATCTAGCTGCTTTAGATGTAAGTCCTTTGTAGACACTATACTCAAGACCAAGCGAATCGTAGACATTTTTACCACAGGTGAAAATATTTCAATGAAATCGATACCTGCCTTTTGTTGAAAACCTTTCACAGCCAATCTAGCCATGTACCGTTTCGAATCATCGTGTTCCTCCTTCAGTCTGTAAACTCACTTATTATGAAGAGTTTTCTTACCCTTAGATAGAGTAACTAGCTCCCGTGTACGATTAAACTCAAAAGAGTCCATCTCTTCATCCATGACCTGCTCCCACTTAACCCGTGTATCTAACTGTAACGCCTCTTTAAAACATTCTGGTTCACCATTATCTGTCAGCAGTAGATAATGTAAGGAGGGTGAGTAACGGACCATGAGTCTCCTCTCCCGAGTAGACCTCCTCACAACCGGTGTCTGTGCCTCTGCCTCATAATGCTCTTGTACATGATTATCCTGTGGCGCTGTAACACCCGTGTCCGGTAACTCTTCCAACTCTACGAATTCTTTTTCCTCGGCCTTATTTTCT
Organism: Magnolia kwangsiensis; assembly: GCA_037074715.1. Classification (NCBI taxonomy): domain Eukaryota; kingdom Viridiplantae; phylum Streptophyta; class Magnoliopsida; order Magnoliales; family Magnoliaceae; genus Magnolia; species Magnolia kwangsiensis. The sequence continues at coordinate 141,486,275 of CM073576.1, read as the reverse complement.
TGCACATTGTCCTCATGCATCACTTTTTCATTGAAGACTACATCCTTGCTTCTGATGATTTTTCTGTTTTTTGCATCCCAAAACCTGTAGTCAAAATTATGTTACCCGTAGCTTATAAATGTGCACCTCCTGAACTTCGCATCCAGCTTGTTCTTGTGCTCTGCATCAATGTGAACATATGAAGTGCAACCAAACACTCTAAGATGTGCAAGGTTCACTTCTTTCTCAGTCCACGTTTCTTCTGGTAGCCCACCATCCAATGGTGCTGAGTGACTTCTATTAATGAGATATGCGACAGTATTCACAACGTCTACCCAAAACATCTTACGCAACCCTGCATGTAACCTCATGCTCCTGATGCGCTCAAGGATAGTCCTGTTAATGCGCTCAGCCACACCATTTTATTGCGGTGTCCCTAGAATCATTTTCTAATGTTTGATTCCATTTGCTGCACAATACTCCTCAAATTTCTTATCACAATATTCTTCCTCATTATTAGATCTGAGACACTTTACTATTTTACTCGTCTCATTTTCTACCATAACTTTCCACATCTTAAATACATCAAATACATCAGATTTATGCTTTAAGAAATAAACTCATAGTTTTCTACTAGCATCATCAATAAAAGAAACAAAGTAACGTGAGCCACCAAGAGATGATACCTGTGACGGTCCCCACACATCAGTGTGTACAAGCTCCAACAGATGCGTCTTTGGAGCGTGTCTTATCTTCTTGAAACTCACCCTCTTCTGCTTGTCATACACAATCCTCGCAGAATTCGAAGTCAATAAACTTCAGCCCTGGTAGCTTCTCCTTTGACAATAACACTTTCATCACTTTCTCACTCATATGTCTCAACCTCTGATGCCATAACTGCTCATTTACTCCAGTTGATGCGACTGAGAGTGAACTATACGATCCTGAAGTCACGTATAAAGTACTTTCCTTCTTGTCTCGAGATATCACCAAGGCACCTTTTGTGATCTTCCAGGAATCACTAGTGAATGTCGTCATATAACCGGTATCGGCCAACTGCCCTACTGAGATCAGATTTCTTCTCAAACTCGGTACATGTCTGACATCCTTCAATTTTAACGTCATTCCGTCTTTCAAATTTATATGAACATTCCCCTTTCCAACAATACTGCACGACTCATCATCACCCACGTAAACTCTCTCAAAGTCACCTGACACATAATCACGCAGAACTTCCTTACATGAAGTGGCATGAAACGAAGCACCCAACTCTATAACCCAAGACTCATTCCTCGCATTAAAAGACAAGATCAATGCCTCTGTATCACTCTCCTCAGATAGATTCACCGAATCCTTCCCGCCTTAAGATCTTCCATCTTGTTTCTTGAGCGCCCTGCAATCACGTTTCATGTGCCCCTTCTTGCCGCAATGTCAACACCCGTCTTTGTCTTTCGGTCTCTTAGACTTCTTCCTCGACTTGAAACGATCGTGTTTATTACCCCTATTGTTCAGCGATCTTCCTCTTCCTTCAATGTTTAGAGCATTCCTTGAGTCCCCTAAAACTCCCGATGCCTTCCTTCTAGATTCTTCACTAAAAATTAGACCGCCCACATCATCAAATTTCAGCTTTGTCGACCCTGAAGAATTGCTCACAACAATCACCAAACCATCCCAATTGTTTAGCAGACTAGACAAGATCAATAATGCCCTGACCTCATCCTCAAAAACAATGCCAACGGATTCCAATTGGCTCATGACTGTATTGAACTCGTTTAGATGTCCAGCCACACTCTCACCATCTGACATCTTCATATTGAATAGTTGTTCCATAAGATGAACATTGTTGGATGCAAAAGGTTTTTCATACATGGTGGGTAGGGCTTCCATTAATTATTTTGTCGTTTTCGTCTTAGATATATTAAAGGCGACACTCTTAGACAAACAGAGTCGGATCGTTCCTAAAGCCTTCCTATCCAGTAAAAACCATTCATCATCTATCATCTTTTCTGGTTTCTTCTCTTTTCCTACTAGAGGAATATAGAGGTCTTTCTAATACAGATAATCATCCATCTGCATCTTCTAGAAGGTAAAGTTTGAACCATCAAACTTCTCAATTCTAGTCTTCTCTTCTTCTGTCATCGCTCCCAATAGAACTAAACCAATAGTTCTAATACCAATTGTTGTACAACACGCCGACAACACAGTGAACCGAGATCCAATCTCCAGTCTCACCCACAAACGATAAACAGGAAGAAATATAAACTAGAAAAGAATCAAAGCAATGCAAACAAACCACAAGACAAGATATACATGGAAAACCCCAAACAAGGGTAAAAAACCACGGATGCAAACTTCTACTATAAAGAAAAACATAGATTACAAGGCAATATACTAACCTCTCCCTTCAAAGCACATAGAAAACCCTTAGCCCATACCTTAGAATAACTTTCCATCATACCTAGAAAAGCCCTAGCTACCCTTATTTATAGTTTAGGCAACTCTCTTTCTCACCTTGCGAAAGACCGACTCAAATTTCCGCAGTCCGCATCAAATCCAGAAACAAATCTGCGTAACTACGAGCACCTCGAAACCAGAAAATCGATGCTCGCTAGACTTTGAGTCAAGCGGGCACCACGACCAATCGAGCATAGGCCACGACCGGTCGAGGATGGCCCCTCAAATGTGGTCCACTTCTCAAACATTTTCTGGACTACCATACAAAAAGTGCATTGGACAAATGATCCAATCCATCATTGATTAGGCCTTATTTTATGCAGTCATTCCTTTTCCAAGCCATAGAAGGATGATCCAATTAAAGTTATTCTTTAGAAGGATGATCCAATCCATCATTGATTAGGCCTTATTTTATATAGTCACTCCTTTTCCAAGCCTATAACGGAGCATTTTAAGTTATCCATGGAATACATGATGGGCAGTGACCAGTGTTTTCAGTATTTTGTGATATCACCGATATATCCCACAATATATTGTCCAAGACATCCTCCGTCCTCCCCAAGCGGAGGATGGAACTTGGACGGATCAAAATCAATTCCATCTCACCTAATCCTAGGTGCTAAACGCGCCATTATCAATGGTTGAAATTTTATGTTCACTCCCAACGTCCCACCTTATGATTATTTTCGGCTTCACTCGGATCCTTACACGTGTGAAGCAAGTGCAGTTAGGAATTTAGCATTTTCTCCCTCACACATGACATTCTGATCATCATGTGACCTACACATATGATTAAAATGTGTGAACGGGAGTCGACGTCAGCAAATAAGTGTGGCCCACCTGAAGATCTGCCCAGCCACAGAACAAACCAAGTGGGTTTCACATGATGAACGGCCTTGATCTCATATACGCAACCAATATTGGCACGTGCAGTTAGAGTACGTGCCCGAAAGTCTACTCGCGCGAGTTCCCATGCCATTCTTCGGACACAAAAGAAGCTGGAAGAAGTGATTCCAGCTTTCTCTTTCCCTCAAGCAACACCGTATCTTGGAACACAAGAAATTATAAGGTACCAATGCATTGGAACGTGAATACGGTCGCCTATTTGTACACAGAGCTGATGGTTCAAAGATCCAGACCGTCGATATGAAGGATACCGCAGAGAATAGGTAGTTCTAACGAATTAACATCGTCAGACAATTCCAACCCATTGAATAGAAGACTAAGAATAAGGGGAAAAAAAAAAGAAGAAGAAGAAGAAGAAGACATCAACAGTTTCAAATAATAGCCATGAATGAATGAATATGATCATCCACTCTTGAAAATTTACCCGTTTCCATCTATCCAGGGTGAGCTCCATAGGATCAACAGCCTGGATTACCTAAACCTGGACCCAAATTTGTAAAATAAATGCTGAGAATTCAGGGCTAGGGTTGTATACATAGACTCGAGACCCATCCAAAATATATTACATCCTAACATAAACATAAACATACAATCCAAATGAGAATTCAAAGTTACGGTTTTAGACAAAGTTGTGCCACAATTTTAGATGTGCTTGGAGTTAAAAAAAGTTGTCTCATAACTAGCAATAAATTCTTACCTTGGATGGGATTGAAGCCATAGAGGGTGTTTTGGAACAAGCTTATATTTGTGTTTTGCCTTTGTCCATGTCTTTATGGCCTTATGAATTGGTTGGATGACAAATAAACATCACTGCAGGACTTAAGAAGGTTTCAATTATGGACATCATTATCCCACTGTCTCCTAGGGTGGGTTCACTTGAGCTTTGGACAGGGTTCAACTTTGAGCTCAACTCCAAAAATGGCTGAAAAAAATGAATGGACAACATAGACAAGCCATAGGCATTTATGATGGACCCAAGAGAGTTTACTTGGTACATTCATGGTGGGTTACCCATCATGCAATCCTATTTCCACTATGATAACAGACGCTGATTAGCTATTGACGGCTTCAGTAGCTAGATTTAGTACTGAAGTGACCAAATTCTATGGCCCCATAATGATGCATGTGTCGTATACACATGGTTCATCCAGCTAGAAATATCATTATAAGGTATGAGGTAAAATATGAGGTGGATCCAAAGTTCCGGTGGAACCCACACAGAAAATAGCAGGGACAGTAATACCCACCGATGAAATCTTCTCAGGAGCCATAAAAGTTTTGGATCAAACTAATATATGTATTATCAAGATTACATTGATATTTTGGATGGGATTGAAGCCATAGAAGGTGCAGCCCTGGCGCTTGAGGGCCTAGGGACATTCATAAGGCATTGCAATTAAGTTTTGGATCAAACACCTTGACATCATCCCATTCATACCACTGTATTGTTTGATCTGATCAATGTAGTGTCTCACTACCACAATTTATGAATTATTCATAGTTTGCAAATGCATGGAATTCAAATTTATTTGCATGTAGAGTCAAAACATAAAGAAATTTCCTCAGATACCATGAGTAAAAATTACATGGCTATATAATTTCGATAGACAAAAGCCACAGTTCCTGATCTTTATACTTACTCTTTGCTTTCCCAGAATAGCGGTAGTTTGCTCTAAAGTATTCTACAACCCTACAAAAAAAGGCATGAAATTTTAGATTCATGTATTTATATCATTTCTTAGCAAAGTAATTGGCATACCCAAAAATACAAAATGCAAATTAGATGGATGCATAAGCTCACCGATCTGTTTCTGTATATGGAAAGCTAGCCACCAAATTACTATTGATGAAAAGAGAGGAACGTCCATTAAAAATTAAGATAAAGGACCTAATACTCCGTGAAAAGGAAAGTATATACCAAAACCTATCTCTACTAGATACACTAGCTAGTCCATAATCAAAGGGCCACCAGGGAATATTATAGTATTCCCTAATTTGTAATATTAGAAATTTCAAAAATCCTCAAGATCCCCAAAATTCTAAAATCCCCAAATCCCTAATTTGTAATATTAGAAAATCCCAATTAGGGAATCGACACTACAAATCCCTAATTAGGGATTCGAAACTCAAAAATTCCCAATACTGAAATCATTGCACAATGTTATTTGAAGGATTAAAAAATGCCAAAAAATGCCCAAATTGATATGAATAGATAAGAAGAGAGGGAGGGAGGGAGATACCTGATGTTGCAGCAGAATGCTCCTTGATGTGCGATAGATCGAGCGAAGAGAGAGATAACTGATGTTGCAGCAGAGGGCCGATGAGAGAGAGAGAGAGGGGGAGAGTGAGGGGGAGAGCGAGCGGAGAGGGAGAGGGAGAGGGAGAGGCAGAGAGAGGTAGGGAGAGGGAGAGGGAGAGCGCACGGGAGGGAGAGGGTCGGAGACACAAAGGCAGAGAGAGGGAGCGGCAGAGAAAGGGAGAGCGTTAAAATTTGAATTTATATTTTATCTAAATATAAAATATAAATTCAAAGCAGAGGGCCGATGAGATAGAGAGAGAGAGAGAGAGAGAGAGAGAGAGAGAGAGAGAGAGGAGAGCGAGCGGAGAGGGAAAGGGAGAGGGAGAGGCAGAGAGAGGTAGGGAGAGGGAGAGGGATAGGGAGAGCGCACGAGAGGGAGAGGGTCGGAGACAGAGAGGCAAAGAGAGGGAGCGGCAGAGAGAGGGAGAGCGTTAAAATTCAATAATGGAAATGGATGAAGAAGAAATTGAAGGGCATTCTTAGTTGTTGTTCTCGGTTTTTATTTAAGAATAATGCAGTGTTTGGATATGCTATTTACCAAATTACAATACACCGTTCAAAATTTGTGAAGAGGAAGTTGCACTCGAAATGTTCTTACATTTCATTCAAATCCAATCTGAAACTTCAAAATACCCAAAACATAAAAAATAAAAATAAAAAAAACTAAAAAACTAAACAAAAACAAAAACAAACAAAAACAAAAACAAGAAAAGAAATTCAAACATTAAATCAAGAGATAAACAGAGAGTGAAAATACCTTCGCTAGAGTGGCATTCCCACTAGAATTATTATCAATAAATAGTAACCTTGCAAAACCCACCGGCAAAACTCATTTCACAAAAAACCCCCCAAATTCAATAATTTCAAAGACCAAAACCAAAGCAAAAAACCAAGCAGAACACAAACCATTTCATCAAAACCACCCAAATTCAAGAATTCCCAAACTCCAACTAAACTTCTCAGAGCTATGAGTAAAAATAAAATAGCATTGTCAGAAATTGAAGTCATGACAAAAATTATTGTCCAATAATACAAAAAAATCTGAGATGGGAATGAAAAGTTGGTATAGTAAACCTGTCTTGAAAGAATAAATCAATAATGCCATTTCTACCGTTTTCATGGTTGAAGAATTCTGCAACAATATAATCATAATTGGAAGACAAAACATAAGGCAATGGAACTAAGTAGTTCATGTATAAGAAAAATACCTTTGAATCAACTATATCTTTCAATCAATTGAGCTCAAGTACAATGTGGGCTTGATTGGATCTTTTTTTTATTATCAGCTATGAACTCAATGTCTATTTCATGTAACGAAGTGCTGAATGCAACATTCCTCTAGCTTTTCTGTCAGGAGTACACCCAAATAAAATCATCTCTTCATATACAGCTGGAACCTGACACAATCCATTATTAAACATTATTTTCCAATTCACAATATACGATACAAGATATCTCAATAGGAGGCACTATCCCGTCCCTTTGGTATGGAGGCAATCAAATGCTTGCGTGATTATTGTTTTATATAAGAGTGAGCCTAGTCATGAAAAAAACAAGCAGCACCACAGACCAAATGGACACCAAGCCACCAATGCATATGACAATGCCCAATTACATAATAGAAGCAACAATACTAGGAAGAGGAGCAGAGGATTCAACCATTGAAAGGAATTCTTTCTTCTGAAAACTGGAAGAGGAGCAGAGGATTCAAACATTTCATTCAAATTATATATGTTACTATTGAGCTCGAAGAAGTACCTTCTCAAACTTCTCTGTGTGGATTAGAGCTTTCAAAGGATCGTATATGTCACAACGTCTGGCTTCAAATCCTATAGTAAACTGGATTCAAATTCTACAGAATATTGGATTCGTATTCAACAAGTGGTGAATATATTTTTGCAAGATGATATCACATAATATAATAAACTAAAGAGAGATTTATTGGTATCTTACATTGTCCTTCATATACTGTAACACACCAAAGGCTTCGCATCCCGTCTATCCTCACCAAATGCATTAATCAACAAATTGAGGACTAAAACACTGGGATTTCTACCATTAGCTCTCATGACTCTAAATGCATTTACAGCTTGCTCAGACAAACCCTGCCAACAGATTGAAAGAAATGTAACTGTTTTGTGCACTCAACATACTAAATTTTTTCATGGAAGTCTCCAGGTCTGTAACCAAGCTGAAGGTACATGTAAGCTAGAGGTCCCGAATAAACCATGTTCTCCCCAAAAGAAACATACAAGACTAAAAAGCATATTACCTACAGCTTGGCTTCTTCCCATGTCAACCTAATTTCCTTGCCTAAAATCTTCCCTGCAGTTTCAACCTAGAACAAAGTCCACAATTAACAAAAGGAAATAAATATTAAAAAGAAACAGAACATATCTTTTCACCCAATGATAAATAGGGATCCAGTTCAACAAAGAAAATTCCACATCACCTAACAAAACGAAATTGCAACAATATCACTAGAAGCAAAGGATATTATCCGTGATGGAGAGAAGTGGCAAAACAGAATTCATTTGCTGACCCCAATTAGTTGGTTTAAGACTCAGATGATGATATGGTGAGGCTTTTTTGTTATATTTGGTGAGTAGTGTTGTCGTCAGCCTTCTGAATATTGAGTCCATGATGAGGCCGATGTTCCAACCAAGCGTATCTTCTTTCAGCTTCTTTTCATTGGATGGCAGTGGTTGTTGATAGATAGGTGCTGTTGTTAATAGAGAGTTGTGCTCAGTTGCAAGGACTTGTTACGAAATGGCGTGGTAAGGGCTGGTCTATGCTGGTTAATTAGGAAAAACATTATGAAAATGGTTAGAAAAAGGTCTGTAATCAAATGGGTTGGATCTTCCAATCTGGAAAAATTAGGAACATACCAAACTGATTCTAGTGCCAAATCATACTAATGGTCTGGTTCACCAAACCATAGGCCCCATTTGTACAGATTGGACAAATCAGGAAACTATCCAGATTGGACAAACCAGCAATTTTTTTAATCATTGAGGCTGGATTAGAGTTCAGTCTCAACATGCATCTTTTAAGAAAGTACAATGTACCGGATTAGAAAGGAAACACAGAGAAGTAATAGAGAAGTCTATGTTACATCTAGTAAAACAGTTCCAGATTAACCATGCTTAAAAGAAGAGCACTCACACATTCTTCAAGCCTTGTTGTTAAACAAAATCTAGACATCATTTCACAAGCTGCACCAGATCAAAATTTGTTAAAGCATGGAAGTCACTTTCACCAATTAAAAATAAAAAAGAAATATTAACCTTCTTATTTATTTCCAGCCCAAGAAAATTCACACCAATACATCTCCTAGCCACTTTAAACATAAACAAACCATTTCCTGCATTATAATCACCAAAATGATCAGGGTTGAGAATTTAATGGAACTAAGTGCGTGTACATCAAGAAAACATTTACTAAATAAAAAATTTCAATTTATTAGTAAGGTCCAATTTATTAGTCAGATACATCCAGCTAGACGAAATACTGCTTTTCCTTTTCTAGATTGAAATGGGGTAGATAGTTGATGATCTTGAGTGAATAGTTGATGATCTTTTCATATATAACTAATGTGACATATGGAGAGATATGACCCATAATTAAGCAATTTTTGGAGAGGAGATTACTAAATTAACTTTTGACAAGTAGCTGGTGTGCTGCTGCCCCAAAAAAAGGAAAAAACTTATCAAAGCATATCAAAACAGGCCCCCGAGAATCCAACTTCGCCTTTTGAATCCCTCCTTTAAGGAATGATATTAGCAAAAGTAACAATAATAAGGAAAAATCACCAAATCGGGCCAGTTTTGGTTGATATCTTCAAAACGGGCCCTTAAAACCCATTAACCTAAGCGTCACAGTTAAATGTGATCTTCTTTCCCATCCACTTCATTATGAAAAATAAGCATTTTTTTTTTTTCAGTCAAAATTATAGCATCTAAAATCAGCCACTGAATTTTTTTGGCTAAATTACAGTTTTGTATGGCACTGATGAGGGGATAGAATCCACCATGAAATGAACTAATGAGAAACATAGAATCCACCATGAAAACTTCATGACTATGTAATCAAAAGTAGCTAAAGCCCATTAAGTCAGATATAGAACAAGTGTGATTTAGTCAAATACGGAGGGGATAATAAACACCAGATTATCAAACTCTGAAAGATAAGAGCAAGGAATACATAAACAAACTTGAGATGAAAGAAAAAGTAACTTTAGCAGTTCGTACATTTATTATCAGTAAAAAACACACAAAGGAAAATCAAATCAATAGATGGATGAATAAGATGGACACCCATGCAGTCATCATAGCACAAAAAATCATAGAGGCAAGAAGGAAGATGTATAAGGACAGACCAGATTCACTGATAGTAGAATTACAATTTGACTTTGCAAATCATATCGGTATGACTTTGCTTCTCATGAGACATGCAAGGTTAGTTTCAAATTTCATGGGGATTCCTGATTGCCATCTCCTGGGCCTAGAAGGGTGATGACAAAACAATGAAGCAATCCTTCATTTTCGAGGAGATTTACCATATTGCCTCAAGGCTAAACATTTCATTTACCAATGTCAGTAGAGAGACCAACATTAATATGGCAGAGTCCTTAGCCAAAGAGGGTGTTGATTGTGCATCCATGTGTTTTGGGAGTTGTGGAAACAGTTGCAGTTCTTAAAGCTCTTAGGTTCCTCAACCCTCTTACACCCAACTGTGATGCCAAGCCCTCCTACAGTTTCATATGGACTGTAGATTAAAAAGCTCAACATAGGTTGGAAAGATCCAAACCATTAAAGCATAAAGAAAAGGAGGCACCAAGATCCGGTCCTTATATATGTTGACAATGGCTGAGGGTGGTGATTTCAATTCTAATAATTGGTTGGTTCTGTTTTCAATTATATAGCCCAGATCTGCCAATAATCATTTTAACTCAATTGATTCAAATAAAATTTTACATTGATCCATGGAAAATAGAGTCACATGCAATGCTCCATGGTCATAAAATTTCGTAACCAATTCAGGTCCAACTTGGCTGACATTTCATCATATACATTTTAAACAAAGTTTCAACCACTTGCAAAATTTTGTTTGACGCATGTAATGGTGGTACACCCATCAGTTTCTGAATATGTTGTTAGGTTAGATCGTGTGTAATTCCCTATCAGCAACATATGAACATGCCCAATTACACATCACCTCACTTTAAAGAGATGCCTTGATCAGAACCACTCATCCAGTGGGCCCACCGTAGATGGTCCACAGAGCAAAAAGTTTACTAATTGGGACAATGCCATGACCCTGCTATTGTGTGGAAACTACCAGATGAAATAATAAAAGCCAGCTATTCAATCTACAAGAGTGCATTCAGGATAGTTTGATCTATCAGCTTTTTACGTGGTTCGCCTGTCCACAAAACGGAGTGGCTGGACAAGGGGACTCCCACTTCAGGTGATGTTACCGATTATTAACAAATATTATCTACTAATTATTATTACATGTTTTATTTCCTATTCACAATCTAGTAGCTTTTCAAACACACTGGGGACATAAAATTCACAACAGAAGAAAACACCTAATTTGGAACAAATTCAAGAAAACATATGTAAACCGTTTGTGCAAGAAAAAAGGTATGGAAGACAAAGTAATTACCTTACTAGAACTAGGAATATCATGGACCCATTTCTGGAAAGTGGATTCCAAAATCTCGATCTCCACTGATGAACGGTCCCACATTCCCAAACCATCGAACGTCTTGAAATCATCAGGGCCCACCACAACATTATTTGATTCCTCGATGATGATGGATTCAATATGAAAGTCCCCAATATCCTCAAATTCCTAAAATCCCCAATTCTCCATTTTCTAAAATCTACAACTCCCAAATTCCTAAGATCCAAAAACCCCCAAATCCTCAATGCCTGAAAGAAAAATGAATAAACACACACACACACACACACACACACACACACACACACACACACACACATACACACACACACACACACACACAGAGTACTAAAGGAGAGGGGAAGAGGGGCAAGCCCTTTTGATCTTGGAGGGGGATTTTTATCTCTGAGAGAGGGATTGGAGTTGCTGGTCGAGCTTCTGCATATTGACGTTAGCATGAGATTCTTTCTTCATCGCATGGAGAGACATCTCATCCTCTCCAGATTACTGTTAGCATGAGAGAGGGAGAGGGGTAGAGATAAAGGGGCACGCGGGAATGGAAAAAAAAAACCTAAGGGCCTGTTTGATTTTCCACTGGAATGGTAAATACCTGAAAAAAGAATAATAATCATTTACCTCAGTAGTTGTCGCACTCTTCTCCGTAACTGATTTGATAGCTACTTTCTCGTAGTTAAAATGGTACACACTATAAAACATTTGTGGGTCCCACCATGATGCATATAATGTATTCACACCGTTCATCCATTATTACAGTTAAATTTATGATATAAGTTAAAAAATTAAGTTTATCCAATGCTCAATTGGACCACATCATAGAAATACGCGAATTAAATACTTACCATTAAAAACTTCATGTGGCCATCGTTTCTTTTGATACGGCCAGTTGAGTGTTGGATCTAACTCCTTTTTCTTCTAATATCTCAAAATGTCGTAACAAAATGAATTGAAATAGAGCTCTAAAATAGTCATTATTAATTTTGAACTGGTTTTTAAGAATTGAAATCGCTGTGAATATTCAAATAGGTGAAATGGTAATAATCACACATTTCTTAGGTATTTACCATTTCTAAGTGAAACGATCAAAATCAAGCCTATTTGGCCGGACCGATCCCATAGTATTAAGTAGGATGGGATTCAAAAAAACATAATTATTACCCATGATAGGAATTGTCTCCGTTGCCATGGGATAAGATTAATGACCTTCTTTGTTAATAAAATGGTGGTACATTGAATGGATATACCCACCATCATTTGAAATTACTGAGAATAACATACATGTGTTATATCTAAACTGTTCATTTGTTTTGTAAACTAATTTTATGGCATGGGCTTTAAAATGAGGTAGATCCAAAACTTATGTGGCCCTAAAGAAGTTTTCAACAGTAAGTATTCAATCCCCGTTGCTTTCTATGGTGGGGTTCACTTGAGCTTTAGATTTACCTGATTTTTTTGGCCCATGCTCTAAAATAATCTTAAAAAATGGATGGAGGGTATGGATATAGCCCACACATCATGATAGAACCTACACAACTTGCTAACATTGAATGAATTTGGCACAGGACCCAATGTAATTCCATCAACAACTTTACCATTCTTTCCAAACAGGGAGTGGAATTGGCACAGGACCAGATGTAATTCCATCCCACCTGATCCCTTATAATCCCACTGCCCAAGGCAGCGTTCATAGGATTAGCCCGTATTAGGTTGGATTGGGTAGTTGAATCCCACAATGTCCGAGTAGTTGTCTGTTTGGACGGGCAGTGGATTTGTGGCTGGATGAAAATCCAGCTGGATTGTGAGGGATTTGAACATTGAATTGTCGGGGGGTTTTGAGCGCACGGTGCAATCCAGTAGGATTTAATGCTAAATAGGGGATTTTTTGGAAACCATGATGTATGTGTTTCATCCTTTCCGTTCATCCATTTTTACATAGCATTTTATGGCTTGATCCAAAAAATGAGAGGTATATGCATTTCAGTTGGACCACACCACATGAAAACAATATTAATTGGACATCCATCATTCAAATCATTGTAAGGCCCACTGTACTGTTTTCTTGACATCCAATAGGTTGATTAGGTCGTACAACCCCAGATGAAGGGAAAAAATAAAAATGAGCTTGATCCAAAACTTTTATGGCCCCAAATTGTTTTTTTAAGGTTAACGCTCATTCAATAATGTTTCCTGTAATGTAGTCCATTTAAGATTGGGATATAACTTATTTTTGTTATCAGATCATAAAAATGATCTGTTAAATTAGATGGACGGCATGGATGAGACACATACATTATGATGGGTCCCACGGAGCACCGACTAGCAGCCCGTCCAAACACAATCACTGTATTGTCATCCACCCGTCCAAACACGTCATAACTGTGCCGCTGGATACAGCAATCCAGTGGAATTGCATGTAATTCACTGACACCATCTTGAAAGGCGTGCAATCCACCTTAATACTACCTAATCCTATCCAGCGTGCTTGTCCAAACACGCCCTAAGAGGGCTGTTTTTAGGCGCGGATGGGAATTACATTCTGACGGAGCTAAATACGGCGTTCCTACTAAGGGCTCCATGGTGCCACATTGATTTATGCTTTTGATCCACGCCATCCATTAATTATGATAGCTAATTATAGGCATACCGAAAAGGAGGGAGATCGAAGCCCAAGTGGATCACACAACTACCAAGAAAAATTTAACGGTAAATGCTTAATATCCACTATTTCCTAAGGTGTGGTCCATTTGATTCTTGATTTGCCTTCCTTTCTAGGCACATGTTCTAAAATGAGCTTTCAAAATGTATGAAAGGCTTAGATAAAATATATACATTGCAGTAGGCCCATAGAACCCCTTATAGGACCATCTGTGTCTAGTTGGGGTTAGTAGATTTTAGAGGATGGATGAAGCTTAAGTATATACTTGTGGTTTATATCCGTAGGTAAAAGCTACCATACTCTATATCCTTTACTCATTTTTTTTATAGTACCACCAAAAGTTAATAAGAGCATACCACATGACACTCCTCTCCCCTCAACCAATCGTAAGTTATCATGTCAACTTTTGTCCCTTACCTACATACCAATTACAACAATGTCATTGGAGAAGGCTATAAATAGCACTCCCCCCCTTCACATTTCACACACAACCAAGAGAGCTTAAAATCCAAGTGAGGGAGAGGGAGAGAGAGGAAGAGAGTGAGGGTGAGGAGGAGCTCTTAAGCCTCTAAGTTCAGATTTTTTTTAGCTCCCCTTTAACCTCATTCTGACCTTCCCAACCCCACAAGCCTAACCTGAATTGATCATGGTGTAGTTCATGTCTTAGTGTATTTAAGTTCAAGTCAAAGATCTTTTCATTTTATATATAAGCATTTATCATGACATCTATTCTCTTCTCAACTCCTTTTATTCTCTAGATCTCTAGTGAACGTATGCTTTGTAACTTGCCGTACATTGGATCCCGTCACATTAGAAATTCCTAGTGATTTAGTCCATTTTTTTTTTACCTTTTTACATAAGCATCATCACATCCATCCTCTAGACACATCATTGGACATATGTTTTGTGGCTTGCTGAAATCTCGGATCTTACCGCATCAGAAATTCGTGTGTGTCTAGTCCTAATCCGACCATATCATTCATCCCTTGAGGTTTCTTACTACATTAAGTAGAGACCGTACATTTATATAGGCAGAAAGGGTGCCTAAAACATTCCCTCTTTGTATCCAAGGTCTCTTACCTGGAATTTCGGATCGCAGACCAGGAGTTAATCTGAAGTAGGAGGATTTTTGGATTTTTTTAACCTTACATATTCCGCGGGTTCTGGCTGACTGCGTGATTCTAAAATTAAGTGGTCAGTGGTAATTCTAAACTTACATTACACACCCCCCTTACACACACCCTCAAAGGACACCAAACCACTTCAAAATATCGTCAAATCTACGTGGGCGTCGATTTCTAATGTCCACATAAACAAGCATGTGAAGATGAATAAAACCACTATGAACATGAGATATTGGAGAATAATTGATAAAAAATAGGTAAAATAATTATATTTATTTTATTTATTTTTAATTTAAACTTTTATTATATATGTTTGTTTGAACATTTGACAAGCTCATCTTAAGGCTTTATACCAAAAAGGCTTTATATGAAAAAGAGGACGGATCTAACAATGGACCACACTGCAAAAAGCAATGAGGGATTGAACGTCAACCATTGAAACCCTTTTAGGGTCTAGTAAGTTTTAAATCAATATGAAATATATTTTTCCTCATCATCCAAGTCTTTGTGAACTTATTAGCAGATTGAATGGAAAATAACTGTTATAGTGGGCCCTATAAAATTTTTAACAGTGAAAATCATTATCCCACTGCTATTTGTGGTGTGGTCCAATTGATCTTTGAATATGATTCTTTTTTTTGAATAATGCTCTAAAATGATCTCGAAAATTAGATGATTGGTGTGGATATAATAAATACATCACTGTGGTCCCTTGTAACTTTGATCTCATTTGAACTCTTCGTACAACTTGGAACTCGAGGAGCGGCAGCGGTCGTCTTCTACCTACATCAGCTGTATAGCTGATGTGTGGTACACCAGCCAATCCGCTTCCTGTCTGCAAGCCGGTCCCCTCCCCATGACCCCAGCCCCGGCTGTGGTCGGTGCACTGTCGGCCCTACCATGATGTATGTATTTCATCCATTACGGTCATCCATTTGTAAAGATTATTCTAGATATTTATTCCAAAAATAACAGGTATATAAATCTCAGGTGGACCACACCAGAGGAAAACAATAGTGCTTGGATGTCCATCATTAAAATCCACCTAAGGCCCACTGTACTGTTTATTTGACATTCATTCTGTTTATTAGGTCATATAGGCCCAGATATAGGCCCAGATGAAGGGGAAAAACAAAAATCATCTCAATCCAAAACTTTTATGGCCCCTAAAATGTTTTTTAATGGCTGACGCTCATTTAACACTGTTTACTGTAATGTGGTCCATTTCAGATAGGGATATACCTCATTTTTTTTTCTTATGCTGTAAAATGATCTTTAAAAATAGATGGACGGCATGGATGAAACACATACATCCTGGTAGGGCCCACAGAGCACTGACCACCAGGCATTGGCTGGTGTCAGGGGGAAGCCAATCCTAAGCTCATTCTACAATACGTGACAGGGGTCCACTGAAATGCGGATCCCAAATCCACACCGTCCATAAGGTGCGCCCCTTCAGGCACACCCCACTAACCTAAAAATAAGGTTGATCAAAAGTATAGTCGAGTCCTACCACAAGTAAAAGTTGGGATGGAGAGTGGACGGCCACAATTAAAACCTGCCAAATTGTGTGCGTGGGGCACACCATAAATCTGTATACGCAATCCAATCCATTCAAAAGATGCTACAAACCAGATAAATGGCAGCAGAGAAGCACTCAAAACTCAGGTGAGCCACATCAACTGATTTTACAGGTTCCTAGTATAATTTTACATGGTATGGCCACCTAAGTTTTAGATCATCCTCTGTTTTCGAAAACAAAGATAACATGAGGGGTTACAAATGATGGACGGAGTGGATATCATTAACGCATCACGGTGGGCCCCACACACAGTTGTAGAAGAATTCGCCTACGTAACTCTCCGTCATCCCAACTCGCCTCACGCACATCTTCATGCCACACAAAGTTTTGCCCACATGCAGGTGCGTGGGAGATTAAATTCATTCACAAACGTGCCCCAACAGGATGAATATGCACTCCCAAAATCGGCTCATTTCAAAAACTCAAGTAAATCACACCACATAAATTCAGAGGTTTTAGAAATCAGCTCATTTCGTGGTGGCCCACCGACTCGAGCCATAACCAAAGTGTACTCATGGACGGAGGGCGCAGCCGATGGCTAGGATGGATGACATAAATACAAGACGGTGGACCCCACATTCCATTAGGAATTTTCTATGGATTGTTCCGTTTCGTGTGGTCCACCTGAGTCTCGGGTGATACCGTATTTGTGATCTAAACCTAACGTAGGGGGAGCATCGAATGGACGAGTTGGATGGCATTCATACATCACGATGGCCCCCGCACATCCGGAACTTGTAGGGCCCACCTACGGCCCACCGCTCAAAAAGCAAACACTAACCCGTGCGGATTGCATGGAATGACAAGTGTATTACGGATGAGAGGGGTTGGTGCAGAGGCTGGGGGTTTGGTGCCGAAGCTGGTGAATCTTGAGGGTTTGGTGCGGACGCAGCAGATGCTGGAGGAATCTTGGTTTGGCGCGGATACTGCAGATATTGGCTTTGCAGCTGATGCGGTTCTTGAATTGTTGGGGGCGTGGCTCCACGGTTCCTGAGTGCCACTGAGGGTCCACTGTCATTTATGAACCTTATCTACACCGTCCATCCTTTTTTTCATATCATGCTAGAGTGATTGATCAAAAATAAGGCATATCCAATGCTCAAGTAGACCACACCATAGGAAGCAACGGTGCTAAGGATGCCCACCATTGAAACCTTCCTACGGCCAGTGTGTCGTGTATTTTCCACCCAACCCATTAATATGGTCATATGCACCTAGATGAAGTGTCCATTAAGAAATTTTCGATGGTTGAAATTTAATCACTACCATGTGGTCCATTTGAGATTTCAATTATATCTATTTTTCAGATAATAATCTAAAATAATATGAAAACAAATGAATGTACGGTGTGGATAAACTTAACACATCACGGTTGCCCCTCAATAGCGCTTGGAGCCTCCGCCTGTCCCGAGCTCCGAACAGGCGGGGTAGTACCTAATCCGCGCGCCATTATCAGCGGGTCTCTAGACCGTGGGACCCACCGCATACACTCCTCCATTCTCGAAACTTGGTATCCAGTCTATAGAAGTGGGGCCATGTCTAGGTGATCTAGATCATTGATCTTCTAGGCCCACAAGTGGATGTACCATGCTCATAAGAGGTCATAAGCTGCATGTCGACTGTTGCTGCATTTCTCTTGTTAAACGTTCACTTAGATGAATTTTTTTTTAATCTTTGGTCACCGTCCATCCAGTAGGGCCCAACAGATCAAGGGTCTGAATCCCTTAAAAAATAGGCCCCACTTGTACGGAAGCAAGTATGCTCCCCAATTCGCATGTTTGTTTATGAAATTCCACGTCCGCGTCCGCCATTTTAAAAAGAGCGAAAAGAACGTTCTTTCGGTCATTTAAAAAATTCCTCCGACACGCATCTATTCGAGTTTCAGGACATGCAAAGCAGTTTCTCATCCGTTCGTTAGAAAGCGATTCTCTTACCTCAGCCGTTGATTTTCCTGCAGCAGATGCACGGCCTCTACCTTGCCGAAGGCGTCTTCTTCTGCCGGAAAAACCTCAGAACGCCGCTTACACCGCCGGTCCTATACTCCGGTCCTATGCTTCTCAGAGGACTGAGGCGCCGGTGCCGGAGACCGGCCTGGAGAGACCACCCACGCGGAAGGAGATCCAGGCACAGGTCTCATCTTCTTCGGCTTCACTTGCTCGCCGGCATCGGAGTTCCGGCGATGGTGGAAGATTCCAGCGAGATTCTCGCCGTTCTGTTTTCTGCTCTTGATAGGCTCTTGGATTTTGATGGTGGAAGATTTCAGCGAGATTCTCGCCGTTCTGTTTTCTGCTCTTGATAGGCTCTTGGATTTTGGGATTGCGATTCTTGTGTCTTTGGCGTTTGGATGGGTTTGGGACGTTGATTTGGAACGATTGATGGGATTTCTGGGCGAATTGGAAGATAAAATATGGGTTTCAGTTGTGGAGGTGCGGGAGATCGCCGGAGCACCGCTCCGACTTCTTTGGAGGCGAGGAGAAAGAGAGACTACTGATTTCGTTGTCCGGGCTATTGCTCTCCATTTTTCAGCGGGAAGAGATGGGATTGGAAGAAATTGAAGGATTTAAAATATACACGAGTTTGGATGACAATTACTAAAATGAAGTTACGTAGGTAATCTAAATTGAATAAGATTACCGTAATATTGCTACTCATGTACTAATATTTGGATTGGTTGACCACGTGATGTTGGGGGTTTACATAAACCCTTAGGATCTAACCGCCCAAACAAACCAGAACTATGGGATAATAATGCAATGAAATAAATCAAAGCAACAATCACACACCATACAAGAGATTTTTACGTGAAAAATCCTCAAAGAGGTAAAAATCACGGGACCTCATCGAGATCAACAATCCACTATGAAAGTAGAACGTTACAACCTTCTTCAATCTCGTAGGAGCGGATAAACAATAAGAGAATAAAAAGAAAACTGAGAGATCTCACCGATCACGAGGACGTAGAAGCGTTGAGACGACGGCTCCCTTCCACAAGCTTCCTCTCTTTCTTTTCTCTCTCTTTCTTTCTCTCTCTCTCTCTCTCTCTCTCTCTCTCTCTCTCTCTCTCTCACCCTAAGCCCTTTTAGGAAACTCTTTTGTACTTTTCTTCACATAATATAATCCCCTAGAAAACCCTAGGAACCCCTTTTTATAGTTTTAGGAAACTCCTTTCCGCATCCCTGTTGTGAAAGGACTCAAATCCGTAATTTCACACAAAAATTGCGTAACCTAGGACTGGTCCTAGAAATTTCAGAATTGGTCCTAGCCGTCTACGACTGGTCGTAGCTCACCTACAACTGGTCGTAGACCACTTACGACTGGTCGTAGCTCACCCATGACTGGTCGTAGACCGCGGAGAAAATTAGTAACAACTCGCTGGACTTTGAGTCGTGCCAGGGCTTGAACCTACGACCGATCGAGCGCCTCCCATGACCGGTCGAAGACTACCTACGACCGGTCGAGCAGCACGATGAAACCCTCCGAAATTTCAACCACTGCACCATCTCTCCTCTGAACTGAGGACGAAAACCTCATCACGTGGCCCATCAGAATGGGCCTACTGGATAGATGATCTGGATTGTCATGGTACGCGAGTCTCCCATAAAAGTGGGGCCCAACGCGATGCGTGTGATATCCACTCGGTACATTATTGGAGCTGCCCATTTTTAGACGCGATGCGAAAAATCAGGAAGAGTCCAAAGGAAACGGATTAGGTGACACCCAGGACACACCAACATTGGTGGGACCCTGACTGTGGAGCTCACAGTGATGGGACCCTTACTGTGAAAACCCATACCGTCCAACCATTTTGAAACCTCATTTTAGGGATAATGCCAAAAATGAAGCTGGTTCAAATC
Organism: Magnolia kwangsiensis; assembly: GCA_037074715.1. NCBI lineage: Eukaryota > Viridiplantae > Streptophyta > Magnoliopsida > Magnoliales > Magnoliaceae > Magnolia > Magnolia kwangsiensis. Next base: position 141,465,715 of record CM073576.1, on the reverse strand, counting down.
TTAAGTGGACCCGGCCACAGGAAACAGTCAGTTATTGAATACCCACCGTTAAAAACTTCATGAATTCCACCTAAATGTTTATTTTCCATCCATGATAAGGTGAAAAACACCTAAGATGAAGAGGTACACAAACATTATCTTGATCCAGAGCTTTTGTGGCTCATAAGAAGTTTTTTACTGTCAATCACCACTTTTTCCTGCACTATGTTCCATATGGGATTTTAATCTACTTCATTTTTTGAATCATATCCTAAAATGATCTTTCAATACAGATGAAGCCAAATTCATCACAATGGGCCCCACGATCAGGTTTCCCTCCCACCTAGGTAGATCCGGGGATAATAGTATGAGTTGGATGTATTCTGAAAATCATCGAACTTATATAATATCCGCATACAATAGAATACACCCTAATATGCGAATCTAAACAGGCCCTAATCTGATTCCAAGTCATAAATTCAAGTGGGCCACGCTGCAGGAAATAGTGCTAATGAAGACGGTCACTGTTGAAACCTTCATGAGACCCACCGTAACGTCTATGTTCGATCCTACCGGCTCATAAAGTGACTACTACCGGGACAAAGTTTCCAACGGTAGACGTTCTCCTACTACATTTTCCTGTGGTGGAGGCCACTTGAATCTTGTATCAGCCATATTTTTAGACTCCCTACTTAAAATGAGCTGCTGCAAATCATGTACTGAACGGATGTTATGCACACATCATTGTGGGCCCCGCATAGTTTTGTTTTTTTAAAACTCGGGATGGATGCGAACCGTTGATGAAAATCCGCATCATTGAGTGAGGCAGAAGTAGCGCGACTTGGCTGCGAGCTCGCAACCAACGATGTGAGTGCGGCCTATCTACACCCTCCATATGCTCTGTGAGTTTATTTTACAGCCTTGTCCAAAAATAAAGAAGATAAAAAATTTAGACGGACAACACCACAGGAAATAGTGTTTACTGACCAATGACCATTAAAGGCTTTTTTGTGGGCCACGAGAGTTTTGAATCAACCTGATAATTGACCTTATCAACAGGTTGGATGGTCAACAAACATTACTATGGACTTTAGAAAGATTTTAATGGTGGGTGTTCAACAACCAGTATTTCCTCTGGTGTGGTACACCTGAAAGTTGTATCATAGTTCCTGACACTAGGCTTTAAAATAAACTCACAAAACAGAGGGACGGCGTGGATATACAATGCCTGTATCAAGGTGGCCCTACGGTCAGGGACGCACCCAGATTGCTGGTTCACGCATAAGTGACGACCAGCAAGTGACGTGGATTGCCTACGACCAGCAAAGCAAGATAAGTGAATCCCAATGATATTTGGAAGAAATCCACCCTGGCCATCGGTTTTTTTCAGCTCATGTTAGGACAGGAGCCTAAAAAAACAAAAGATTCAACACTCTAGTGGGCCGCACCACACCAAAGGAAAAAGTAATAAGGTCCACTTAACATTTATATGTTATCCTTACCATTCATAAGGTAATTTTCAATGGGATGAAGTGAAGGCAAAAATATTAGCCTAATACAAATGAGCTGCCGCAGATGATAGACCAAGCGGATGTCACACACATGATGGTGGACCGTTATTCTGGATTATCCTATGTTGAACCATGTACAAAGAAATCTGCGATCGAGTTTGGAGACTTCCCTTAGTTGAATGTGGGTATTGCCGCATTTCTACTCCTGGTTATTGGATGCAAGTAGAAAGGGCAGGATGCAACAAATCAATGGTTTTGATTATGGGAAATCGGCTTCCCTGCTCAAAAAAATGTCTTCCTACATGCCCGTGTATACTTTTGATGCCATGGGTTCCTCTAACCTGTGATGATGCGGTGGAGAGCAGACAAGTGTAGCCTGGTAGAGCAATTTCTTGGGCCTGTTTGACAATTAGGGATGTTAAAGTTGATTTATTAATTAAATTCAAACTTCTATAAATATATTATGTGTAACTACTTTTAGATTACAGGAAATTCTGAATCCAAAATGCCAAACGCAACCGAAGTATTCCAAATATAGAGGTTCCCAAAGGGGTTCCAAATCCAATCTCCCCAACAGGCTCAGGTAAGTAAAAAATATTTCGAATGCACATTTCACAAGTTAGCCTGCAAAACCATATGGTGGAAGTTGGGATTTTCAATTTCTACAAATAAGGTCCATGGTTCAGAGATCCAAAATGCAAATGCAAAGGAAGTCATCGTGGATGGCCCACTCATTAAAAATATCTTGCGATGGAAGATCCTAAATATAGAATATTTGGCCTTTTGTTGGTTAAATGTTAAGCTTTGTGGGCCCACCATGTATGTGTTTTATCCATGCAGTTCATCTTTTTTGCAGCTCCTTTTAGGGGATTAGCTCATAAATGAGCCATAGCCAAATCTAGATTTAGAACAACGCTGAAACAGTGTTGATTGAACACCAACCATTAAAAACTTCTTAAGCCTATTGTAATATTTATTTGCCATCCAACTTGTTGATTAGGTCACATGTACCTAGTTGAAGCGAAAAAACACATATAGGCTTCATTCAAAACTATACACATATAGGCTTCATTCAAAACTTTTGTAATCTTCAAAAAGTTTTAAAGCTGGGCGTTCAATCACCACTGTTTCCTTTCCTTTGGTGTTGTCCACTTGAGTTTTGAATCTGCTTAAATTTAGGGCCCATACCCTAAAATGAGGCGGAGAATTAGACAGGCTGTGGATAAAAAACATAGATTATGGCGGGGATATTTACGTAACTAAGTATGCCTCTCCATCACCACAGCATTCTCTCGTCAGAAGATTAACTTTCCCTAATAGTGAAAAAATACTCCAATAATATTTACCCAAACATTAAAATCACTTGGTGATAATAATCCAAAAAGAAGTTCCGCAACAAATAAATAACTACCCTACAACCGGCTTTGTTAGCATGTATGTTACTTTGTTGCGGCATAAGTTTTTTTCAATTAGATTTGTCCATCCCTCGCTAAGTTACAAACAAAGTAATACTATACATTAATATTTTTTATTTAAGCATGAAATATCAAATTTTTTAATTAAATATGATGCACTCTAACTATCATGGTAATCACCATCATTTTTAAGTTGAATTTCAATTCTTCTGGTAGCCTCTTCAAATAAATATCTTTGTTGATACTTTTGTAGTTGACATATACACTACTTTTATAGTAAAAAATGTCGCTACTGTTGAGAATTTGATAATATCAAATTATCAATTTATAATTATTGTAAAATAGAAAGATATTGAAATATATATATATATATATATATATATATATATATATATATATATATATATATATATATATATATATATATATTAAGAACATGCTGAAGCACATGTGATCAAGATATCCTCAGAGAATTATTCGCTCATTCTCAAAGTAATTGATACTTTTGGGGAATTGCTGACAAAAAACTTCTAGGATACGACGAGCATGTATGTGGTTCTACGTTCAACAAGTATGAAGGAATCATCTGTGGAACTCAGTAAACATAATTTTATTGGTAGAATAAAGGTAAAAGGAAAATTTTCAAATTGGAAAGAAAGATAAAAAAAGAAATTTGAGATAGAAAAGGAAGTCTAACTTTGCTGGATTAGATCACTAGACTGGTTTGATTTTTGTGGACTTACTAGCATGAAGTGTAAAGTGTGTCACTAATGGCTCTACAACTACACTTCCTCACATACCTATGTCCTTGCACCAAGCTTGTGTGTTCTAGTGCGAAGTCTCGGTACTCATCTAATTCACCAAGCAACTAATAAAATACTCAACACCCTGCTTATCAAGAGAAAATTTTCTTCTCTTCTTTTAGATATGGGAGTACAAAAAGTTAATTTTTTTCCAAAAGCATTTAATATATTTTTATATAACTTTTTATTTAAAATATTTTTAATCAAAACATTTTCCATACCAACAACGTCCATCAGTCGAAATGTTCCTAGAGTCCTCGGAGTTGTTTGTACAAATCTACCCTGTCCAGCTGTTCTTTCAGTTTTGTTGGGAGTGGGTCCACCATGCTTTGGGCCCCATGTAATGCCCGTGACAAATCCACATTGGCCATCCTTTTTTCCAGCCCAAAATTCAACTAGATCCTAAGCTCAACTAGACAGCACCTTATGAAATGCTGTGAATGAAGGCCAGCCATTGGAATCTTCCCTGGGCCATTAGGATTGATAGGCCGTGTTGGTCAGTATGGGGCCCGCTGTGAACCCTCCCATGGTGCATATTTTTTAACCGTGCCGTCCACCTGCAAGGCCCACCATGATTTGTGTTTTAAACACGTTGCTGGCCAAGGGGCCCCCAGCAGGTGTGGCCCACCTTGATGATCTGTTGTATATCCCAGCCACCACCTGTTTTTTCAGCTCATTTTAGAGCATGAGACCAAGGGTGAGACGGGTCTGAGGGTCAAGTGGACCACACCACCCAACGTTTAGGGCTGTTTTGACGTCCACCTTTACAACCGTCCTTTTGAGGGCCCACCGCTTTGGGCACGCTGCGGAAGCGACGCTGTACTATATATATATATATATATATATATATATATATATATATATATATATATATATATATATATATATATATATGCGCTTGACCCCGCGATAAGCTCCCGTGAGGTCGAGCTGTGTGGACCCCACCGTGATGTATGTCGACTATCAACACCGTGCATTTGATGGGTCCCCTTTAAATTATGAGATATTCCAAAAATCAGCCGTACACAGAACTCAGGTGGGCCATACCATTTAAAATCATGTGAAGACACTGTTAAAACATATAAAGCACTTGGTGCGGCCCACCTGAAATTTACATACATATGAAACTTGGTTTGAACCCTCATCCAAGTGGGACACACATAATGGATGGGCTGGATTTGCAAACCACATCTCGGTGGGCCTAAAAAATGATTATGAATGTTTTAATGGTGCACGGCCCCTCTCCACTTTTGTATGTGGTGTGGCCCACACAAGTCACAGATTGACTTAATTTTTGAGACCTAGGCCCACGATGGAATGGTGCATCTGACTAATGGGGTAGATGTTCGAAATGCATCACGGTGGGGCCCACACAGCTTGACCTCATGGGACGGACTCATGAGGTCGAGCGCATAGTACCTTTCCCCTATATATATATATATATATATATATATATATATATATATATATATATATATATATATAAGAAGACCTATTATTATAAAGTTTGTAGAATAGAAAAACTAAACCTTAAATTAGAGAGTTTCTAAAAATAAATAGTTCTTAAAAAGAAAATTTTCTATAATAAAAAAATAATAAATAAAAAAAACCTAGAAAGTTTTTAAAAAAGAAAAATAGAAAAATTTTAAACCTAAATTAGAAAGTAAGTTAGTTTCTTAAAAAAAAAAAAATCAAACAAAATCCTAAAAATAACAAGATAGAGAGATCAGGAAGAGATTACCAATTTAGGAAGTTATATCAAAATCTAACAAAATTAGAAAATAGGTTAGTTTTTAAAAATCAAACAGAAAAACTTAAACCTAGAAAAACTCTAATCTTAACCTAATTCTAAAATTAGCTAATCCCATAAAAATGTAATCGTCAATCACCGACAACGGTGCCAAAAACTTGTTCACATCCCAAGTATAGGATAACAATGTAGTAATAATCTCGGTAAGACTGAGGTCGAATCCACAGGGACTAAACCTTGTACATATTCTTAAAGTAATCAGAACTAGAACTAGAATAACATGAAATCTAAATCAGAAGGATTTAAGAGAATAATGATAAATTATTTAACTAAAAACTAATGAATTTAAAGGTAAAAAACTAGGGTGTCAAGGATCCACTTGTAGAGATCACGGAGATCTACGTTTGATTTAAGAACACACAACCGAACTTAGAGTTTCTCTGGTTGGAAGATATAATGTTAAAAATTAACTATGAACTTCCTTTGATCCAATTTTCAAGAAATGAGAGGTATGAGAATTAGACTTGATTCCATCACGAGACTATGCCCAGGAGACAAAGTAAATAACAGAATTTAACTAATGCATATGCAATCTGAGAGACTTATGAATATAGGGAAGGGTTCCGTCATCTAACTATGCCCATGAGACGATGGTAAACAACAGGGCTCCTACGACCATAGTCTCTATACATGCATAGAAAATACTCAAAGTTATCGCAGATCTATTGTAATTTAAGTCACAATAAACCATTAAAAACTATGAATATTCTATATAATTAAACTATAATCAAAGAGAGTCCCTAAAAATGAATAAAGGCCATAGAAACCGTCCCATAACACTACAAGCTTCACCTCTTAGCCCTAGCTAAGAGGTTTAGCCTGACATAATCATGCTAAAGCTAAAAAATAATAATAAAAGGAAGATGAAACCGAAGATGAAAAGGCGGAGAAGAAAGGTGTCGGCCCACGCTCCACAGCTTTACCTCCACGGCTGCCCACCAAGTTCACAAACTTCTACGGCCCCAGGCTGAAATTTGACGTATACGGTTAATTTATGGTCCTCAGGCCATATATAAAGTTTCAAGCTGAACGAATGGTGGGAACCTCGTGATCTTGCATTTTGAACGATTTTCGGGCCCGTTTAACATAAGTGGCCTGATTTTCTCGGATCTCTGGCATATAAATTCTTCGATTTCGATCCCCTCGGGTCCATCCCTTGCCTTAGTAACGTTTGAACGTTAAATCCATGCATTTAGTACCCTTTTTTAGTCCAGGATCTTAAATACACCTTGCATCACAAATACAATTAAAATGGGCCGTTAAACAATATTATATTCGTAAATTCAGGTAATAACTGAGGTTTTATATGCAATATTTGATCCTTAACACCTGGTTGCCCACAACGGTAATAATTATTCGACCTTGACCAAATGTAAAGATTTGGAATCCTACTTGAGCTCGCTGTTATGGGTGTTACACATTGAGGCCTAGATGAGCTGCTTCTCACATCACGATTTGCGGTTGAGGGAGGTTGAGGACATTTTTTACTTGTTATTTTCCTTGTGTTATTATTGAATCCTGCGCAAGACCCGTTATGGGGGGTCGAGTTGATGAATAAGGTTGATTTGAGCTCTTGCAGGCTGCGTTTCTGCCCTACCTTCCAACTGAACCACTTTATTTACGGTCCCGACTGAGTGCATCTGAACTCGATCCTGAATTGTCAATCATAACCCTTATCTAAATCATGCCACCTTCTATGACTCAGATTCTGACATTTGTTTCGTGTTGCCAATCACTGGAATTCTTCAGTATAATTTGTAACGATTCAAATTTTTTTTTGACAATTCTGGCATTGTTGGAATAATATCTACTCATAATCACTGGGGAGGAATTGTGATCGAAGAAGGCGTCTCATCCGTGGCGATGATGAGATGGGCGCCTTGTTCTAATGAGCATGTGAGAGTTATAATTGCTTTCACCATGCAAAAGCACCATATTTTAATTTAAACGGTACTGATTTTACCTTTTTATGATCCGACACATCCATGTAATCAAAATATCTCTCTATTTTGATTAGCCAATTGAGGACTATGTGTAATAAACCATTAAAATTAGGAAGTTCAGCCTTACCTCAATAGTTTCTTTCAAAACGATCTAAATCATCACCTCCATGGATTGGTCGTTGGACAAAGCTTTCATTAAGGTCATCATCAATAAAACTTGAATCATTTGGTGTAGTCCTACGTTTTGCAACTAGTAGTGTTATACTAAAATTAGGGTCGTGCCGTACAACGACTACGAGAGGTGATGAAATCATAAGTGGTGGAGCATTGCCTAGGTCTCGAGGCGAAAGTAGCGCATCCGCCAGACGGTCGAGGGTTGCATACAATCCTTACATGGTCAACTGAAACTCCAGGTGAAAAACTTTCATTCTTTTCGCAAGATAACGAATCCCTGGATCACCATACATAGAATTTTAGCTCATACCTACTATCGGCCTAAGAGGAATCCTTGCTCTGATACCAATTGACGCAGGGATGAATGTGATGAGGTCGATCATCTTCCTCAAGAATAATTACTCCAAATCCACAGAGCTTCTCTGGACTCCTCACAGAGACTTCTTGAATCCACAAGGAAAGAAAGCAAGAAGAATAGAAGTATATTCTAAAAAAATTGTAATTTGATTGATTAATGAAAATAACGAGTTTACAACCCTTTAAATAGGGATACCAAGTAATGGGAGAGAAATCAAAAGCAAACTATAATTAAAACTCCTAAAATTTGCATCTTACTATAAATAGTAAAGTTACTATTTATAGACGGTCGTGATGTCTAATAGTGCGCAAGATTTTCGACCAAAAATAGTGTCCTATTTAGCTTCACCAAACTATTCTACTAATTATTCGAAGTTCTTTTCGCATTGGGCACAACTCATAAAGTGCAACGGATGAAGAGTTATAATCAAACTAAAACTTACTATTTATAGTAAAAACGAAATTAAAATAGGAAAACGACCGTCAATTCGGGGGTATTTACAAATCCATCTTGTGCAACCTGGCATAACACAGTTGGGTGGCTAAAGTAGCTTGTTCTACCCTGAAATCATATATTTTACGCTCGATAACTAATATTGGATTGCGAGATACGCACGATCTAAGGTTTGACGGTCTGAATCACTTATGTCATGACCAGGCTTTTTTTATTCATCTTGGCCATGAAACTATCCACAATCCACTGTATATCAATTGCCTACTATATCTTACATTAAAATCCATCTCATCAATCAAGTGAACACATCATTTCAGGGCTCATAAACAATGGCCAGCCCCGTAAAATACTCAAATGAACTACGCTAATGGGAATAACACCGATTTGTCCCAGAACTATTGAGTGCCTGATTGGATTGAGAACTACATCAATAACTTGATATAAAATCACCGTCATTACAATTATATATTAATTGTTTAAACATTCTATGATTAAATACAAATGTAATAAGAAATAAATATGATAATCCGTAGTTATTATAATTTTATATTAGAACTGGACCATCAATATTTATAAGTTGAGTACATGCTTAACCTTAACTGACAGCAATTACATGCCAATGAATTACGGCCACGTCCGGTGTAATACCTTAGTCGATGTTTCCACTCTCGATTATAATAACAAAAGGGAAGAATGGGAGTGAAATATGTGTTACCATTACCAAGGGGCCCACCATGTCATCTTTTTTTAACCCCATTCTAGGGCATGAACCAAAAAATGAAGAGAAGTCCACTATCTTACCGTACCAAAATAATAATAATAGCAATAATATAAAAAAGGTGGTGCACTATCTTAGACTGTGACTTTCTTTCGCAAATCTGTGACTTGCTTTTGGTAGTCTACCTTGGATGGGCCACACCATCAAAATCAAACTCATGTCACAAACCTAACCACTCCATTAGAAGATCATGTCAGAAAGAAAATGAACGGTTGCTGAATATTTTCCAACCCAACGGTTAGGATTGTCGAATTACTTTTTTTTTTTTTGGGTGTGATCCATCCAAATTATGGCCTATCTGACGATCGGTTTGGATCTTGCAAGTTTACAACACGTGCACCAAAAAACGAGTCACTGATGGATTAATCGAAAGAGGACCGAAACATTCTACGTTCTTTCATTTCATTCTGGGGAGCTTGCGAACAATGGATGGTCGGTCAGGATTAACCGCCAGCTCGGCTACAGCTATGGAGCAATGCCCCTAGAGATATGGTGCATGCCAGCTAGGCCTATCACTCGGGTAGAAGGCTCGGACCAGCCCTTCTGATTTCGAATCTGGGCTCGGTTCTCGTACTTGGGCCTGGGCCTGATATTATCACCGTAATGTATATGCGACATAGCAAATAGCCATCGTGCCAGCTCATGTGAGGACGTGAATCCAAAAATTCGGCCTGTCCAAAAACTCAAGTGGGCCCCACACATAAATGCAACGCATCTTAGGGCCACCTTGATGTTTACATGCCATCCGTACCGTTAGTAAGGTAAGTCCCATACGGATGAAGGAATAGTATGTATAAGCTTGAAATTCCGGTGGGACCCAAGAAGGTTCCAATGGTGACCGTCCGCATCGCCGATGTTCCTAGTCGTGTGTCCAACTTGAGTTTTTCATTAACGAGATTTTTGATCTCACGTCCTAACATGAGCTGGCTCAACTGATGGACGGAGTGGATGTCACACAAACATCACAGTGGGCCCCACAGATAAATTTGTTGCACACGTGCCTTGCAACAGGTGTTGTATGCAATTGGCCTCTCAACATGCCGAACGCGGATTGCGTCCTACCCCTGCCCGTCTCCAGCTGGGAACGGGCAGGAGCTTTGAGTGGCCACCGTGATGTATGGGTCTTATCCACACCGTCCATTCATTTTTTCGTATCATCTTAGGATATAAGCCCAAAATTTAGGTAGATCCTAGACACATTTGGACTACACAATGTGTATTAAACTCTTACCGTTGAAAACTTCTTCGGGCCACAGAAGTTTTGGATTTTGCTGATATTAGTGTTTTCTCTTAATCCGGGTTTATGTAAGATGAATAGGTTGGATGTAAAATAAACATCACGGTGGGCCCTAGAAAGGTTTCAACGGTGAGAATCATTATCACCGCTTCTTCCTGTACTGTGGTCTACTTGAGCCTTGGATCTGCCTCAGTTTTGAGCCATTGCCATAAAATCATACAAAAAAATGGATGGACGGTGTGGATAAGACCCATACATCACAGTTTTCACTCAAAGACCCTGCCTGTTCCCAGCTGGAGGCGGGCGGGTAGGACGCAATCCCCGTCCAACATGTCTACACGCATGACATCAGCTATCTTGTCTTCTCTTGGATCCGCTTAAAGGCCCCCATCCTACCTTCAATCACAACGGTCCATTATCCAAACACCACTGACACACAATGAAAGAAGATCCAAACCCTTAAATCAACCTTACTCAACCTAATTAGTCTGAATTTATAATCACCCAAAATCAAAATACCCAAATTCATCAGTACCATTTTCCCACTTTCTCCAATCCAAAAAACAAGTTATTTGGCTTCCGCTAGTAAAATATCACATTTTGAGGCACGTCCAAACGCACCCAAACCCAAAATACAAATCTTTAGAAGTTAGAACTCATAAACATACACTCTCAAATCTGTATATACACTTGAGCTTTCTGCTACAAAGCTAAAGAATCTGATTCTAGCATAGACGGATATGGATACGGATACGGATACTCCCCGTGTATATCCGCTACCCAGACCCGCTCATCAAAGGCCTCTTGCATCTCTTTCGGCACAAAAGAAGTCCGACACAATGGGCATGTCTTCTGATCAAGGTCCATCCAATGGTCCAAACACGTCCGATGGAATATGTGACGGCAGTTTGTCAACCGTCGGATCTCTTCTCGGCCCTCGAACTCATAGAGACAGACTGCACAGCTGTCTGACATGGAATCACCGCGTAGATCTTCGTATAAAACAACGGGCAGGATCTCTCGTATTAGCATCGCTGAAAATGAACGGTGTCGATGCTGATGGGTGGGATTGGTGGGCCATGTAACGTCCAATTCGATGAATTCGCTGAGACCCAAATAGCGAAAGATGCAGCAGATGAGTTTTCTGATGAAACCCAGAAGAGAAAATGCATGTATGAGGAGTTTCGGGAAGAAAATTCCAGAATAGCAGAGAGGAAAGCCCATAGTGGAAGTTCGCTGTGGGTGTTTGGTTTTTTACTACAACGAAAGCGCATTCGGTCTGTAGTTGCATTATATAAGGGAAGAATTGGAAAATAATACCTTGATTTTGAGAGAATAACGGAAATGCCATTCGTTAACGACATCGTGTCTGACGAAGAATTTTGTCTTTTGTTATGTAGGAAGATATACACCCATCCTGATTGATTTTTAGACACTAATTTATGTTTTTGAATTAAAATGATACATTTTTGTATTATTTTAGTTTCAAAGGTGAAAATTGAGGGTGTAAAGATCAATTCCGTTAACCTGGAAGAGGTATGGAAATAGGCATTGACTGCTTTTTTGAATTTAGTTAAATCAGGCTCTGATATGTCCGTACGTCGAAGGGAGGGGGAGACCGGGTCATCCGGGTCGGCTGTATCATAAGCTCTTAGACAGACACTTTTTTTCCACTGATATTTCACACGTGTATGATATCCAATCCGTGAAAAGGATGGGATACGCGATGGTGATCATCTTGTAGGAAAATTAGGCTGATTCAATGGTTGAGATGAGCACAACATAAAAAAAAAAGACTAATGGACGGATCCAACGAATAGTGGATTGGCCTGATTCTCATACCAGTTTAACATTATCGGGCCTGCCGCCCACCTTTTGCACGGATTGGATCATCTACGCATGTGAAATTTTGGTGGGAAAGAATACGTAAATGAAATCTTCTTACACTAGTAGTGGCAAATCATCTACCGTACACGTGGCATACATGTAGACCAATCGATGGTGGGAAAGTCGTGATTGGATGGATAGAATGATATTCGCATTAATTGGGTGATCGGGGGCGTCCAATTTGTTGCCAGCAAATAGATGGCTAGAAAATCAGGTTACATATTCTTTCAACTCAACGTTATTTTCTTGATGTCCCAAATCCATGATTCGTGTGATGCTTCATCCAAATGGGCCACACTATTTAGACGGTCCAGATTAACTTATTTAAATGCCAATTAACTTCTATGGATGTCCTTTGTCCAAATTGATGAGTTGCAATACAAGCCAAAATACGGATTGGGTATGCTTAGGCTGTACAAACTTTACAAAGAGATAATACGATGGAATTTGATTGGATAGACGTTGATAAAGATAAGCGCAATTTAATTCATATTTATCCAACATTTTAAAAAATGTTTTGCGCGGGCCCATCAAATATTAGAGATATGCTAAATTGAATATATTTTCCACCCAAAGGTTTCCAAACAAGTGGGGTGGCCTCATCTTTGTTAGTGACATGTCATCCAATCAAATTCAGTCACATCCTATTATTATGGAGCTCAATATAATCTTGGCCTGCAATCAGAGCCAAAAATGCTAAATGTATTGGAATTGGGTACTTGCCTCACAATGCTGAGATCAGGCATAAGATGATCAAATTTAATTGGATGGCATGCTACTATTAGAGATGAAGTCCACTCTATAAATGCATGAATGGTACTCAATTTGAGTATGTAAAATGTGTTATATTTTGTTTTAAAATAAGAATAAAATTTGAATTTTTAAATTTTTGATGTTTTCCTTCTAAGTTTGAAAAGTTGAAGTACTTTTGAGTTGTGGGTTTTGTCCCACATCGGATTTGACAAAGTAAACTATCTTGTATATAAGATAGTATTTTTGTCTAGGGCTTGAGTCCCTTTTAGGGGGCATGTGAATTTGGTCCTGTGGAGGGCTATGCCAATAGCTCTAATCTATGCTATTGACCACACACGCGCGTGCGCCTCAAGCCGAGCCGAGCCCATGTGCGGGTGCGTGACGTGACTGGCTGGGCTGAGCTGGGTGCGGGTGCGGGTACGGTGTGAGTGTACTCGCGTGGGTGTGTGTGTATGGGTACTCGCAGGACTTTATGTGCGAGAGTATACTTGCACTTGCGCCTTTTCGTTTTAAAATAGAGAGGTGCATTCCTTCCGGTTGGTCGCCCCTGTTGGGTTTAAAACCAACGGACCTAACCTTTTGTAAAGGGTGCTTATGCACCATTTAAGAGTCTATATAAAGAATTTCGATTCCAGTTTCAAATATATGAAAATACTCTCTTATAAAACTCTCTCTAATACGGTTTTTAACATTATTACTGAGTTCATCGCTGAGTCAACTCAACACTTTCAGATTAAACTGCAAGTGGTTCGAGCTCGTGTACAGTGAGTGCACTGCTAGGACCGGGTCATAGTTGTTGTATCCTTGAGGTCGATTGCTTTGGAAACTTGTTGCACTTGAGACGCTGTCCAAGAGGAGCAAATTCGATTTCAAGCCGAGTGACTCAGTCACGCCTCGACTCAATTCAATAAGTTTTCTATCTCAAAATTTTAATTTCTTTTTTTTTTGGTTCTCGGTTTTAATAGTCTATTTAATTAAACCAATTTTTCAACAATCTTGAAATCGAATTTTGTTGAATTACATATACTATGGCTACAGTAACAGTAAATGTTTCTGTTGAGTTAGCCAAAATTGAACCGTTTGCTGGACAATCCTTTAAACAGTGGAAACAGAAACTGATGTTCGTTTTGACAACCCTGAAAGTTTCATACATTTTATCTGAACCATTTACTATAAATCCAGCAAATCATAATGAAGTAATAGATGAAAATAATTGTAAAAATTATATTCTAAACTCTTTATCCAACAAACTATATGATGTGTATATTTCTTACGTGTCTGCTAAAGACATATGGACTGCTTTGAAAAAGAAATACATATTAGAAGATAAAGACACTAAGAAACATGCAATTGCTAATTTTCTTCATTATAAAGTGACAGACGATAAATCTGTTACAAATCAGATTCACGATTTTCAAAGTCTAGTTCACGAACTATCGACAGAAGGAATTAAGTTTGATGAAGTGTTTCTGTCAGGAGTGCTAATAGAAAAGTTACCGCCCTCCTGGAAAGAATATAAGAATAGAATAAAACATAAAAAGAATAGTATTTATTTGGAAACTACTATCGTACACATATGAATAGAGCAGGCCAATAGAATCGGGGACCAAAAAAAAAATAAAAATGAGATAGATTCAAAAGCGAATCTCGTGGAATCAAGTCGGACAAATAATAAAAAAAAAGGACAACTGTCATAATTGCGGCAAACCTGGACATTACGCAATTGAATGGAGGCTTAAAAAGAAGAATGTAAACAATCAATTCAAGAAAAAAGAAAACTGCTACAACTGTGGAAAGCCTAGGCATCATGTTAAAACATGCAGGCTTAAGAAAAATAAAGATAAGCCGCAGGTTAATCTTATAGAAACAGGAAATGAGTCTGACATGATAGTAGCTGTGGTGTCAAAAGTCTTCCTTATAAACAACTTGGAGTGGGTGCTAGACACTGGTGCAACTAGGCACGTGTGCAAGGATCGTAGCATGTTTATATCCTACCAAGTATCAGAAGATGATGAATAAGTGTTCATGGGTAATGCTATAACGTCTCCACTTATAGGGAAAGGAAAAGTACTTTTGAAACTCACCTCTGGAAAGACTCTAATGTTGAATGATATCCTACATGTGTCTGACGTTAGAAGAAACTTGGTCTCTGGTTCGCTCCTTAATAAGACTGGTGTTAAGTTAGTATTTGATTCAGATAAGCTTGTAATGACTAAGAATGAAATCTTTGTTGGTAAGGGATACTGTAGCGATGGTTTATTCATTATATATGTATCCAATGATAATAATAAGAAGACATCTAGTTCTGTTTATATCGTTGAACCTTTTTATCCATGACATAGTAGATTAGGTCATGTGAATATAGCATCTTTGAAGAAAATAAAAAGATTAGATTTTTTACCTAATATATCTAATGAAGAATTTGAAAAATGTGAAACATGTGTAGAATCAAAATTTTATTTTCTTTTTTTTTGGTTCTCGATTTTAATAGTCTATTTAATTCAACTAAATTTTCCAACAAAATGTACCCATTAATCTACTACTATAATAAATGTATTTAAACTCTTTATAGGAGAGTGACCATGAGGCATTAAGCTGGGAGCACATGAAAATAATAATGGGAGAGTTATTTGATACTCAGGCATATGATAATTGAAACGTATAGGCTTAGAAATGGTATATTTTTTAAGGTAATAATACATCTAAACTGTTACATGTACTTTTAGACACTTTAGTTTTAATAATTACTTATATGACACATGTATCATCCATCAGTCTGTCAGATTATCCATGTTTTATCTAGGGAATGAGGAAGCTTGCTAATCCCACACTGTTGTTGGAACTTGCCCATCCTCACATAAGCATATACATGCCAATGTATTATTAGGTTTTGGACTTCGAAATCGCATAGAGATGGATTTATAATAGCAATCCAAGAGCACCAAGCAAATGCAAGAAAACACAAAGATTTAATGTGAAAAATCCTTTCAGGAAAAAACCACGGCACAAAGTGCAACAGATCTTCACTATGAAAGCAGAAATTACAAGGAGAAAAGACTTACCCGATTCAAACAAGTTTGAATCTCACCCTTGATACACTCTTTGCAAACCTTAGAACTCTTTTAGAAAGCCTTAAAATCCCTTAGAATAATACCTCTCAATCCTGTTTACAGCCCATATATATAGTTTTAGGAAGAATTCCAAACAAAATTGAAAATAATCATAAACGAAATCGAAAACAAATCCCATACTTTTGCAATTGCAAAAAATTTACACAGAATCTGATAAGATTTAAGACATAAAATACAACAATCTCCACCATATCTTCAATCTTTAAACGTGTAACTCCTTGTCCTCTTCTCTTATCTCTGCCTCTCATTATATCTTCATCAATGCTTCTCGTATTCACTTTGAGTAAATTTCTAACTCAACATGACAGAATAAAATTTCTTATACCACTGTTAGGCGACTGTTTCAAGCCATACAACGACCTCATTAACATGTAAACTTTTTTATCTGCCCCATTAATTTCATAGCCCTCTGGTTGCTTCATGTAAATATACTCTTCCAACTCCCTGTTCAGGAATTCAGTCTTGACATCCATCGGTTGTAGCTCGAGATCGTATTGGGTAACCAGCCCCAACACGAATATAATGGATACTTGTTTAACCACCGACACAAATATCTTTGTGAAGTCGATTCATTCTCTTTGAGCATATCCCTTCGCTATCAACCTTACTTTGTATTTATCATGTTTCCGTTTGAATAACCACCTGCATCCGATCACTTTTCGGTCCATTAGAAGCTCTACCAGCTCGCATATGTGATTTTTGTGCAACGAGTCTATCTCATCATCCATAGCTACCTTCCATTTTTCTACATTAGGCCCATTAAGATCTTCCTGAATAGTTGACAGGTCCACCTCATCTGTAATGAAGGTATATGCAATATTAAAGTCATCCCTGTATCTTACCGGTAAACTATGATCATGAGGTGGGTTCCTTCTAACAGGTGGCTGCTTCACCTGCTCCTATACCTTTATTTGCACATATATTTTTGCCTGAGTATCATCTGTGTCAATCTAGACGTCCACGATCAACTTTTCTATTTTCTCTTGCTCATTTTGATTATTCTTGTGAAATAGGAAGCTTTTATCAAATTTGACGTCACGGCTAGTGATAACCTTACATGTAACCTTGTCGAATAACTTGTAACTTTTCATACTAATACCATAGCTAACAAAAATATACCTTTTGGATCTATGGTCTAACTTATCTGTCTTAACTGACGGTACATGAGAGTAAACCTCACAACCAAATATGCGTAAATCTGAGTAGTCTAGCTTATGACCTCTCCATACTTCCTCTATGATTTTATATTCAATTGTCGTAAAATGAGACCTGTTTACCAAATAGCAAGCCGTGTTTATAACCTCAGTCTATAAGTCCTTGCTCAACACAGCATTACATAACATGCATCGGGCCCTCTTTAAGAGAGTCCAATTTATTCGCTCAACCACACCTTTTTGTTTGAGCGTATGATGTATTGTGTTGTGCCTAATGATTCCTTCATCCTTGCAATATTCATTAAACTCAGTGGAAGTGAATTCTCCACCATTTTCAGTCCTTAAAACTTTTATTTTTCGTCGTGACTGTTTTTCCACCATTGACTTCTATTGTTTGAATATAGTGAAAACTTCGGATTTACGTTTCATGAAGTAAACCTAAACTTTCCTAGAGTAGTTGTAATGAATAAAACAAACCATAACGACCCCCAATGGAAACATCTGGTAATGACCCCCATATGTTAAAGTGCACATAACCAACCACTCCCTTACATATATGTTTTCCAATTTTAAAAAATAATATAGATTGTTTAACATATATATAATGCTTGTATATATCTAAATCAGAATTCTTAAAAGTTGGATTCAAACAACGATCAGATAGTACCTTTATGCCCCGCTTGCTCATGTAGACCACATGAGCATACCACATACGTATAGAAGTGGAATCTGCAACAGCTGCTACTACTCCACCTACTGAAGTGCTTCCGATCAACTTATAAAGCTTTCCGTGCTTTTGCACTCTCATAACCATAAGTTTTCCTTTTGAAATTTTAAGCACACCATCAATATCAGTGAACTTGCACCCTATAGTCTCGAGTTTACCGAGAGAAATTAAACTTTTCTTCATATCAGGAACGTGCCTGACATCAGTCAAGGTATGCTCCATCTCATTAACATCTTGATGCTCACAATATTAATAGCTACAATATTACAGGCATTGTCATTACCCATAAAAATCTGTCCACTATCGCATTCCTTGTAGTTAACGAACCAAATCCAATGAGGAGTCATATAATACGATGCTCCTATGTCAATGATCCACTCATCTCTAAGATTATCATACAAGTTTCTGATTGTAAGACCCGTATCCTAATCCGTACTGTTCCGTTGCTTCTCGTGATCCTTCTCGTCAAATTTTAGCAATCCGCAACCTGTAGTCGACGTTGCACACGACCGTAAGTCGTATCTTATACATTTGAGTTGGCTTAATCCAAGACTTATATCATTGCGACCGCACCGTCGCCGCGGTTCCAACGCCGCGACTCATGTACCGATCCGATAGCCTGACTAAGAGATGTAGGTCGGCGTTTATTTCAAGAAAACGCCGCGCGTTTACATTCCTAAGAGAATCTCTACAAAGTGTCAAATCAATCCCAATCAATCACTTTATGTCAAGTACAAAACAACCATGCTTTCTTTCTCCACAAGTCAAGCAAACCCAAAAGTTAACCAAGCTCTCACCTCACCCATCACTCACATCACACATCACTCACCTCACCCTTTCACCCATCCCTCTTTCCTTACAACTCTCTCTCTCTTTCTCATTTCTCATCTCAAAATCTCAAGCAAGAGAGCATCACATGTCCAAGCTCCTCCAAGTGAGAAAATGTGATTTTTGGTGGCCCACTTCCCACTCCAAAAACCCATCATCCTAGCCATCCATTTCCCATCTCCACCATCAAAGTGAAGCTCTAGGAGACCGGCTTTCCAACGGACTGAGAAGATCAAGTGGTGGGTGCTTCCCTAGTCTACTTTTTCATATTTTTAAGATGGGCCAAGTGAGGCCTACCGATCAATGGTATGAATCTCACTTGGAACCCTAAGATGTGGCCGATGGTCCATCTTGATCACCAAATCATTCCATGATGGGGCCATTCTCCATGGATCCCATCATGATGTTTACTTTTCTTGCATTAAAAGGTCATCTAGACCGTCCATTTTTAGTGGAGAAAGATCTCCACCGTTGATCTTTGAATTAGTGGGCCCACTTATATTAGGGCCCACCCAATGTACAATTGAATGCAAGGGAGGGATCATAGTGGCGGAGCCCTCCATCACGCGTGTCCCACTCTTTTACTCTCTCTCTCTATCTCTCTTCCTCTCATTTTTATTTATTTTTCTTGTATGTTGATGAGGCCATGTGGCCCACTTGAATGAGCCCCACCATGAAATATGTATTTTATCCAAGCTCTCCATGAGTGGGGCCCCTCTTAGAAGTAACATTCATTTTGTGGAGGCCCACCTAAACAAAAAAAAAAAAAAAAGAGAAGAAGGGAGAAAACGTCCAGTGCCTGGACGCTGGAAGGAAAACACAAATATGGGCTTGTTTCAAAGCCTTTGGAAATGGCTGCTTGTATAGGCCCCACCTTGATGTATGTTTCTAATTCATGCCGTCCATCCTCTTTCCCGACTCATTTTAGGCGTTGAGCCGAAAAATGGTGTCGATTCGATATTCAGGCGGGCCATAGCATAGTAAACATCATCTTTACCGTTAAAAAATTGACTAGGGCTCACCTTGAGTAAAAAAAATACCGTATATTAGACTTGTTTGATTTGTATTGAGCCATGGAATCCAATGGATGGACTGGATTCATTAGATGCAGGCCCCACATGATAAAAACCCCAGAAAGATAGGTTTTTTAAAAAAATAAAGAAATTATTACAAACACAGCAGCAGCAGTTGCTGTGTCAGACGTGCTATCCGCGCCAGTGTCTGGCGGGTGGACGTGGGCAGGGACCCACGACCCTGTGTACCAGCCCCACCATGATGTATATTTTGTATCCATGCCGTCCATGAGGTGAACCACCCTCTGAGGTGGGTCCCCTCCAAAAATTAGGTTGATCCAGACCTTAGGTGGCCCACATCATAGGAAATAGTGAGGTTGAACGTTTACCCTTGAAACTCTTTTGGGTCCACGGAAGTTTTGGATCAAGCCGAAATGTATTCCCCCTTCATCCAGGTCCGTGCAGCCATACCAGTGGCTTGGATGGAAATAAATGTTATGGTGGGCCCCATGTGGAGCCCACAGTGATGAATGTGTTGTACCCCCATCGTCCAGGTGGACGGTGGAGTCCAGCTGAGGTATGTGTTGTATTCCCACCGTCCAGTGGGCTCACTATAATGTATGTGTTTATCCCTGCTGTCCACAGTGTTGGACAGTGGGACCCACCATGATTTATGTGTGAATATATATATATATATATATATATATATATATATATATATATATATATATTATTTGGTATAATATTGTATATATTATATATGTTATATATGTATATATGTATGATGGTGGGCCTTTATGTGGACCCCCACCATGATGCATGTATTGCATCCAAACCATCCATTTATTTTATAAACTCATATTATGGCTTGAGTTAAAAATGAGTCAGATCTATGGTGCAAGTAGGGCCCACCTTGGTATGTGTATGGGCCCATATTGACTTAATTGTGGCCATCCATTAAGGCCCACCTTGGTGTACATCTAAGGCCATGGGATTAAGCCCATTTGGCACATGTAATGCCCTTGGGATTAAGCCCATTTGGCATATGTAAGGCCCATGAGTTTAGGCCCATTTGACATATATAATACCCATGGGATCCGACCCATTTAATATATATAGACCTATGGGAATTAGGCCCATTTGATAAGGCCATAAGATTAAGCCCATTTGATGCATATAAGGCCTAAGTTGTGAGGCCACTTTGAGGTATTTCAAAGCCCATGGATCATGGACCATTGCAATGTACATAGGCTCATTGATGAGGCCCATTAACGCAGCCCATTTGATGAATGTAAGGCCCATGTGATTCGGCCCATTTGATGTATCTAAGGCCCATGGGTCGAGGCCCAACGGGATGTCCTTAGGGCCCATTGCAATGTGTGATTTCCCATGGTTCTTGTAATGATATTATGGTGGGCCGTGCTTAGGGAACAATGTTGGTTTGACGTCCACATTGTATGTACAATGTTGGTTAAATGTCGGCATTGTAACTCTCCTTAGGGCCCTTTGATAGGCCCATACTCGTTGTTATTCATCGCCTTATAACATGCTTAGTATAATCTCATGACTCATGCCCATACGCATCATATGTATGCTTGATTTGAGTAGTGACTGATCATAGCATATGCCATTAGGCAGACCACTTATGGGACCCGTTATGAGATGGAGTGCCCCACATGATCGCGCAGTACGCGCTGAATTTCTGCATGATTTGACTGCGTGATTCATGCATCTCGCATATGTGTGACTTGATTACTGCACGCCCTAGCGACATCAGGGTCGTGACTCCACAGGTACATCGTGGATGACCGTATTGGATACCGAAAATACTTATTCTAGCACTGTGGGCACTTAGGATGTCCTTGGGTGAAAGTCTCAGAACTTTTTTGGTACCAGGAGATGCTCCAGCATCTAGACCAAGTGGATACACGAGCGACCGAGTGCCGAATACCAGTAGGCCGCGTCTCCCACTGTGTCGTGGTCGGTTGGAAGGGGGTGTGGCCTTATCCGCTTGAGTGAGGGGGCTATAAGCTAGGCTGAGTTTGACCAGCTCATAAATGAGTCCGATATCGACGAGCCGGGTAGGTATTGACAGACTACTGGTCAGGCGGATAATGAGGTCTATTCCACTTGCTTGACTGTACAGCTAGGGAGGTGGCAGTCACTGCGAAGTGTATTAGACCCCGGTGATACCCAGAGGAATTGTACTGATATGTGTACATGATGAGTACCGACTTACTTGGATTGCATTTCGTATATGACATTCGGCTATGTAAGCCTTGCATTACATCGGTGTGGCCGATGGCACTCATATCTCGCATTGCATGGCCTTCGTATGGCCGATAGCATTCATGCCTTGTGTAAGACCCGTATCTTAGTCCGTACCATTCCGTAAACTTCCGCGGTCTTACCGGTCGAATTCTGACAACCTTCGACACTTAACCGATGTCGATGCATGACCCTAATTCATATGCCGACAACCCGAGTCGACTCAACCCAAGACCACTACCATAGCGACCGCGCCGTCGCTGCGGTTCCAATACCGCGACTCGCGCGCCGAGGCGATACCCTGGTCAAGAGATGTGGGCAAACGTTCGGTGCGAGAAAAACGCCGCGCGTTGCGAAACCAAAGGGAATTTCTACGATGTGTCATATCAATCACATCAATCCCATCAATCAATCATCCATCAATCCATTACATGTCAAGTACACATCACTTTCACCCCTTTTCCCAAGCAACCACAAAAGTCTTCCTAACCCATACCTTTCTTACACAAATGCTACAAAAGTCTTCCATGCCCATGCCTTTTCTTACACAAAAGGCCACAAAAGTCAAAAGGTGTCTTACACCCTCATCACTACATCCATCCATCACTCTCTCTCTCTCCCTTTACAACTCTCTCTCTTTCTCTCTTTCTCATTTTAAATCTCCAAGCAACCAAAATCCCAAGCTCCATACGTATGGAATTTCTCCAAGCTTCCTAAGCTCCAAATGTGGCCCACTTTCCTACCTCATCATCTCCCATCTCAACCCTCCATTTCTCATCTCATCCATTGAAGTTGCAGCTAAGGTGCCAAGGAACCCCTAGGAGCCGAGAATGGGGTTCTACGGAGGCTGTCGGCGCCGGATTCGACGATCAGAAATTTTGTGAGCCCGGTTTCCGAGTTTGGGGCATGACATCTTGCATTACATAGCCTTGGTATGGTTGATTGTGTTCATGGACTTACCACATACTTCCGTACTACTCTAATATTGTACACTTGGCGTTTGCCTTACGCACACACTTACACCACCCTTTAAGCTTTTATAAGCTTATGCACGACAGTTGCGTGCTGGTAGCGTTGGACAGCAGCAGTGCTGAGGCATGAGTGCATATCAGGACCTTTTGGAGCTTTTTGAACACCTTGTATTTTTCTTTCCGCATTGTATTAAAAATTTTTGATATAGTAGAGATGTGGTGATGTTATTTTGTGACTTGGTTATGCTTGTGGTTATGCTCCATTTTAAAAAAAAATTATTTTGAAAATTCTCCTTGTAGAATCCCAGGATCGGAATCTGGCATTTGATTATCAGGAGCCGAGAATGAGACACTATGGAGGCTGTCGGCACCGGATTCGACAATCGAGATTCATGTGAATCTGATTTTTGGATTTGGGGCGTGACACTGATCATAGATACAGACAGAATATCACCATCACTTGTCTCTTCATTAGATATGACAACATTGACCTCCTTAGAAGAAGCTTTCGAGTTTTCTTTCTTCGCTTTATGATTTGTACAATCCTTTTTCATGAGTCCAATCATGACACAATTCCATCACTTTAATTTTTCTTTGCTCTTACCTTTAGATTTGGATATAGGTGTTGAAGATCCCGTACCTCGCTCAGTATTTCTTCACATCGTAAACAGTACATCGAAAGAAGTTCTCATGCTA
Source organism: Magnolia kwangsiensis (assembly GCA_037074715.1). Lineage (NCBI taxonomy): Eukaryota > Viridiplantae > Streptophyta > Magnoliopsida > Magnoliales > Magnoliaceae > Magnolia > Magnolia kwangsiensis. The sequence continues at coordinate 141,441,826 of CM073576.1, read as the reverse complement.
CCGTTTAGCTTTCTCATGGCCTTCCTTTGAAGGGATGAGATAACGGTATCGACACTCAAAGTTTTATTTATGGTGCACATTGTATCCTTGAATGACTTATATGATGCTGGAAAAAAATTCAATAACATACATGCTTGTTCTTCATCTTTGATCACTTCTTCCATATCCAGCAGTTTATAAACCAATTTGTTAAAGTTGCCGATGTGAGCCTTTAGATATTCATCCTTTGTTATCTTGAAGTTATACTACTGTAGCTTCAAGTGTAGGCGATTTTCATATGATTTTTTCACATAGATGTCTTCTAACTTCGCCCATAAACTAGCCACAGTTTTTTCCCTCGAAACATTATAGAGAACTTCATCTGTGAAACATAAATGGATGGGAGCTAAAGCATTACTATCAAGAGTATCCCATTCTTCATCTTTCATAGTCGATTTTTGCTCCTCAAGAGCCTTAGTTTTACCTTGCTTGGTTAATAAACTAATCATCTTAATCTTCTATAACTCAAAATTATTTTTGCCTGAGTACTTCTCAATATCAAACTTGGCGTTTTCCATTAATGCTAATCTTACAGATCTAGATATGTGCCCCAATGATAGCTCTGATACCACTTTTTAGGTTTTGAATTACGGAATCACACAGAGATGGATCTAAGATATCAATCCGAGAGCACCAAGCAAATATAAGAGAACACAAAGATTTAATGTGGAAAACACTTTAGGAAAAAAACCACAGCACAAAGCGACAAATCTTCACTATTAAAGTAGAAATTACAAAGAGAAAATACTTAACCCGATTCAAGCTTGAATCTCACCCTTGCTATACCCTTTGCAAACCCTAAAGCCCTTTTAGAAAGCCTTTGAATCCTTTAGAATAATACCTCTCAATCCAGTTTACACCCGTATATATAGTTTTAGAAAAAATCCTAAACAAAATCGAAAAGAATCATAAACGAAATCGAAAACAAATCCCGCACTTTCGCAGTTGTGCGAAAAATCTGCACAAAATTTTATTAGATTTCAAACATCAAATACAACATATATCCCTCGTCTATAAGATTTAGACTTTTCATCAAGTGGGCCATGTTGTTTAGATCTTCAATTTAAAAATAAGGCAGTTTCACTCGACAACTTGTCCAATGTACACAACAAATAAACTACTAGAAATGTATTTGTTTTGGTTGAATACTAGTTACGTGAGAATGTGTTTACTGTGTATAAGATATAGGCTTTCCATCAGATGGGCCACACTATTTAGATTATTTCACTCCACAACTTGTCGAATGTACACAAAACAAATAAACTACTATGAAGGAATTATTTTGAACGAATCTTAGAGACGGGCACAGGATGACTCGACTCGTCCAAATTGTTGAGATCCGACTCAATCCAAACTAAGTGGGTGAGTCGATTCAAATCGAGTTAACTTTGCTCAATATGAATTCAAGCTGAGTCGAGTTCGAGTCACCCGGTAACTTGGCTTGACTCGACCTAAAATCTAACTTGGTACTGACTCGACTTGAACAAAAACTCAACTCATGTGTGTGTGTGTGTGTGTTTGTGAATATATATTGTGAATACACACACACACACACATTCTCACATACAACGTTTAAGATATGAGATGCCATGTAGCTGATGGAGAGGCAATAATTTTATCAAGTGAATCTAGGTTTTGAGTTGTGATTTCAGCCCATGGATATCCTTTGCACCCCAACCAACTCGGTGCTGACTTGACCCGACTTTGTACTTGTGACCGGTCGGACTCGGTATGGACTAGTCCAATCCAAACCCAGACTCGGATCAGGTCAGGCATATTGCACTCGGTGTCGAGTTAGGTTGAGTTTAGATCAAGCCTATTTCAAAACCAGATCAAATCGGGTCAGCCCTAACTCAGTCTAACTTGACTCGATGCCCGGCTTTAGCAAACGCTGGTTTTGTGCAGTGGGCCCCACTTGATGAATTAAACATCCTGATATCTAATTAACAGGTGTGGCCTACCTCATGAAATTCTCTAATTTTTACAGGTGAACCATATTGGTAAATGTGCTTGCATGTGGGCATGGGGGGCATGGTTAGCCGTTAGCAGACCCATGAACTTCTGCAGCTTGAATTTTCGGGGGCACATGGGAGTGGCCAAACATGCCAAGACATTAATAACAGCTAGTGTGTGTTGTGCAGTGGAAAGGGCATCACGTGTCCCTTAAAAAATATATATTTCTCAATAGATTGTACCTGGATCATACATTCATTTGATCGTATGCATAGATTGCCGTTTAAAAAAGGGCTATACTAAACTAGCTTTATCCCTACTTTGAGAACAACTTCTGACATTTTTTGCCCTCCTAATATACTGCCTTAGTAGGGAATAGTTGAGATTTTATTTTTACCACACTAAATATAGATACAAGTTTCCAGCCAAATGATCTACAATGGTCCCACGTGATAGTTGGCTAAGATTTTGCACAGACAATTTAGCAGAAAAAAGAAAAACCAAAGTTTATGTTTGGTTGAACCAAATATCGGGATATTTCATAACTAATCATGCTAATTTGGTTCAAAAGATTGTAAATTTGCATTATTTTAGTGCAACCAAACATACCATAAAATCAAAATAGAACAAATATAATATCAATTAGTGGAATGCTCACTTGTGCACCTTCTTAAGTGAGCACCCGGGTGCACCTTTATACACGTGTCATGGACACAGAATCTGAACGGTCCAAGTGATGCGACACCCTTGGAAACCTCAAAAGACTAATTTTTAGCTTGATACAAAACTCTAGTGGGCCATGGAAAAGGGAAGCAGTTTCCTCCCTTGATTTGCATTTCTCTTTGCTATGCCCACTCGAGTTTTGGATTAGGCTGAAAATTAGGCCCGTAGAGTTTCAAGGGATGCTGCATCACATAGACCGTTCAGATTCTATTCCCATGACATGTGTGCAAACGTATGCACATGCAAGTGCTCAGGCAAGGTGTATTAATTTTATCAAGCACCATGGATTTGGAGGGATTTCCAATCCCCTAGTTGTTTGGCACCATAAACTAAATGGCGGGGGTTTGAAATCCACTCAAATAAGGGGTTTGAAATCCGAGTTGAGAGTTTGGATTACATCTATAATCATTTTCATAGTTGCACGTGTAACATGTGTGTCACCATACTATTATTCTGCTAGGCACATGACCCACTAATGATATCTCAAAACAATTAGATTATCAATTGCATCACTATAATTACTTTAATATGATGATCGACACCATCCAAACATTGTTCATGTAAATCAACGGGTAAAAATCATTGGTTAGTGACTCGGACATGATCTTGTGCCTATGGCCCATCTGAGACTTAGAATTTCATCATTTTCAGGTAAAACATATATTTCAGTGGGCTTATTACAACTATTGTGTCAAATATTACATACGCCACTAATTAGAGATATTAAAGTTAATTTAGTAATTAAATTCAAATATTTGTAAATATACTATGCGTAGCAACTTTTGTATTAAAGTTGATTTACAATCCAGGGTGCCAAACACAACAGGAGGATTTCAAATCCAGGGGTTCTGAATCCCAGGGGCTCCGAATCTATGCTTCCAAACAGGCCCTAAGTAAGCATAAATGAGAAAAATAGATAAATAAATTGTTAGGGGAAAAAAAAAGGCTAATAAACTTTATAAAGTGTAATGTAGTCCGTTTGATGAATGGACCGGATAAATTGTTATTTTTTTTTACGCCAGGGAATGCACATGGCAAAATTCTAAAACTTGATGACTTGACCAAAACTCAGCCAATCCAATTGGACTCAACAAGATTTTTAATCTAAATGAATGGAAAGCTCACCTTTAATGCTATGACCCCAATAAAATTTTGAAGCAACTTGCATGAAGTTGGATCCTTACTCTGGTTCCCGTGGTAGACTCTTAGGAGTTTCAACACCTGATCGAGGGTTCGAGTATCCATAGGTGATGAAATTCCATTGTGGCATGAGTGTGCAAGGGTGTGTCTGCGTGTGTAAAAAAGAAGAAAAAAACAAAAAACAAAACAAAACAAAACAAAACAAAAAAAAAAATAAAAAATTGCATGAAGTCAATAAGGAGTTTATAATACAAATGTTATATCTATTTTAATGGACCACTATGTTATCATCCATTAAACAAACATTGCAAAAATGCCACATGTGTGTGACATAAGAGGTAAAGGTTATAATGGCCATGGTTGTAATTTCGTAATGTATGAGCAACCATTATGACGGTGCTGTACTCTATTTTTTAATGTTCTTTACATAGCCAATTAGAAAAGGATACGTGTCATTGCACAAGAAATGTATAAGGTGTGAAAGATCTTTAAAGATATTTAAAGCATTTTTCATGGAATTACAATTGGCGTTCTGATTATGCATATCAGCTAATGATAGAGCATGACCGAGAAGCATAGAGGTGAAAAGTGGTTAAGTAAAAAGAACAGTTAGAAGGACATGTATCAAGAAGAGAAATGAAGGATTTGGAAGGCCAACATAGTGACGAATCAACTACTGTAACCGTTAAATTATTTTATTTTATTTTTAAATGTCTAAGAAATAGCAATGAGAAAGATCTATGAATATGAAAGGATTCAACAAAGCCAACTAATCAAATCTATCAAATTATCTTTCCTTATCATAATTTAACTTTATCATAAGAGTAGCGATAATTTTTAGTTGTTATCCAAAAGTGATAATTTTTACCTGTAATCCGAGTCTACACTTTTACATTGAACTATTTCTAATTTCAATACAAGCAATTCATCTTTCAAAAAGACATCTTACAGTTATTCCCGTGATCTACCGTATGGTATTTCCTTCGTGTCTGTTTTCATATATGAAAGTCATTTCATACAGAAGCCAAGGTGTAACTTATCTTCGGAGGAAGAATCCCACCCTTCGATAATCGCTTGATCGTCTTAAAATTATCTTACGAGTGGCTGAATAGGCGACCGATCTTCTCATGTATCGATCATATATAATCGCATTCAATGTTTCTGCTTATCTTAGCTGTAAAACTCGTATAGGCTTTCGCAGACTTCCCGGTCAAATTCTGGCAACCCTCGACCCATATCCGATGTTTGTGCATGATCCTAAGCCGAGTCCTGCATACCAAAGTCGGCTTGACTCGAAACTTTTATCTTGGCGAGCATGCCGTCGCCACCATTCCAACGTCACGACTCGCACACCGATCCGATACCCGGGCTAGAAGATGTGGGCCCACGTTTATTCCAAAGAAACGTCGCGCATTACGAATATCGAGGGAATCTCTACAACATGTCTCATCAATCAATCAACCAATTAATTCAAATACACCCCATACCTCAAGTACAAGCATTCATCCCTCCTTTTTCCACAAGTCAACTCTCTCTCCCTTACCCATCCCTCTTTTACACAATTTTCAAACTAACCCATACCTCCCCATCTCCATTTCTTACAATAACCATTCCAACACCCATTTTATATTATCCCATCACTTCTTTCTCTCCCTCATTCTCTCTAACACTCTCCCAAACAACAAATTCCAACGTCCAACCCTTCCAAAAGCAAGCCAAGTGTGGCCCACTTTTCTACCACCCAATCTCTTATCCCCACTATCAAAACTCCATCATCCACCATTAAAAGTTAAGCATAGGAGTTAAGAAGGCTAAGGGAGCAAGGAGAAGGCTAATAGGTAGGTGATCCACCGTTGATTCTTATTTTAGAGTCCACTTGTTGGTGGGACCCATTTTGATGTATGTGATGTAACCATGAGGGGCCCATAGTGGCGGGGTCTCTCTATTACCGTCTTTCTCTCTTTCACTCTCTTTCTTTATATGATGATGATGATGAAGGGGTGTGTGGCCCATTTAGTGTGTGTGTCTTACCATAGAGCATATATTTTATCCATGCCATTCACCTTTATGGGACTCACCTAACGGATGTGCTGGATCTACACCGTCCAACCCATTAGCGGGCCTGGATGGAAGGAGAAAACACAAATATCAAGCGATCCAAATCAGGTGGACCACGTCCATGTGGGAACCACCATGAGCCTGTGTTTATCCATGTCGTCCAGCGTCCAGGGAGTGGCTAACATGGAGTGCGTGTAATGACATGGGTGAGTACTAACAAGCTAACAAAAAAATAATATAATATACATATTCAAAATTTTGGGGTGGGCAGCTCATGTAGGCCCCACCTTAATGTATAGATCAAATCCACGCCGTCCATTCCATTTCTCAGGCATTGAGCCGAAAAATGAAGCCAATCTGATTATCTGGTGGGCTATATTATAGAAAATAGTGGTTCTTACTGTTAAAATTTACTTTGAAATTTCTATATGCCAAAATACCTCGGATATTGGGCTCATTTAGCCTGTAATGAGCCGTAGGATCCAATGGCTGGAGTGAATCTGCCTGATGAGGGCCCTTCCCAGGAAAAACCTCAAATTTAGTTTTTTTTTTTTTTTTTTTTAAATCAACAAACAGCAGCAGCGTCGCGTCCTGCTGCGTGGACGTTGGAGGCAAGGGTCCAAACCGTGGGCCCCATTGTGATGTGTGTCGTCATCAACACCGTGCATTTGAGTGGGCCCCTTAGGTCAGTGGGCCACCCTCCAAAAATCAGTCGTATACAGCACTCAGGTGGCCCATGTCACAGGAAACAAAAGTGATTGAACGTCTGCTATTGACACCCTTTTTGGGGTTGTCACAGAAGTTTTGGATTAGATATGAAATTTGTTTTTTTTCTCTCATTCGGGTCTGTATGACCTTATTAACAGATTGGATGGAAAATTAACATTATGGTGGGCCCCACGTGGGACCCACTGATGTATGTAATATATCCACACCTTTCATCAATGTGCATCCCCATCATGAGGTATATGCTTTATCCAGGCTGTCTATCCCTATGGGACCCACCATGATGCATGTGTTGCATCCAAGCCGTCCAACCATTTTGAAGTTCATTTTAAGGATTGAGAAAAAAAGAAGAAGATAGATGTGGACCACATTTCAGGAAACAATGGGTTTGAACGTTCACCATTAAAACCCTTAGACTACAGGGTTGGGACCAATACGATATTTGTTTTTCCCTCTTAATCCAGGTCCTTAAGACCTTAGGATTAGATTGGGTGGGAAATAAACCTTATGGTGGGCCCTTGTGAATTGTTTAAATAGTGAAAATTATCTCCACTGTTACTTAGGGTATGGCCCAAATGATCCTTCAATATGGCTCTTTTTGGGTATGTGATGAGGCTCATCTTGATGTATTTATGGCCCGTTGTTGAGGCCCACCTTGGTGTGTATGAGGTATGTTGTTGAGGTCCACTTTGATATATATGAGGCCCACGTGATGCGGCCCATTTGATATATTTGACTCGGCCCATTCCACTCGGCCTAGTCGACTTGGCCCAGTTGATTCGGCCCATTATTTCAGCCATTTGATTAGGCTCGATGTGATATATGAGGCTCGATGTGATATATGAGGCCCGATGTTGACGACCAACTGTATATATATGAGGCTCATGTGATGCGGCCCATTTAATGTATTTGGAGCCCTTGGGTTGAGGCCCAATGGGATGTACATAAGGCCCATTACAATGTGTGATTCCGCCATGGTTTATGTAATGAAGTTTATCACTACGCCAAAACAGCGAAAAAAGGACGGTCGAAAACTGTCTCAAAAGGCCAAAAAGGACGGTCCTGGACCGTCGCAACGGCCGTTAAATTTTGACGTGTCATATTTTTTAAAGGATGGCCATAAACCGTCTCTAAAAAAGGACGGTCATGGACCGTCTTTAAAAAAGGACGGTCATAGACCGTCTATAATGATACATAATTAGTGGACTTATATGGAGCTGAAAAGGACGGTCTATGACCGTCTGTAAAAAGGACAGTCCTAGACCGTTTGTAAAAAGGACGGTCCTACACCATCTGGAAAAAGGACGGTTATAGTCCGTCTCGTATGACCTGCAAATAGACGGCCATAGACCGTCTGTTATGAACTGGAAAAGGACGGTCATGAACTGTCTGTTATGAGTCTGAAAAGGACGGTCATGGACCGTCTCTTATGAACCTGAAAAGGACGGTCATGAACCGTCTCTTATGGGTCTGAAAAGGACGGTCATGAACCGTCTCTTATGAACCTAAAAGGGACGGTCATGAACTGTTTATTAAAAGGACGGTCTTCAACCGTCTCGTATTTCCATATACACCTGTTATAACATCGTATTCTTCCTGATACCTGTTACAACATCATATTTTTCCTGATATACACCTGTTATATAATATATTTCATCATTAACACTCACATCCATCTAAACCCAAACTACATAAATCTATCCAAACATAAACTACATTCATCCAAACATAAATTACATCCATCCAAACACAAACAATCTTATTCACATTACATTCATCCATGCATAAATACGCTCACACCAACCCTGTAAAACTCCAAATCATGAGCCAAAATATCAAACCGTTTCTCATCTAACAAAAACCAAAACTAAATCATAATATTCATACTCTATAGAGACTCTTAAGGTGAAGAATTACGTATACAATATGATGCGATGAGGCTTTTGTTCTGTTGCTTGCCTGAATGCAATCAGTTGTTCTCTGCCAAATACCATAGATATTCTTTAAACACTGAATTCAAACACTTGCACCAAAGATCATACAAAAACAGAGAAGAAAAAGACTTACTGGATCATCCCTTTATTCATAGAACCTGTCTGAGGATCTTGAACCTCGCTGAGGATCCTACACAACTTGAAAAAGATCTCTTATCAGCTCTTGCCGATGCGTTAAGGTTAAGGTTAAGGTTATAGGTTATAGTATATAGATTTAGGTTTAGGTTTAGGTTTATGTTATAGGTTATAGTATATAGGTTATAGTATATAGGTTATAGCTTTAGGGCATTGAGAATAAGTTAAGGTTTAGGTTTAGGAAATCGAGTTTAGGTTCGGGATGGGGTTTAGGTTTGGGTTTTCAAGTTTAGGTTAGGGAATTGAGATTAAGATTAGGTGTAGGTATAGGTTTAAGGATTTGAGAATACATTTCGGTTATAGGTTTAAGTTTAGGTTTTAGGCTTCGGTTTAGGTTATAAGTGCAGGTTATAGGTTTAAGTTTAGGTTAGGTTATAGGTTAAGGTTTAGGGAATTGAGAATAGGTTAAGGTTTAGGTTTAGGAAATCGGGTTCGGGTTCGGGTTCGGGATCGGGTTTAGGTTTGGGTTTTCAAGTTTAGGTTTAGGTTTAGGTTAGGGAGTTGAGATTAGGATTAGGTGTAGGTCTAGGTTTAGGGATTTGAGAATACATTTAAGTTTTAGGTTTAGGAAATCGAGTTCGGGTTCGGGATCGGGTTTTAGGTTTGGATTTTCAAGTTTAGGTTTAGGTTTAGGTTAGGGAGTTAAGATTAGGATTAGGTGTAGGTTTAGGTTTAGAGATTTGAGAATACATTTAGGTTTTAGATCATAGGTTTTGGTTTAGGTTAAGGTTATAGGTTTAGGTTAAGATTATAAGCTATAGGTTTAAGGAATTGAGAATAGGTTAAGGTTTAAGTTTAGAAAATCGGGTTCAAGTTCCGCATCAGGTTTAGTTATGGGTTTTCAAGTTTAGGTTTAGGTTTAGGTTAGGGAGTTGAGATTAGGATTAGGTGTAGGCTTAGGTTTAGGGAATTGAGAATACATTTAGGTTTTAGGTTTAAGTTTAGGTTTAGGTTTAGGTTTTAGGTTATAGGTTAAGGTTTAGGTTTAGGTTTAGGTTAGGTTATAGGTTATAGGTTAAGGTTTTAGGTTTAGGTTTAGGTTTAGGTTAAGTTTATAGGTTTAGGTTTAGGTTTAGGTTAAGGTTTAGGTTTAGGTTATAAGATATTGGTTTAGGGAATTGAGAATAGGTTAAGGTTTAGGTTTAGGTTTAGGAAGTCGTGTTTGGGTTCGGGATCGGGTTTAGGTTTGGGTTTTCAAGTTTAGGTTTAAGTTTATGTTAGGGAGTTGAGATTAGGATTAGGTGTAGGTTTAGGTTTAGGGATTTGAAAATACATTTAGGTTTTAGGTTTAGGTTTAGGTTATAGGTTAAGGTTTAGGTTTAGGTTTAGGTTTCAGTTATAAGCTGTAGGTTTTGAGAATTGAGAATAGGCTAAGGTTTAGGTTTAGGAAATCGGGTTCGGGTTCAGGTTTAGTTTTGGGTTTTCAAGTTTAGGTTTAGGTTTAGGTTAGGGAGTTGAGATTATGATAAGGTGTAGGTTTAGGTTTAAGGATTTGAGAATAAATTTAGGTTTTAGGTTTAGGTTTAGACTCTAGGCTTAGGTTTAGGTTATATAGGTTTAGGTTTAGGTTATAAGTGCAAGTTATAGGTTTAGGTTTAGGTTAGGTTATAGGTTATGTAAGACCCGTATCCTAATCCGCACTGTTCCGTTGATTCCCGTGACCCTTCTCGTCAGATTCCGGCAATCCGCGACTTATGGTTGACGTTGCGCACAACCGTAAGTCGTATCCTATTCATTTGAGCCGGCTTAATCCAAGACTTGTATCGTTGCGACCGCACCGTCGCCGCGGTTCTAACGCCGCAACTCACGCACCGATCCGATACCCAGACGATGAGATACGGACCCACGTTCAGTTCGAGCAAAAACACCGCGCGTTGCAAATCCCAAGGAATCTCTACAATATGTCCCATCAATCCCATCAATCACCCATCAATCACCTCTCATGTCAAGTACACACACACCCATGCTTCCTTTCTCCACAAGCCAAGCAACCACCCAAGTCAACTAACACATCACCTCACCCATCACTCACCTCACCCATCACTCACCTCACATCACTCCATCTCTCATTAATCACACCTCTCTCTCTCTCTCATTTCTCAACACTCCAACCCAAGCAAGGGAGAGCATCCAACGTCCAAGTCTCCCCATGGAGAGAAGTGCATATGTGAGGCCCACTTTCCACTCCCAAATCTCCCATCCTAGCCATCTAATTCCCATCTCCACCATCTAAGTAAAGCTCTAGGTGACCGGCTATCCAACGGACCAAGAAGATCAAGAGGTGGGTGCTTCTATAGGGTAGATTTATGTGTTTTTATGGTGGGCCAAGTGAGGCCCACCGATCAATGGTGTGGATCTCACTTGGGACCTTTATTTGTGGCCGATGGACCACTTAGATCATCATGATCGTTCCATGATGGGGCCATTCTCCATGGACCCCATCATGATGTTTACTTCATTTCAAAAAGGTCATCTAGACCGTCCATAACGGTGGAGAATGGATCTCCACCGTTGATTTACATTTTTGATGGTCCTTCGTTCAAAGGGGTCCGTTGTTGTATGATTTCATGTAAGGGAGGGCCCATAATGACGGGGACCCTCCATCATAAGCCGTGACCCACTCTCCATGTCTCTCTCTCTCTATTTTATTTTTTATTTTTAATTTATTTTATTTTATTTATTACAAAAGAATGGGGTGGCCCACTTGAATAGATCCCATCTTGATGCATTTATTTTATCCAAGTGGGGCCCACCTTTCACACCATTTCCATGCCGCCCATCAGGTGGTGGCCCACTTCATCAGGGCCTGCCATATATATATAAAAAAAATATATATAAATTTATTTAACCGTCCAGCGTCCCAGACGCTGGACGCTGTGAAGAAAAGAAAAAGAGAGAGAAAAAGGGAAGAAGGAAAGAAGAAAAGAAAAAAAATGGGGTGGCCTCCTTGCATAGGCCCCACCCTGATGTTTTAGTCCGATCCAAGCCGTCCATCCTCTTGTCCATATAGCTTTAACCGTCAAATAAAAGAATGGGACTGATCTGAATGTCATGTGGGTCATAGCAAGGGAAACATTGGCCGTTACCGTTGGATAGTTTTCTGGTATTCTATGCTACCAAAAAAAAATTGAACTTCGGACTCATTTCAATTGTTACGGGCCCCTGAAACCAATGGACGGGGTGGATCTGTTGGAAGTGGGCCCCAAATGCCAAAAACCCCAAAAATAAGGGATTCCATTTTTTTCTTTAAAAAATTTGCAAAGAGGCTAAGCCTCTGACGTGCAGCAGGAGCTGCAGCAGGCGGGCGCGGGCTGACGTGCAGCCACCCACGGCTGCTGCCGTGGGCCCCACCATGATGTATATGTGAATCCACGCCGTTCATAAGGTGGTCCCCTCCTCAGGTGGGCCCTCCTCCTAGTTTCAACCAAATCCAACGCTCGGGTGGCCCACATCATATGAAACTGTGTGAATTGAGTGTCTACCATTGGACTCTTTTGTGGGCCACAGAAGTTTTGAATAAAGGTGAAATTTGTGTCTTCCTTTCTCTCAGGAACGTGTGACCTGGTCAACTGGTTGGATGAAAAATATATGCTATGGTGGGCCCCACATGGGACCCACAGAGAAGTGGTGTTTGCAATCCACCGTCCGTACGGACGGTGGAGCCCACTGTACATATGTGTAGGCGTGCGTGGGTGTGTACGCATGTGTGTGCATGTGTGTATGCATGTGTGAGTGCACATGTGCGTGTGCATGTAGGTGTGTGTATATACAATATTATATATATATTTCCTATAATATGGTGTATATATATATATATACATATATATACTTACCTATGTATATATATTGTATATGTATTATATAGTATATTAAAATTTTGGTGGGCCTTCATGTGACCCCCGCCACGATGCATATGTTGCATCTAAACCGTCCATTTATTCGTTTTTATAAAATTATTTTATGGCATGGGCCAAAATGAGACAGATCTATGGTTCAAATGGGCCACCATGACACGTGTATAGGGCCCTTTATTGATTTAACCTTGGCCATTTATTGAGGCCTACCTTGGTATATATATGAGGACTAAATGGTCACCCATTTGGTACATATAAGGGCTACGGGATTAAGCTCACCTGGCATTATAATGCCCATGGGTTTGGGCCCATTTGACATATGCAATACCCATGGGATCCGGCCCACCTACTCTATATAAAGCCCCTGGGAACAAGCCCATTTGATGTGTATGGGGCACAAAGGGAGTAGCCTAGTTGATATATTTGTGTGCATAGGCCCATCTAGCATGTTTAAAGCCCAAGTTGTGAGACCACTTTAATATACTTCAAGGCCCATGGATCGTGGACCATTGCAATGTACATAAGGCTCATTAGTGAGGCCCATTAATGCAAACCACTTAGTGAATGTGAGGCCCATATAATACGACCCATTTGAATATACCTAAGGCCCAGGAATCAACGCCTAATGGATGTCCTTAGGGTCCATTGCAATGTACGTTTCTCATGGTTCGTGAAATGATATTTATGGCAAACCGTGCCTGGGAAACAATGTTGGTTTGACGTCCACATTGTATGTACGATGTTGGTTAAATGTCCGCATTGTAATTCTCTTTAGGGCCCATTGATAGGTCTATACCTGTTACTATTCATTGCCTAATAACATGTTTAGAATAATCTCACGACTCATGCCCATACGCATCATATGTATGCTTGATATGAGTAATGACTGATCATAGCATACGCCATTGGACAGACCATCTATGGGGCTCGTTAGGTGACTGAGCACCCCACATGATCGCGCAGTACGCGCTGGATTGCTGCATGTTCTGACAGCGTGATTCATGCATCTCGCATACGTATGACTTGATCACTGCACGCCCTAGCGACATCAGGGCCATGGCTCCACAGGTACATCGTGGATGGCCGTATGGGATACCGGAAATGCATATTCTAGCACTGTGGGCACTTAGGATGTCCTTGGGTGAGAGTCCCAGAACCTTTTTGGTACCAGGAGATGCTCCAACGTCTAGACCGAGTGGATACACGAGCGCCCGAGTGCCAAATACCAGTAGGCCGCGTCTCCCACTGTGTCGTGGTCGGTTGGAAGGGGGTGTGGCCTTATCCGCCTGAGTGAGAGGGCTATAAGCTAGGCTGAGTTTGACTAGCTCGCAAATGAGTCCGCTATCGACGAGCCGGGTAGGTATTGGCATACTACTGGTCAGGCGGATAGTGAGGTCTTATCCGCTTGCTTGACTGTGCAGCTAGGGAGGTGGCAGTCTCTGCGAAGTGTATTGGACCCCGGTGATATCCAGAGAGGAACTGTACTGATATACGCATTTGAGGAATACCGACTTGCTTGGATTGCATTTCGCATATGACATTTGGCTATGTAGGCCTTGTATCGCATCGGTGTGGCCGATGACATTCATATCTCGCATCATGCCTTGCATTACACAGCCTTGGTATATTCCTGGACTTACCGCATGCTTCCGCATTGTTCTGATACTGTACATTTGGCGTTTGCCTTACGCACACACTTGCACCATCCTCTAAGCTTTTGAAAGCTTATGCACGATAGTTGCGTGCAGGTAGCGTTGGACGACAGCAGCGCTGAGACAGGAGTGCACATCAGGACCTTTTTGGAGCTTTTGATCACCTTGTATTTCCCTTTCTGCATTGTACTTAAAATTGTTGTTATAGTGGATACGTGGTGATGTTGTTTTGTGACTTGGTTATGTCTGTGGTTATGCTCCTTTACAAAAAAAAATTCATTCTGAAAATCCTCCTTGTAGGATCCCAGGATCGGAATCTGGCATTAGATTATCAGAAGCCGAGAATGGGGCACTACGGAGGCTGTCGACACCGGATTCGGCAATCGGGATTCATGTGAATCCGATTTTCGGGTTTGGGGCGTGACAGAAGTTGGTATCAGAGCATAACTTGGGAATACCTGAGTAATACATCACATATCTACTATAAATAGGTTCCGAGTCTGAATGATTTAACGATTTTTTTCGACGTAACGCTTAATGTATGTGCCTTCGAGGATTCTCAAGACTGATAGGCCATTGTTCCTTCCTGTAGGAGACATTATGGCTAGAAGAACAACCCGAGCGAATCCCGCTCCACCACCCGCAGCTCCTGCTTTACCAGCCGCTACTCCTACTCCACCACCAGATAGTCCTGCCTTTGAGCCTGAGGATGCCACTCATTTTCCTGAGACAGGTGCGGATCCTACCGTACCTGTGAGTGCTACTCAGCTGCAGCAGATGTTGCAGGCGATGACCGCCATTCTTCAGGGGCAGAGCAGGCGTCCCACAGTGTCACCGGCCGAGGCTGAGCAGGAGCGTGCGAGCGCTCTTCTCAAGGATTTCCGACGGCACGATCCCCCACGTTTTCGGGGTGAGCCGGACCCTACTGCTGCAGAGTTATGGTGCTCCGAGGTGGAGAAGATATTCGACACCATGAGATGTACTACTCAGCAGCGAGTTCCATTGGCTGTATTCCTCCTGCAGGGCGAGGCTCAGTATTGGTGGGCATCTATAGCCCGATCAGTAGCCACCGATTTTGAGTGGACCTGGGAGGACTTTATAAACCGGTTTGACCGGAAGTTCTTCCCCGAGCATGTGCGACAGCAGCGCGCACTTGAGTTTGAGACGTTGGTCCAGGGGGACATGTCTGTGTCTCAGTATGAGGCTCGGTTCGTCGCACTATCCAGATTCGCGACGTATCTTGTTGATGATGAGGGGCGGAAAGCCCGCCGTTTTGAGAACGGCTTACGTCCTGCCCTCCGGAGCCGTGTGATCGGACATATGCTTCCGACATTTGAGGAGATAGTAGAGCGAGCCTTGATATATGAGACAGATTGGGCCAGTGTGCAGAGGGCCCGTGATCAGAGGGGAGATCAGAAGAGGAAGGCACCCTCTAGTAGCTCCCATCAGCAGCATCGTTCACAGCAGCGGCGCACGACCCGCCCAGCATTCCGAGCACCAGCAGTACCCCCAGCACCATCTTCGGGATCGTTTTCAGGTACTTGCTTTGGGTGCGGTCGTACAGGGCATCGTAGGCACGAGTGTCCCCATCCGCAGCAGCAGCAGCAGCCGAGGGCACCACATCCACCTCCACGACAGCCACCACAGCAGCAGCGACCGCAGCACCAGCCTCCTGTACCTCCTCCACAGCAGCTGAGGCAGCAGACTAGGCCCCCACAGCGACCACAGCAGCAGCAGAGACCTCAGAGGGGACCTGCACCTCCTCAGCAGGCTCAGGGCAGATTTTATGCCGCCCAGCAGGACCCTCAGTCATCAGGAGGGGTCGTCGAGGGTACTCTTCCTGTCTCTGCATGCATTGCACGTGTACTATTTGATTCTGGTGCATCGCATTCATTTGTCGCCGATGATTTCTGCCGATCGACCGGTTTGCCGTTGGAGTCTGCCCGTGAGGATTTGGTAGTATCGACGCCATTAGGGAAGACCGCCGTGTTGAGCCGATTTTGCGCGTCTTGCCCTATTTTGATTGGGGATATCTTCTTGCCTGCCGACCTATTTGTATTGCCGATGTCCGGTTTTGATGTTATCCTGGGCATGGACTGGCTTGCCGAGTACTACGCCATATTAGACTGCTCTGCGAGGTCAGTCACGTTCTGCATACCCGGCGTGCCAGAGTTTCAGTTTGTTGCCGAGCCCAGAGGAGGGCAGCTTTCTTGCTTGTTATCGTGTGCCGTTGAGGAGCCAGCTGCTTTGAGTATCGACCAGCTGCCGGTTGTCTGTGGTTTTCCTGATGTGTTTCAGGAGATTCCGGGATTACCACCTCGTCGGCATACCGAGTTTCAGATTGATCTTGTGCCTGGTACTGCGCCTATTTCGAAGGCCCCGTATCGTATGGCACCACTAGAGTTACGGGAACTGCAGAAGCAGTTGGACGAGTTGCGCGAGCTAGGCTTTATTCGTCCGAGCAGTTCGCCGTGGGGAGCGCCGGTACTCTTCGTAAAGAAGAAGGATGGCTCGTTGAGGCTTTGCGTAGACTACCGCGAGCTCAACAAGGTCACGATCAAGAACAAGTACCCGCTTCCGAGGATCGATGACTTGTTTGATCAGCTGCAGGAGGCGCAGTTCTTTTCAAAGATAGACTTGCGGTCCGGTTATCATCAGGTTCGGGTTCGAGATGAGGATATCCCGAAGACAGCCTTTAGGACGCGATACGGTCATTTTGAGTTCCAGGTCATGTCCTTCGGACTGACCAATGCGCCCGCAGTATTCATGCAGTTGATGAACGAGGTCTTCCGTCCGTATCTTGATCAGTTTGTCGTGGTGTTTATTGACGACATCCTGATATATTCAAGGACTCGTGAGGAGCATGAGCGACATCTTGAGATTACATTGCAGACCCTCCGTGCACACCAGCTTTACGCGAAGCTGGAAAAGTGTGAGTTCTGGCAGGAGGAGGTGAAGTTCCTCGGCCATGTAGTGACGAGGCAGGGTGTCGCTGTAGACCCCTCGAAGATAGATGCCGTGCGTCAGTGGGATCAGCCCACGAACGCATCCGAGATCCGCAGTTTTCTTGGTTTAGCGGGCTACTACCGACGTTTTATTGAGGGATTCTCTCGCATTGCAGCCCCGTTGACCAGGTTGACCCGGAAGGGTGCCGAGTTCATTTGGAGCGACGCTTGTGATCAGGCGTTTATGGAGTTGAAGGACCGCCTCACGTCCGCTCCTGTCCTCACTCTTCCCTCTGGGAGTGATGGATTTGTTGTATTTACTGATGCATCACGAGTTGGCTTAGGTGCTGTCCTGATGCAGCACGGGAAGCCGGTGGCTTATGCGTCCCGACAGCTCAAGGTCCATGAGCTGAACTACCCCACGCACGATCTGGAGCTGGCAGCGGTTGTCTTTGCACTGAAAGTGTGGAGACACTATCTTTATGGGGTGAGATTCGAGCTCTTTTCCGATCACAAGAGCTTGAAGTATTTGTTCTCTCAGTCCGAGCTGAACATGAGGCAGAGGCGTTGGATGGAACTCCTGAAGGACTACGATTTTGATCTTCAGTACCACCCGGGCAAGGCGAACGTGGTGGCAGATGCCCTCAGTCGTCAGCCACGAGGCCTGGTGGCGCATATGATGATTCAGGAGTGGAGGATGCTCGAGGATATAGCAGAGTACGACTTTGAGTTTGGTCTGCAGTCATCTATCGTTCAGCTATCGAGCTTGTCGATTCAACCCTCTCTTGTCGCAAGGGTGATCGAGGCTCAACAGACAGACGAGTCGTTACAGGATTACCGAGCAGAGGCAGCATCTGAGAGTCAGACAGATTGGCAGGTCGGTTCTGACGGTGGACTTCGCTTCAGAGGCCGATTGTGTGTCCCGGATATCCCTGATTTACGCCGAGATCTTATGACCGAGGCACATCGATCGCGCTTCTCTATTCACCCTGGCTCGACGAAGATGTATCGCGATATGAGACGCCAGTATTTTTGGTCAGGGATGAAGCGCCAGATAGCTAGTTTTGTGGCCGAGTGTGACACCTGCCAGCGTGTCAAGGCCGATCACCAGAGACCCCCTGGCCTATTGCAGCCGCTGTGCGTTCCGATGTGGAAGTGGGAGCATATATCTACCGATTTTGTCTTGGGTTTGCCGAGGACTCAGCGCGGTCATGACGCCATCTGGGTTGTTGTGGACCGCCTGACGAAGTCATCACATTTTCTTGCGATTCGTGAGACTTGGCATACAGATCGGCTCGCTAGGATGTTCATTGATGAGATCGTGAGATTGCATGGTGTTCCTGTCTCGATTGTTTCAGACCGAGATCCGAGGTTCACATCTCAGTTTTGGAGGAGCTTTCAGAGAGCGATGGGCACTGATTTGCAGCTCAGCACCGCGTATCATCCGCAGACCGATGGACAAACCGAGAGGGTCAACCAGATCCTTGAGGATATGCTTCGGGCTTGCGCGATTGATTTCGCGGGTAGTTGGGACGAGCACCTGCGATTGGCTGAGTTCGCGTACAACAATAGCTATCAGGCGACCATTGGCATGGCTCCTTTTGAGGCATTATATGGCAGACCGTGCAGATCTCCGAGTTGTTGGACCGAGGTTGGAGAGCGGCGTCTCCTAGGTCCCGAGCTTGTGCTGCAGACGTCAGAGGCTATCGACATCATCAGACAGAGGATGCGCACAGCTCAGAGCCGGCAGAAGAGTTTTGCTGATCGTCGGCGTCGTCCCTTGGAGTTTGCCGTTGGGGACTATGTGTATCTCAAGGTCTCACCCATGAAGGGTGTAGTTCGTTTTGGAACGAAGGGCAAGCTTGCCCCGAGATTCATAGGACCTTTCGAGATCACTGGGCGCATTGGCACTGTGGCTTACCGGCTTGCCTTGCCATCGCAGTTGTCTGGCGTCCACAACGTCTTCCATGTCTCTATGTTGAGGAAGTGTGGGTCAGACATCGTCCCTGTTATCGATTGGCAGCCGTTGGAGGTTCGTGAGGACGCTTCATATATTGAGCAGCCAGTTCGTATCCTCGATCGAAAGGAGCAGGTCCTCAGAACTAAGGTCATTCCCTTGGTGAAAGTACAGTGGGGCCACCATAGTGTGGATGAGGCATCTTGGGAGCGCGAGGCAGAGATCCGCGAGCGTTATCCCCATCTCTTTGACGATTGATTGTATGATGTATCATGGTGCTTGATTACATATGATGTTATATTCCCTATTTCCTCTTCGAGTTATGGTCAGTTGCCATGGTAGTGTAAATTTCGAGGACGAAATTTTTATTAGGTGGGGAGAGCTGTAAGACCCGTATCCTAATCCGCACTGTTCCGTTGATTCCCGTGACCCTTCTCGTCAGATTCCGGCAATCCGCGACTTATGGTTGACGTTGCGCACAACCGTAAGTCGTATCCTATTCATTTGAGCCGGCTTAATCCAAGACTTGTATCGTTGCGACCGCACCGTCGCCGCGGTTCTAACGCCGCAACTCACGCACCGATCCGATACCCAGACGATGAGATACGGACCCACGTTCAGTTCGAGCAAAAACACCGCGCGTTGCAAATCCCAAGGAATCTCTACAATATGTCCCATCAATCCCATCAATCACCCATCAATCACCTCTCATGTCAAGTACACACACACCCATGCTTCCTTTCTCCACAAGCCAAGCAACCACCCAAGTCAACTAACACATCACCTCACCCATCACTCACCTCACCCATCACTCACCTCACATCACTCCATCTCTCATTAATCACACCTCTCTCTCTCTCTCATTTCTCAACACTCCAACCCAAGCAAGGGAGAGCATCCAACGTCCAAGTCTCCCCATGGAGAGAAGTGCATATGTGAGGCCCACTTTCCACTCCCAAATCTCCCATCTTAGCCATCTAATTCCCATCTCCACCATCTAAGTAAAGCTCTAGGTGACCGGCTATCCAACGGACCAAGAAGATCAAGAGGTGGGTGCTTCTATAGGGTAGATTTATGTGTTTTTATGGTGGGCCAAGTGAGGCCCACCGATCAATGGTGTGGATCTCACTTGGGACCTTTATTTGTGGCCGATGGACCACTTAGATCATCATGATCGTTCCATGATGGGGCCATTCTCCATGGACCCCATCATGATGTTTACTTCATTTCAAAAAGGTCATCTAGACCGTCCATAACGGTGGAGAATGGATCTCCACCGTTGATTTACATTTTTGATGGTCCTTCGTTCAAAGGGGTCCGTTGTTGTATGATTTCATGTAAGGGAGGGCCCATAATGACGGGGACCCTCCATCATAAGCCGTGACCCACTCTCCATGTCTCTCTCTCTCTATTTTATTTTTTATTTTTAATTTATTTTATTTTATTTATTACAAAAGAATGGGGTGGCCCACTTGAATAGATCCCATCTTAATGCATTTATTTTATCCAAGTGGGGCCCACCTTTCACACCATTTCCATGCCGCCCATCAGGTGGTGGCCCACTTCATCAGGGCCTGCCATATATATATAAAAAAAATATATATAAATTTATTTAACCGTCCAGCGTCCCAGACGCTGGACGCTGTGAAGAAAAGAAAAAGAGAGAGAAAAAGGGAAGAAGGAAAGAAGAAAAGAAAAAAAATGGGGTGGCCTCCTTGCATAGGCCCCACCCTGATGTTTTAGTCCGATCCAAGCCGTCCATCCTCTTGTCCATATAGCTTTAACCGTCAAATAAAAGAATGGGACTGATCTGAATGTCATGTGGGTCATAGCAAGGGAAACATTGGCCGTTACCGTTGGATAGTTTTCTGGTATTCTATGCTACCAAAAAAAAATTGAACTTCGGACTCATTTCAATTGTTACGGGCCCCTGAAACCAATGGACGGGGTGGATCTGTTGGAAGTGGGCCCCAAATGCCAAAAACCCCAAAAATAAGGGATTCCATTTTTTTCTTTAAAAAATTTGCAAAGAGGCTAAGCCTCTGACGTGCAGCAGGAGCTGCAGCAGGCGGGCGCGGGCTGACGTGCAGCCACCCACGGCTGCTGCCGTGGGCCCCACCATGATGTATATGTGAATCCACGCCGTTCATAAGGTGGTCCCCTCCTCAGGTGGGCCCTCCTCCTAGTTTCAACCAAATCCAACGCTCGGGTGGCCCACATCATATGAAACTGTGTGAATTGAGTGTCTACCATTGGACTCTTTTGTGGGCCACAGAAGTTTTGAATAAAGGTGAAATTTGTGTCTTCCTTTCTCTCAGGAACGTGTGACCTGGTCAACTGGTTGGATGAAAAATATATGCTATGGTGGGCCCCACATGGGACCCACAGAGAAGTGGTGTTTGCAATCCACCGTCCGTACGGACGGTGGAGCCCACTGTACATATGTGTAGGCGTGCGTGGGTGTGTACGCATGTGTGTGCATGTGTGTATGCATGTGTGAGTGCACATGTGCGTGTGCATGTAGGTGTGTGTATATACAATATTATATATATATTTCCTATAATATGGTGTATATATATATATATACATATATATACTTACCTATGTATATATATTGTATATGTATTATATAGTATATTAAAATTTTGGTGGGCCTTCATGTGACCCCCGCCACGATGCATATGTTGCATCTAAACCGTCCATTTATTCATTTTTATAAAATTATTTTATGGCATGGGCCAAAATGAGACAGATCTATGGTTCAAATGGGCCACCATGACACGTGTATAGGGCCCTTTATTGATTTAACCTTGGCCATTTATTGAGGCCTACCTTGGTATATATATGAGGACTAAATGGTCACCCATTTGGTACATATAAGGGCTACGGGATTAAGCTCACCTGGCATTATAATGCCCATGGGTTTGGGCCCATTTGACATATGCAATACCCATGGGATCCGGCCCACCTACTCTATATAAAGCCCCTGGGAACAAGCCCATTTGATGTGTATGGGGCACAAAGGGAGTAGCCTAGTTGATATATTTGTGTGCATAGGCCCATCTAGCATGTTTAAAGCCCAAGTTGTGAGACCACTTTAATATACTTCAAGGCCCATGGATCGTGGACCATTGCAATGTACATAAGGCTCATTAGTGAGGCCCATTAATGCAAACCACTTAGTGAATGTGAGGCCCATATAATACGACCCATTTGAATATACCTAAGGCCCAGGAATCAACGCCTAATGGATGTCCTTAGGGTCCATTGCAATGTACGTTTCTCATGGTTCGTGAAATGATATTTATGGCAAACCGTGCCTGGGAAACAATGTTGGTTTGACGTCCACATTGTATGTACGATGTTGGTTAAATGTCCGCATTGTAATTCTCTTTAGGGCCCATTGATAGGTCTATACCTGTTACTATTCATTGCCTAATAACATGTTTAGAATAATCTCACGACTCATGCCCATACGCATCATATGTATGCTTGATATGAGTAATGACTGATCATAGCATACGCCATTGGACAGACCATCTATGGGGCTCGTTAGGTGACTGAGCACCCCACATGATCGCGCAGTACGCGCTGGATTGCTGCATGTTCTGACAGCGTGATTCATGCATCTCGCATACGTATGACTTGATCACTGCACGCCCTAGCGACATCAGGGCCATGGCTCCACAGGTACATCGTGGATGGCCGTATGGGATACCGGAAATGCATATTCTAGCACTGTGGGCACTTAGGATGTCCTTGGGTGAGAGTCCCAGAACCTTTTTGGTACCAGGAGATGCTCCAACGTCTAGACCGAGTGGATACACGAGCGCCCGAGTGCCAAATACCAGTAGGCCGCGTCTCCCACTGTGTCGTGGTCGGTTGGAAGGGGGTGTGGCCTTATCCGCCTGAGTGAGAGGGCTATAAGCTAGGCTGAGTTTGACTAGCTCGCAAATGAGTCCGCTATCGACGAGCCGGGTAGGTATTGGCATACTACTGGTCAGGCGGATAGTGAGGTCTTATCCGCTTGCTTGACTGTGCAGCTAGGGAGGTGGCAGTCTCTGCGAAGTGTATTGGACCCCGGTGATATCCAGAGAGGAACTGTACTGATATACGCATTTGAGGAATACCGACTTGCTTGGATTGCATTTCGCATATGACATTTGGCTATGTAGGCCTTGTATCGCATCGGTGTGGCCGATGACATTCATATCTCGCATCATGCCTTGCATTACACAGCCTTGGTATATTCCTGGACTTACCGCATGCTTCCGCATTGTTCTGATACTGTACATTTGGCGTTTGCCTTACGCACACACTTGCACCATCCTCTAAGCTTTTGAAAGCTTATGCACGATAGTTGCGTGCAGGTAGCGTTGGACGACAGCAGCGCTGAGACAGGAGTGCACATCAGGACCTTTTTGGAGCTTTTGATCACCTTGTATTTCCCTTTCTGCATTGTACTTAAAATTGTTGTTATAGTGGATACGTGGTGATGTTGTTTTGTGACTTGGTTATGTCTGTGGTTATGCTCCTTTACAAAAAAAAATTCATTCTGAAAATCCTCCTTGTAGGATCCCAGGATCGGAATCTGGCATTAGATTATCAGAAGCCGAGAATGGGGCACTACGGAGGCTGTCGACACCGGATTCGGCAATCGGGATTCATGTGAATCCGATTTTCGGGTTTGGGGCGTGACAGAAGTTGGTATCAGAGCATAACTTGGGAATACCTGAGTAATACATCACATATCTACTATAAATAGGTTCCGAGTCTGAATGATTTAACGATTTTTTTCGACGTAACGCTTAATGTATGTGCCTTCGAGGATTCTCAAGACTGATAGGCCATTGTTCCTTCCTGTAGGAGACATTATGGCTAGAAGAACAACCCGAGCGAATCCCGCTCCACCACCCGCAGCTCCTGCTTTACCAGCCGCTACTCCTACTCCACCACCAGATAGTCCTGCCTTTGAGCCTGAGGATGCCACTCATTTTCCTGAGACAGGTGCGGATCCTACCGTACCTGTGAGTGCTACTCAGCTGCAGCAGATGTTGCAGGCGATGACCGCCATTCTTCAGGGGCAGAGCAGGCGTCCCACAGTGTCACCGGCCGAGGCTGAGCAGGAGCGTGCGAGCGCTCTTCTCAAGGATTTCCGACGGCACGATCCCCCACGTTTTCGGGGTGAGCCGGACCCTACTGCTGCAGAGTTATGGTGCTCCGAGGTGGAGAAGATATTCGACACCATGAGATGTACTACTCAGCAGCGAGTTCCATTGGCTGTATTCCTCCTGCAGGGCGAGGCTCAGTATTGGTGGGCATCTATAGCCCGATCAGTAGCCACCGATTTTGAGTGGACCTGGGAGGACTTTATAAACCGGTTTGACCGGAAGTTCTTCCCCGAGCATGTGCGACAGCAGCGCGCACTTGAGTTTGAGACGTTGGTCCAGGGGGACATGTCTGTGTCTCAGTATGAGGCTCGGTTCGTCGCACTATCCAGATTCGCGACGTATCTTGTTGATGATGAGGGGCGGAAAGCCCGCCGTTTTGAGAACGGCTTACGTCCTGCCCTCCGGAGCCGTGTGATCGGACATATGCTTCCGACATTTGAGGAGATAGTAGAGCGAGCCTTGATATATGAGACAGATTGGGCCAGTGTGCAGAGGGCCCGTGATCAGAGGGGAGATCAGAAGAGGAAGGCACCCTCTAGTAGCTCCCATCAGCAGCATCGTTCACAGCAGCGGCGCACGACCCGCCCAGCATTCCGAGCACCAGCAGTACCCCCAGCACCATCTTCGGGATCGTTTTCAGGTACTTGCTTTGGGTGCGGTCGTACAGGGCATCGTAGGCACGAGTGTCCCCATCCGCAGCAGCAGCAGCAGCCGAGGGCACCACATCCACCTCCACGACAGCCACCACAGCAGCAGCGACCGCAGCACCAGCCTCCTGTACCTCCTCCACAGCAGCTGAGGCAGCAGACTAGGCCCCCACAGCGACCACAGCAGCAGCAGAGACCTCAGAGGGGACCTGCACCTCCTCAGCAGGCTCAGGGCAGATTTTATGCCGCCCAGCAGGACCCTCAGTCATCAGGAGGGGTCGTCGAGGGTACTCTTCCTGTCTCTGCATGCATTGCACGTGTACTATTTGATTCTGGTGCATCGCATTCATTTGTCGCCGATGATTTCTGCCGATCGACCGGTTTGCCGTTGGAGTCTGCCCGTGAGGATTTGGTAGTATCGACGCCATTAGGGAAGACCGCCGTGTTGAGCCGATTTTGCGCGTCTTGCCCTATTTTGATTGGGGATATCTTCTTGCCTGCCGACCTATTTGTATTGCCGATGTCCGGTTTTGATGTTATCCTGGGCATGGACTGGCTTGCCGAGTACTACGCCATATTAGACTGCTCTGCGAGGTCAGTCACGTTCTGCATACCCGGCGTGCCAGAGTTTCAGTTTGTTGCCGAGCCCAGAGGAGGGCAGCTTTCTTGCTTGTTATCGTGTGCCGTTGAGGAGCCAGCTGCTTTGAGTATCGACCAGCTGCCGGTTGTCTGTGGTTTTCCTGATGTGTTTCAGGAGATTCCGGGATTACCACCTCGTCGGCATACCGAGTTTCAGATTGATCTTGTGCCTGGTACTGCGCCTATTTCGAAGGCCCCGTATCGTATGGCACCACTAGAGTTACGGGAACTGCAGAAGCAGTTGGACGAGTTGCGCGAGCTAGGCTTTATTCGTCCGAGCAGTTCGCCGTGGGGAGCGCCGGTACTCTTCGTAAAGAAGAAGGATGGCTCGTTGAGGCTTTGCGTAGACTACCGCGAGCTCAACAAGGTCACGATCAAGAACAAGTACCCGCTTCCGAGGATCGATGACTTGTTTGATCAGCTGCAGGAGGCGCAGTTCTTTTCAAAGATAGACTTGCGGTCCGGTTATCATCAGGTTCGGGTTCGAGATGAGGATATCCCGAAGACAGCCTTTAGGACGCGATACGGTCATTTTGAGTTCCAGGTCATGTCCTTCGGACTGACCAATGCGCCCGCAGTATTCATGCAGTTGATGAACGAGGTCTTCCGTCCGTATCTTGATCAGTTTGTCGTGGTGTTTATTGACGACATCCTGATATATTCAAGGACTCGTGAGGAGCATGAGCGACATCTTGAGATTACATTGCAGACCCTCCGTGCACACCAGCTTTACGCGAAGCTGGAAAAGTGTGAGTTCTGGCAGGAGGAGGTGAAGTTCCTCGGCCATGTAGTGACGAGGCAGGGTGTCGCTGTAGACCCCTCGAAGATAGATGCCGTGCGTCAGTGGGATCAGCCCACGAACGCATCCGAGATCCGCAGTTTTCTTGGTTTAGCGGGCTACTACCGACGTTTTATTGAGGGATTCTCTCGCATTGCAGCCCCGTTGACCAGGTTGACCCGGAAGGGTGCCGAGTTCATTTGGAGCGACGCTTGTGATCAGGCGTTTATGGAGTTGAAGGACCGCCTCACGTCCGCTCCTGTCCTCACTCTTCCCTCTGGGAGTGATGGATTTGTTGTATTTACTGATGCATCACGAGTTGGCTTAGGTGCTGTCCTGATGCAGCACGGGAAGCCGGTGGCTTATGCGTCCCGACAGCTCAAGGTCCATGAGCTGAACTACCCCACGCACGATCTGGAGCTGGCAGCGGTTGTCTTTGCACTGAAAGTGTGGAGACACTATCTTTATGGGGTGAGATTCGAGCTCTTTTCCGATCACAAGAGCTTGAAGTATTTGTTCTCTCAGTCCGAGCTGAACATGAGGCAGAGGCGTTGGATGGAACTCCTGAAGGACTACGATTTTGATCTTCAGTACCACCCGGGCAAGGCGAACGTGGTGGCAGATGCCCTCAGTCGTCAGCCACGAGGCCTGGTGGCGCATATGATGATTCAGGAGTGGAGGATGCTCGAGGATATAGCAGAGTACGACTTTGAGTTTGGTCTGCAGTCATCTATCGTTCAGCTATCGAGCTTGTCGATTCAACCCTCTCTTGTCGCAAGGGTGATCGAGGCTCAACAGACAGACGAGTCGTTACAGGATTACCGAGCAGAGGCAGCATCTGAGAGTCAGACAGATTGGCAGGTCGGTTCTGACGGTGGACTTCGCTTCAGAGGCCGATTGTGTGTCCCGGATATCCCTGATTTACGCCGAGATCTTATGACCGAGGCACATCGATCGCGCTTCTCTATTCACCCTGGCTCGACGAAGATGTATCGCGATATGAGACGCCAGTATTTTTGGTCAGGGATGAAGCGCCAGATAGCTAGTTTTGTGGCCGAGTGTGACACCTGCCAGCGTGTCAAGGCCGATCACCAGAGACCCCCTGGCCTATTGCAGCCGCTGTGCGTTCCGATGTGGAAGTGGGAGCATATATCTACCGATTTTGTCTTGGGTTTGCCGAGGACTCAGCGCGGTCATGACGCCATCTGGGTTGTTGTGGACCGCCTGACGAAGTCATCACATTTTCTTGCGATTCGTGAGACTTGGCATACAGATCGGCTCGCTAGGATGTTCATTGATGAGATCGTGAGATTGCATGGTGTTCCTGTCTCGATTGTTTCAGACCGAGATCCGAGGTTCACATCTCAGTTTTGGAGGAGCTTTCAGAGAGCGATGGGCACTGATTTGCAGCTCAGCACCGCGTATCATCCGCAGACCGATGGACAAACCGAGAGGGTCAACCAGATCCTTGAGGATATGCTTCGGGCTTGCGCGATTGATTTCGCGGGTAGTTGGGACGAGCACCTGCGATTGGCTGAGTTCGCGTACAACAATAGCTATCAGGCGACCATTGGCATGGCTCCTTTTGAGGCATTATATGGCAGACCGTGCAGATCTCCGAGTTGTTGGACCGAGGTTGGAGAGCGGCGTCTCCTAGGTCCCGAGCTTGTGCTGCAGACGTCAGAGGCTATCGACATCATCAGACAGAGGATGCGCACAGCTCAGAGCCGGCAGAAGAGTTTTGCTGATCGTCGGCGTCGTCCCTTGGAGTTTGCCGTTGGGGACTATGTGTATCTCAAGGTCTCACCCATGAAGGGTGTAGTTCGTTTTGGAACGAAGGGCAAGCTTGCCCCGAGATTCATAGGACCTTTCGAGATCACTGGGCGCATTGGCACTGTGGCTTACCGGCTTGCCTTGCCATCGCAGTTGTCTGGCGTCCACAACGTCTTCCATGTCTCTATGTTGAGGAAGTGTGGGTCAGACATCGTCCCTGTTATCGATTGGCAGCCGTTGGAGGTTCGTGAGGACGCTTCATATATTGAGCAGCCAGTTCGTATCCTCGATCGAAAGGAGCAGGTCCTCAGAACTAAGGTCATTCCCTTGGTGAAAGTACAGTGGGGCCACCATAGTGTGGATGAGGCATCTTGGGAGCGCGAGGCAGAGATCCGCGAGCGTTATCCCCATCTCTTTGACGATTGATTGTATGATGTATCATGGTGCTTGATTACATATGATGTTATATTCCCTATTTCCTCTTCGAGTTATGGTCAGTTGCCATGGTAGTGTAAATTTCGAGGACGAAATTTTTATTAGGTGGGGAGAGCTGTAAGACCCGTATCCTAATCCGCACTGTTCCGTTGATTCCCGTGACCCTTCTCGTCAGATTCCGGCAATCCGCGACTTATGGTTGACGTTGCGCACAACCGTAAGTCGTATCCTATTCATTTGAGCCGGCTTAATCCAAGACTTGTATCGTTGCGACCGCACCGTCGCCGCGGTTCTAACGCCGCAACTCACGCACCGATCCGATACCCAGACGATGAGATACGGACCCACGTTCAGTTCGAGCAAAAACACCGCGCGTTGCAAATCCCAAGGAATCTCTACAATATGTCCCATCAATCCCATCAATCACCCATCAATCACCTCTCATGTCAAGTACACACACACCCATGCTTCCTTTCTCCACAAGCCAAGCAACCACCCAAGTCAACTAACACATCACCTCACCCATCACTCACCTCACCCATCACTCACCTCACATCACTCCATCTCTCATTAATCACACCTCTCTCTCTCTCTCATTTCTCAACACTCCAACCCAAGCAAGGGAGAGCATCCAACGTCCAAGTCTCCCCATGGAGAGAAGTGCATATGTGAGGCCCACTTTCCACTCCCAAATCTCCCATCTTAGCCATCTAATTCCCATCTCCACCATCTAAGTAAAGCTCTAGGTGACCGGCTATCCAACGGACCAAGAAGATCAAGAGGTGGGTGCTTCTATAGGGTAGATTTATGTGTTTTTATGGTGGGCCAAGTGAGGCCCACCGATCAATGGTGTGGATCTCACTTGGGACCTTTATTTGTGGCCGATGGACCACTTAGATCATCATGATCGTTCCATGATGGGGCCATTCTCCATGGACCCCATCATGATGTTTACTTCATTTCAAAAAGGTCATCTAGACCGTCCATAACGGTGGAGAATGGATCTCCACCGTTGATTTACATTTTTGATGGTCCTTCGTTCAAAGGGGTCCGTTGTTGTATGATTTCATGTAAGGGAGGGCCCATAATGACGGGGACCCTCCATCATAAGCCGTGACCCACTCTCCATGTCTCTCTCTCTCTATTTTATTTTTTATTTTTAATTTATTTTATTTTATTTATTACAAAAGAATGGGGTGGCCCACTTGAATAGATCCCATCTTGATGCATTTATTTTATCCAAGTGGGGCCCACCTTTCACACCATTTCCATGCCGCCCATCAGGTGGTGGCCCACTTCATCAGGGCCTGCCATATATATATAAAAAAAATATATATAAATTTATTTAACCGTCCAGCGTCCCAGACGCTGGACGCTGTGAAGAAAAGAAAAAGAGAGAGAAAAAGGGAAGAAGGAAAGAAGAAAAGAAAAAAAATGGGGTGGCCTCCTTGCATAGGCCCCACCCTGATGTTTTAGTCCGATCCAAGCCGTCCATCCTCTTGTCCATATAGCTTTAACCGTCAAATAAAAGAATGGGACTGATCTGAATGTCATGTGGGTCATAGCAAGGGAAACATTGGCCGTTACCGTTGGATAGTTTTCTGGTATTCTATGCTACCAAAAAAAAATTGAACTTCGGACTCATTTCAATTGTTACGGGCCCCTGAAACCAATGGACGGGGTGGATCTGTTGGAAGTGGGCCCCAAATGCCAAAAACCCCAAAAATAAGGGATTCCATTTTTTTCTTTAAAAAATTTGCAAAGAGGCTAAGCCTCTGACGTGCAGCAGGAGCTGCAGCAGGCGGGCGCGGGCTGACGTGCAGCCACCCACGGCTGCTGCCGTGGGCCCCACCATGATGTATATGTGAATCCACGCCGTTCATAAGGTGGTCCCCTCCTCAGGTGGGCCCTCCTCCTAGTTTCAACCAAATCCAACGCTCGGGTGGCCCACATCATATGAAACTGTGTGAATTGAGTGTCTACCATTGGACTCTTTTGTGGGCCACAGAAGTTTTGAATAAAGGTGAAATTTGTGTCTTCCTTTCTCTCAGGAACGTGTGACCTGGTCAACTGGTTGGATGAAAAATATATGCTATGGTGGGCCCCACATGGGACCCACAGAGAAGTGGTGTTTGCAATCCACCGTCCGTACGGACGGTGGAGCCCACTGTACATATGTGTAGGCGTGCGTGGGTGTGTACGCATGTGTGTGCATGTGTGTATGCATGTGTGAGTGCACATGTGCGTGTGCATGTAGGTGTGTGTATATACAATATTATATATATATTTCCTATAATATGGTGTATATATATATATATACATATATATACTTACCTATGTATATATATTGTATATGTATTATATAGTATATTAAAATTTTGGTGGGCCTTCATGTGACCCCCGCCACGATGCATATGTTGCATCTAAACCGTCCATTTATTCGTTTTTATAAAATTATTTTATGGCATGGGCCAAAATGAGACAGATCTATGGTTCAAATGGGCCACCATGACACGTGTATAGGGCCCTTTATTGATTTAACCTTGGCCATTTATTGAGGCCTACCTTGGTATATATATGAGGACTAAATGGTCACCCATTTGGTACATATAAGGGCTACGGGATTAAGCTCACCTGGCATTATAATGCCCATGGGTTTGGGCCCATTTGACATATGCAATACCCATGGGATCCGGCCCACCTACTCTATATAAAGCCCCTGGGAACAAGCCCATTTGATGTGTATGGGGCACAAAGGGAGTAGCCTAGTTGATATATTTGTGTGCATAGGCCCATCTAGCATGTTTAAAGCCCAAGTTGTGAGACCACTTTAATATACTTCAAGGCCCATGGATCGTGGACCATTGCAATGTACATAAGGCTCATTAGTGAGGCCCATTAATGCAAACCACTTAGTGAATGTGAGGCCCATATAATACGACCCATTTGAATATACCTAAGGCCCAGGAATCAACGCCTAATGGATGTCCTTAGGGTCCATTGCAATGTACGTTTCTCATGGTTCGTGAAATGATATTTATGGCAAACCGTGCCTGGGAAACAATGTTGGTTTGACGTCCACATTGTATGTACGATGTTGGTTAAATGTCCGCATTGTAATTCTCTTTAGGGCCCATTGATAGGTCTATACCTGTTACTATTCATTGCCTAATAACATGTTTAGAATAATCTCACGACTCATGCCCATACGCATCATATGTATGCTTGATATGAGTAATGACTGATCATAGCATACGCCATTGGACAGACCATCTATGGGGCTCGTTAGGTGACTGAGCACCCCACATGATCGCGCAGTACGCGCTGGATTGCTGCATGTTCTGACAGCGTGATTCATGCATCTCGCATACGTATGACTTGATCACTGCACGCCCTAGCGACATCAGGGCCATGGCTCCACAGGTACATCGTGGATGGCCGTATGGGATACCGGAAATGCATATTCTAGCACTGTGGGCACTTAGGATGTCCTTGGGTGAGAGTCCCAGAACCTTTTTGGTACCAGGAGATGCTCCAACGTCTAGACCGAGTGGATACACGAGCGCCCGAGTGCCAAATACCAGTAGGCCGCGTCTCCCACTGTGTCGTGGTCGGTTGGAAGGGGGTGTGGCCTTATCCGCCTGAGTGAGAGGGCTATAAGCTAGGCTGAGTTTGACTAGCTCGCAAATGAGTCCGCTATCGACGAGCCGGGTAGGTATTGGCATACTACTGGTCAGGCGGATAGTGAGGTCTTATCCGCTTGCTTGACTGTGCAGCTAGGGAGGTGGCAGTCTCTGCGAAGTGTATTGGACCCCGGTGATATCCAGAGAGGAACTGTACTGATATACGCATTTGAGGAATACCGACTTGCTTGGATTGCATTTCGCATATGACATTTGGCTATGTAGGCCTTGTATCGCATCGGTGTGGCCGATGACATTCATATCTCGCATCATGCCTTGCATTACACAGCCTTGGTATATTCCTGGACTTACCGCATGCTTCCGCATTGTTCTGATACTGTACATTTGGCGTTTGCCTTACGCACACACTTGCACCATCCTCTAAGCTTTTGAAAGCTTATGCACGATAGTTGCGTGCAGGTAGCGTTGGACGACAGCAGCGCTGAGACAGGAGTGCACATCAGGACCTTTTTGGAGCTTTTGATCACCTTGTATTTCCCTTTCTGCATTGTACTTAAAATTGTTGTTATAGTGGATACGTGGTGATGTTGTTTTGTGACTTGGTTATGTCTGTGGTTATGCTCCTTTACAAAAAAAAATTCATTCTGAAAATCCTCCTTGTAGGATCCCAGGATCGGAATCTGGCATTAGATTATCAGAAGCCGAGAATGGGGCACTACGGAGGCTGTCGACACCGGATTCGGCAATCGGGATTCATGTGAATCCGATTTTCGGGTTTGGGGCGTGACAGGTTAAGGTTTAGGGAATTGAGAATTTAGGTTAAGGTTTAGGTTTAGAAAATCGGGTTCGGGTTCGGGATCGACTTTAGGTTTGGGTTTTCAAGTTTAGGTTTAGGTTTAGGTTAGGGAGTTGAGATTAGGATTAGGTGTAGGTTTCGATTTAGGGATTTGAGAATACATTTAAGTTTTAGGCTTAGGTTTAGGGAATTGAGAATAGATAAGGTTTAGATTTAGAAAATTGGATTCGGATTCGGGATCGAGTTTAGGTTTGGGTTTACGTTTAGGTTAGGGAGTTAATATTAGGATTAGTTGTAGGTTTCGGTTTAGGGATTTGAGAATACATTCGGGTTTAGGATCAGGTTTAGGTTTGGGTTTTCAAATTTAGGTTTAGGTTTAGGTAAGGGAGTTGAGATTAGGATTAGGTGTAGGTCTAAGTTTAAGGATTTGAGAATACATTTAGGTCTTAGGTTTAGGTTTAGGGAATTGAGAATAGGTTAAGGTTTAGGTTTAGGAAATCGGATTCGGGTTCGGGATCGGGTTTAGGTTTGGGTTTTCAAGTTTAGGTTTAGGTTTGGGTTAGGGAGTTGAGATTAGGATTAGGTGTAGGTCTAGGTTTAGGGATTTGAGAATACATTTAGGTCTTAGGTTTAGGTTTAGGGAATTGAGAATAGGTTAAGGTTTAGGTTTAGGAAATTGGGTTCAAGTTCGGGATCGGGTTTAGGTTTGGGTTTTCAAGTTTAGGTTTAGGTTAGGGAGTTGAGATTAGGATTAGGTGTAGGTTTCCGTTTAGGGATTTGAGAATACATTTAGGTTTTAGGTTTAGGTTTAGGGAATTGAGAATAGGTTAAGGATTAGGTTTAGGAAATCGGATTCGGATTCAGGATCGAGTTTAGGTTTGGGTTTTCAAGTTTAGGTTTAGATTTAGGTTAGGGAGTTGAGATTATGATTAGGTGTAGGTTTAGGTTTTAGGATTTGAGAATACATTTAGGTTTTAGGTTTAGGTTTAGGTTTTAGGCTTAAGTTTAGGTTATATAGGTTTAGATTTAGGTTATAAGTGTAGGTTATAGGTTTAGGTTTAGGTTAGGTTATAGGTTAAGGTTTAAGGAATTGAGAATTTAGGTTAAGGTTTAGGTTTAGGAAATCGGGTTCGGGTTCGGGATCGGGTTTTGGTTTGGGTTTTCAAGTTTAGGTCTAGGTTTGGGTTAGGGAGTTGAGATTAGGATTAGGAGTAGGTCTAGGTTTAGGGATTTGAGAATACATTTAGGTCTTAGGTTTAGGTTTAGGGAATTGAGAATAGGTTAAGGTTTAGGTTTAGAAAATCGGATTCGGGTTCGGGATCGGGTTTAGGTTTGGGTTTTAAAGTTTAGGTTTAGGTTTGGGTTAGGGAGTTGAGATTAGGATTAGGTGTAGGTCTAGGTTTGGGGATTTTAGAATACATTTAGGTCTTAGGTTTAGGTTTAGGGAGTTGAGAATAAGTTAAGCTTTAGGTTTAGGAAATCGGATTCGGGTTCGGGATCGGGCTTAGGTTTGAGTTTTCAAGTTTAGGTTTAGGTTTGGGTTAGGGAGTTGAGATTAGGATTAGGTGTAGGTCTAGGTTTGGGGATTTGATAATACATTTAGGTCTTAGGTTTAGGTTTAGGGAATTGGGAATAGGTTAAGGTTTAGGTTTAGGAAATCGGGTTCAGGTTCGGGATCCGGTTTAGGTTTGGGTTTTCAAGTTTAGGTTTAGGTTAGGGAGTTGAGATTAGGATTAGGTGTAGGTTTCGGTTTAGGGATTTGAGAATACATTTAGGTTTTAGGTTTAGGTTTATGGAATTGAGAATAGGTTAAGGATTAGGTTTAGGAAATCGGATTCTGGTTCAGGATCGAGTTTAGGTTTGGATTTTCAAGTTTAGGTTTAGGTTTAGGTTAGGGAGTTGAGATTAGGATTAGGTGTAGGTTTCGGTTTAGGGATTTGAGAATACATTTAAGTTTTATGTTTAGGTTTAGGGAATTGAGAATAGGTTAAGGTTTAGGTTTAGGAAATTAGATTCCTATTTGGGATCGGGTTTAGGTTTGGGTTTTCAAGTTTAGGTTTAGGTTTAGGTTAGAGAGTTGAGATAAGGATTAGTTGTAGGTTTCGGTTTAGGGATTTGAGAATACATTTGGGTTTGGGATCGGGTTTAGGTTTGAATTTTCAAATTTAGGTTTAGATTTGGGTTAGGGAGTTGAGATTAGAATTAGGTGTAGGTCTAAGTTTAAGAATTTGAGAATACATTTAGGTTTTAGGTTTAGGTTTAGGGAATTGAGAATAAGTTAAGGTTTAGGTTTAGGAAATCGGATTCGGGTTCGGGATCGGGTTTTGGTTTGGATTTTCAAGTTTAGGTCTAGGTTTGGGTTAGGGAGTTGAGATTAGGATTAGGTGTAGGTCTAGGTTTAGGGATTTGAGAATACATTTAGGTCTTAGGTTTAGGTTTAGGGATTTGAGAATAGGTTAAGGTTTAGGTTTAGGAAATCAGATTCGGGTTCGGGATCGGGTTTAGGTTTGGGTTTTTAAGTTTAGGTTTAGGTTTGGGTTAGGGAGTTGAGATTAGGACTAGGTGTAGGTCTAGGTTTAGAGATTTGAGAATACATTTAGGTCTTAGGTTTAGGTTTAGGGAGTTGAGAATAAGTTAAGCTTTAGGTTTGGGAAATCGGATTCGGGTTCGGGATCGGGCTTAGGTTTGGGTTTTCAAGTTTAGGTTTAGGTTTGGGTTAGGGAGTTGAGATTAGGATTAGGTGTAGGTCTAGGTTTAGGGATTTGATAGTACACTTAGGTCTTAGGTTTAGGTTTAGGGAATTGAGAATAGGTTAAGGTTTAGGTTTAGAAAATCGGGTTCAGGTTCAGGATCGGGTTTAGGTTTGGGTTTTCAAGTTTAGGTTTAGGTTAGGGAGTTGAGATTAGGATTAGGTATAGGTTTCCGTTTAGGGATTTGAGAATACATTTAGGTTTTAAGTTTAGGTTTAGGGAATTGAGAATAGGTTAAGGATTAGGTTTAGGAAATCAGATTCGTGTTCGGGATCGAGTTTAGGTTTGGGTTTTCAAGTTTAGGTTTAGGTTTAGGTTAGGGAGTTGAGATTATGATTAGGTGTAGGTTTAGGTTTAAGGATTTGAGAATACATTTAGGTTTTAGGTTTAGGTTTAGGTTTTAGGCTTAAGTTTAGGTTATATAGGTTTAGATTTAGGTTATAAGTATAGGTTATAGGTTTAGGTTTAGGTTAGGTAATAGGTTAAGGTTTAAGGAATTGAGAATTTAGGTTAAGGTTTAGGTTTAGGAAATCGGATTCCGGTTCGGGATCGAGTTTAGGTTTGGGTTTTCAAGTTTAGGTTTAGGTTTAGGTTAGGGAGTTGAGATTAGGATTAGGTGTAGGTTTCGGTTTAGGGATTTGAGAATACATTTAAGTTTTAGGTTTAGGTTTAGGGAATTGAGAATAGATTAAGGTTTACATTTAGGAAATTGGATTCGGGTTCGGGATCGGGTTTAGGTTTGGGTTTTCAAGTTTAGATTTAGGTTTAGGTTAGAGAGTTGAGATTAGGATTAGTTGTAGGTTTCGGTTTAGGGATTTGAGAATACATTTGGGTTTGGGATCGGGTTTAGGTTTGGGTTTTCAAATTTAGGTTTAGATTTGGGTTAGGGAGTTGAGATTAGGATTAGGTGTAGGTTTAAGTTTAGGAATTTGAGAATACATTTAGGTCTTAGGTTTAGGTTTAGAGAATTGAGAATAAGTTAAGGTTTAAGTTTAGGAAATCGGATTCGGGTTCGAGAGCGGGTTTTGGTTTGGGTTTTCAAGTTTAGGTTTAGGTTTAGGTTAGGAAATTGAGATTAGGATTAGGTGTAGGTTTTGGTTTAGGTTTAGGTTAAGGTTAGGTCATAGGTTTAAGTTTAGGTTAAGGTATAACTTTTGGGATTTGAGAATAGGTTTAGGTTATAAGTATAGCTTTTGGGATTTGAGAATAGGTTTAGTTCATAAGTTTTATGTTATAAGTATAGCTTTTGGAATTTCAGAATAGGTTTAGGTTATAGGTTATAAGTTTAGGTAACTGAGAATAAGTTTAAGTTATAGGTTTAGGGTGTGGTTTAGGTTAAGGGTGAGGTCCCTGCAAAAACAGATATAAATACGGCCTGTCCAAATGGCCAGGCCCTCCCAATGCTGTCCATAGGAAATGGACAGCTTCATCATGGTCAGCGGTTCCCACCTTCCAGAGACCCCCGCTCATCCGGATAGCTCCGACGCACATCCGGATCTGCTCCATTAATTTTGAGTAAATACATAAATACGGCATGTCCAAATGGCCAGGCCCTCCCAATGTTGTCCATAGAAAATGGACAGCCTCATCATGGTCAACGGTTCCCACCTTCCAGAGACCCCCGCTTATCTAGATAGCTCCAACGCACATCCAGGACTGCTCCATTAATTTCGAGCAAATACATAAACACGGCCTGTCTAAATGGCCAGGCCCCTCCAATGTTGTCCATAGGAAATGGACAACTTCATCATGGTCATAACAGCGGTTCCCACCTTCCAAAGACCCCCGCTCATCCAGATAGCTCCGACGCACATCCGGGTTTGCTCCATTAATTTCGAGCTAATACATTTAAAAACAACATAAATATATCTAAAAGCATCTGGATACCTGGAGAATAGGTTTTAGGTTATAGGTTAAGGTTTAGGTTTTATGTTTAGGTTAAGGTTAGGTTATAGGTTATAGGTTAAGGTTTTAGGTCATAGGTTTTGGTTTAAGTTAAGTTTATAGGTTTAGGTTAAGGTTTAGGGAATTGAAAATAAGTTAAGGTTTAGGTTTAGGAAATCGGGTTCGGGTTCGGGATCAGGTTTAGGTTTGGGTTTTCAAGTTTACGTTTAAGTTTAGGTTAGGGAGTTGAGATTAGGATTAGGTGTAGGTTTAGGTTTAGGGATTTGAGAATACATTTAGGTTTTAGGTCATAGGTATAGGTTTTAGGCTTAGGTTTAGGTTATAGGTTTAGGTTTAGGTTATAAGTGTAGGTTATAGGTTTAGGTTTAAGTTAGGTTATAGGTTAAGGTTTAGGTTTAGGAAATCGGGTTCAGGTTCAGGATCGGGTTTAGGTTAGGGAGTTGAGATTAGGATTAGGTGTAGGTTTAGGTTTAGAAATTTGAGAATACATTTAGGTTTTAGGTCATAGGTTTTGGTTTAGGTTAAGGTTATAGGTTTAGGTTAAGGTTATAAGTTTAGGTTTGGGCTTAGGTTTAGGGATTTGAGTTAAGCTTATAGGTTTAGGTTTAGGTTATAGGTTTAGGTTTAGGGAATTGAGTTTAGGTTATAGGTTTAGGGAAAGCTTAGGTTAAGGTTATAGGTTTTGGGATTTGGGAATAGTTTTAGGTTATAAGTATAGGTTTAGGTTAGGTTATAGGTTAAGGTTTAAGGATTTAAGAATAGTTTTAGGTTATAAGGTTTTATGTTTGGGTATAGGCTTAAGTTATAAGTTATAGGTTATATGTTGAGGTTAAGGTTTAGGAATTTAGGTTCGAGTTCGGGTTTGGGTTCGGGTTAAGGTTATAGGTTTTGATTTTCGTTTAGGTTATAGGTTAAGGTTTAGGTTTAGGTTATAGGTTTTGGAATTTGAGAATGGGTTCGGGTTTAGGTTATAGGTTGTGGTTTTGGTTTAGGTTATAAGTTATAGGTTTAGGTTAAAGTTATAGGTTTTGGGATTTGAGAACAGGTTTAGGTTAAGGTCATAAGTTTAGGTTTAGGAAATCGGGATCGGGTTCGGGTTCGCATTTAGTTTTTGGTTTTCAAGTTTTGGTTTAGGTTTAGGTTAGGGAGTTATGATTAGGATTAGGTGTACGTTTAGGTTTAGGGTTTAGGGTTTAGGGTTATAGGTTTAGGTTCAGGTTTAAGTTATAGGTTTAGTTATAAGTATAGGTTTAGGTTTAGGTTTAGGTTTTATGTTTAGGTTAAAATTATAGGTTTAGGTTAAGGTTTAGGAATTCAGGTTCGGGTTTGGATTCGGGTTTAGGTTATAGGTTTTGAGATTTGAGAATAGTTTTAAGTTATAAGTATAGGTTTAGGTTTGGATTCGGGTTAAGGAGCAGATTAGGATTAGGTCTAGGTTTAAGTTTAAGGATTCTCTAGTATTATCTACTATTAAACCTAGTATTATCTACTACATACTAGTAACATACAACCAATATGGGGCACCATACCATAAGCTACAAGAATTTCATGTCCCCCTAAACAAGGTATCCTCCATTAATAACATATATATATATATATATATATATATATATATATATATATATATATATATATATATATATATATATATAAGTTTTTTATTTTCATTTACATTCCCATATACATTCATCATCCATCCAAGAAAATTGAAAAAAGTACTGTCAATCTATGATTAACAGTTGAAAAGGAAAATCATGCATCTTATCTTACCGACCGTCTTATGTTTCTTTTCACCTTTGTAACTCTCATATTTGTTACAGCTGCTAGTTCACCATTGTGATCTCCCTAACCAAATCTTTGATAGCCACAACCTGTATGATAGAGAAAAATGCAACCAATATAATCTGTTATAATTCAAAAGAGAAAAAAGATTTGTAGTTGCACCAATATTCTAGTACATTACGAACGACTGCCTACGTACCCAAAAAGTCAGATTGGGATCAAGCCACTACGTAGTTCTTTTTAATTAACCAAGTTACTAAAGGTCATAAATTTCATATTTAACAAAGTATCATTGAACGTCGTCTCAAATTGTTTCTGGGTGGTGTATTTAAAAAAATTCAAATATACAATCAATGTGTATTCTTGTTACATCTCGTACTGCAACTAAAGACAACGTTTTGTGACAACGTTTTGTCAATACTTCAATTACATTTGAAATTGAAATCCTTTAGTGACTTGATTAATAAATAACAAATGACAATAAGCCATAATTAATAAAAAAGATTCTAAATATTAAATAAATAAAAAAAGGTAAATTGATCAAAAAATTTCAGTAAATAATCAAGTTTTCGTCATACAAATTATCAAAGCATGTGTATATGTATGTATGTATGCATGCATGCATACACACACACATGCGTGATGATCCATCCATCTAGTCTTCCATCCATCCATGCATACATACATACATATACACACACATAAATCCATCCATGCATGTATGCATGCATACACACACATGCATAATCTATCCATCCATGCATGCATGCATACGTTTCATCCATCCATGCGTCCATGCATACATATACACACATACATACATGTGTTTTATCATAAAACCATGCATGATGCATCCATACCAAAAAAATCAAATGAAAATTTTTTTATATAAACAATTTTTTTTAATATTATTATAAACAAAAAATGATTTCCCACCAACAAATGCAACCTATTGATTATAATCATAGACCATAAATAAGAAAACATTGAAATAAAACAGATATCTATTTCAAAAATAAACCCAAGCATAAACACAGAATTCCACAAATGATCGAGATATAAAAGGCAATCAATTCAACTAAACACGGATGGATTCTCCAAGTCTTGAAGAAGGATTCAAGAATATCTTAAATAAATAACTAGAAAAAAAATACTCAAACAGATTTTCTAATAGAAACGAATTATATCATCATCACATAGACTTGTCCCATATAATGGAATTTATTTATTTTTTTTCTAGCAACAACAACAACAGCAGCAGCAAAAAATATATATAATAAAAATAAAAAAATTAAATAAATAAAAATCAATCAGCCATATGTTAATACCCAATCATTCAAAAACCAGTATGTGATCTCGGCCCTTGATTAAACTTCTTCTAGCTCTTAAACTTAATTAAATCAGTCCCAAACAAGCCAACTACTAGGCTAGCTTATTTACAAAATAAAACAATCCTGCAATGGTTCAAAACATTCCACAATAGAGCAGCTAAAATAGTCTGAAAATACCCCCACATTTCACCAATTTGGCTATCCAAATCCAACCCCTAGCTAACTATTATTATTCCAGTAAACCATCAAAACCACCTAACAAATTCCCTTTTCTTTTCTTATTTTTCTTGTGCAAAACTGATGTTTTGAGTCAGCACCCCCTAAAGCTATTTACTGCATTTCGAACATCAGTGGTATTCTTTTAATATGAAATACAAGTGCAGTTAAGGAAAGATTCCCACCATCCCATGTTCACAAGGTCGCTGGTCTGGGGTTTCTGATTATATGCCACTTCCAGTAAAACTGACCTATCTTCACCTTAAATCCCTAATACCTGGTTCTAGTTTCAAGAAGTGAAGTACATAGAATGATTTTTATAGAGGAATACTACTATTTCATGCCACATCATGGAGTTACATGACATACATACCAAGACATCTCTATTGTACCAGTAACATTTTGATTTCTGCATCAATTTTATTTCAAAACATATAAACTGACAACTAACATCCATACCTACCCTTCTTGTGTGGAGCCGGTGGGCTTTCTCCCTTGGTTTGAATACATTGTACGGATTGGTATCGTTAATAGGTGGAGGTGGCTGAATAAACACAAAAATGATGGAGATGCTTACATTGAAAGTTAGGCAAGGACAGGATATCACATGTTGTGAAAACAAACCGTTGAATATGAATGATCAACTTGACATCCCAGTAACAAGTTGATCTAAATCCTTAACTAGGACAAAAAAGAAAAAGGAAAAAAGAAAAAAATAAGCCACCAGATCTCACCTAATGACCAAATATCAGATTTGTAGCCATAAGGGATATCTGCAGTCAACGTGCTGAATTCAGGCTGGGTCAAGGTCTGTCCAAACCCAGCCTGCAAAGAAAAATACAGGCCTAGGCCAAATAGACAGGCCCAAGCACATGGCTTGATTATTATGGCTGTCCCAGGTCTGAGTCCAGCCTGAGCATGAGCTCGGCCACTATCTTTTGTGCAAGATCTAGGTTGTTTGTTTGACAAACCAATCATGCATGATAATCACAAACAACTGCCGGTTATATCTCTGTAAATGGACACCCTACAAGCATTTGTATCAGACTGCACCAACTCATTTTGATATGATGCATTTTTATAGAGGTGTACTGTAAATACGAACAGTTAAAAATGATGCCTCACGGTACATATCCAAATTCAAATACAGACGTTGCATTGCATTAGAGGATGAATTTATCATAATAAATTCATGATACAAAAGGAGCATTTTGATATTTTTAACCCTGATATAAAATAAAAAATAAAAACCTAACAATCTATTGAGGACTGCAGTCCATTTTATAGTCACCAGTTTGATGGCTGGGATCATTCCATCATTGTGATTTCGAAGCTAGGCTCCATGAATTTCTCCATGAAGATTGTAGTACATGTATTCCATAAGCTTAACAGATAAATCACTGCCACTGAATACAATAGGCCCACAAGCAAATAATCTCTTCATTTCAAAAACCCAATTCCAGAAATTACAAAATAAAATAAAATAAATAAAATCAGAGATATCTCAGAAAATGCATCAGAATGAAAAGTTCAAGCATCAAAATCCTACCTTGAGTGCCACCTCCTCCTGCCTTTCAAGCACATTCAAGCAACAAATAGAGACAGAGAGAGAGAGAGACAGAGACGGAGAGAGAGAGAGAGAGAGAGAGAGAGAGAGAGAGAGAGAGAGGCTGAGCACGTGAGGGAAACCGAGAGAGGGCGAGGGAGATGGAGAGGCTGAGTGCAAAAGAGAGATGGAGAGATGGGTTTGCTCCAGGCGGGAGATAAGGGCGCGCACGTGAGGGAGTTCGAGAGAGAGAGGGAGAGGCGCAGAGAGACGAGGAGAGATAGAGGGAAAGGGAGAGGGCGAGGCGTAGAGAGAGCGGGAGAGGCGTAGAGAGAGAGAGAGAGGAGAGATGGAGGGAGCGGCGCGGAGAGAGAGGGAAAGAGACGAACTGGTTAGGGCACCGGCCCTAACCAGTTCTTATAAGAAGTTTTTAACGGTGGTGTCACTCTCGCCACTGTTTTCTCTGGTGGGGTCCACTGGAGCTTTGGATGCGACTCATTCTTTGGATCTTACCCTAAAATGATTTCTCCAGATGGATGGACGGTGTGGATAAAAAATATACATCCTGGTGGGGCCCATAGAACTTGGTGACGTCACTTAGTAGCAGTCTCCTTATGGAGACGAACTGGCTACCCCCGACACCAGCCAATGGCTGGTGGTCGGTGCTTTGTGGGCCCCACATGATGTATGTGTTTCATCCATGCGGTTCATCTATTTTTATAGATCATTTTATGTTATGAGAGAAAAAATGAGGTATATTGAAATCTCAAGTGGACCACATTATAGGAAACAATGTTGAATCGACGGTGACCATTAAAAATGTTTTGGGGGCCATAAAAGTTTTGGATCAAGTTGATATTTATTTTTTCTCTTCATCTGG
The DNA here is from genome assembly GCA_037074715.1 of Magnolia kwangsiensis. Lineage (NCBI taxonomy): Eukaryota > Viridiplantae > Streptophyta > Magnoliopsida > Magnoliales > Magnoliaceae > Magnolia > Magnolia kwangsiensis. Next base: position 141,398,357 of record CM073576.1, on the reverse strand, counting down.
GTCTTTATGACCCAATTAACAGATTGGATGCCAAATAAACAGTGCAGTGGGCCTTAGGAGGATTTTAATGGTGGATATCCAATCATTATTGTTTTCCTGTGGTGTGGTCCACCTGAGATTTATATTCCTATTGTTTTTTTCATCTATCCATGGTGGGCCATGATCTTAAAAATAATCATTGATTGAGCCCACCTAGATGTGGTTCATAGATGCAGCCCATTCATTATGTGTGTCCCACTTGGATGAAACACATACATCATGGTGGGACCCATAGAGCACCAGCCAACATCCACCAAGTTTTGTGGGCCCCACTATGATGTATTTGTTATATCCACACCGTCCATCCATTTTGAGATATCATTTTACGTGATGAGCCAAAGAATGAGGCAGATAAAAATCTGTAGTGGACCCCACCACAGAAATCTTAGGTGCACCACACCACATGAAATCAATAGTAATTGGATATCCATCCATTTTAACATATAATTTTATTATGAAAGGTCAAAATTGAAGCCTATAAAAATCTGAAGTGGACCACATCATAGGAAACAATATAAATTGAACGTCTACCTTAGAAAATTTTTGGGAGGCCACTGAAGTTTCGAATCAAGTTGATATTTTAGTTTTCCCTTCATCCATGTATTTATGATCTATTGAATAGGTTGGATAACAAATAAAAACCACTGTAGGCCATAGGAAGATTTCAACGGTGGAAATCATTATTCCCACTATTTCCTGTGGTATGGTCCACTTGAGCTTTGGATATACTTTAATTGTGGACTCAACCACTAAGGGTCTGTTTGGATGGGTGGATTGGAAGGGATTGAATGGTATTAGGGTGGATGGCATGGATTTCAAGGTAATGATGGCATTGTCAATAGATTGTCTTAAGATCCATGGAATTGCTATATCCCCGGGATTGCTATATCAAGTCTGTTTGGCACACTCGGCCAATCCTGGGATTAAACCTTCCCATCCCTTCCAATCCCTTGAACCAAACATGTCCTAGGAAAATTTGAACGGATTAGGGTTGATTGGATGGGATTTAAAGGTAATGATGGTGTTGTTAGTGGACTATCTTAAGATCCATGGGATTACTATATATCCTAGGATCAGATCACCCAATTTGTTTGACACGCCCAGCCAATCTAGGGATTTAACTTCCAATCCACCCATCCAAATAGGCCCTAAAATGATCTGGAAAAATGGATTGACGGTGTGGATCACACCACATGAAAACAATAGTGATTGGATATCCACCATTAAAACCCTCTTAGGCCCACTGTACTTTTTATTTGACATCCAATTTGTTGATTAGGTCATACAGGCCCTGATGAAGGGAAAAAAAAATATCAAATTGATCTAAAACTTTGTCCCCCAAAAGGTTTTTAATGGTCGACACTCATTCAACACTGTCTCCTATTAATGTGGTCCAAATATCTCATAAGCTAAAGGGGAGATATCAAATGCACGGTGTTGATGTTTGACACATATCGTGCTAGGCCCGTTTTACATGTCTGGTCCATTCACTCTATTTTACTGATATTTACCCTCAATTTGACTAGTTACTTGCCTCGATCATACTACATATGAGAAAGATATTGGGCAAACAAGATTGATCAACAATTTGAGTGAATTTTGATTTAAACATCTGAAGTTATTTACTCTTCATGTCTGGATTGATCAGATTGTCCAAAAACAGTTAAAGCTTGATATCAAAAATATATAAATGAATAGAAAACACAAGCATCAACTTGATCCAAAACTTCTATGGCCTCCAAGAAATTTTAAATGGTAGAGGTTCAATCACACTATTTCCTGTGGTGTGGTCCACTTGAGCTTTGGATATGCTTCCTTTTTGTTCTTTAGACCTCAAATTATCTTTTAACATGGACGAATAGAGTGGATAAAATAAATAAATAACGGTGAACCCCACAGAGTTTACTCTGGTAAAGGTAACGAGTAACTCACTTAAATGTAGTGGAGAAAGGTTTCCTTAAAACATTCATAATCATATATTAGGACTGTCTAAATGTGATTCACATATCCAACCCACTCATTATGTGTGTCCCACTTGGATGAGGAGTCAAACCAAGTTTCAACCGCATCCAAAACTCATGTGGGCCCCACCAAGTGCTTTTATATTTTTTAGGATGCTTCACACAGTTTTAAATGGTATGACCCACTTGAATTTCGTTTACTGATGATTTTTGAGATATCTTATAACCTAAAGGGGACACATCAAATCCACGGTGTTGATGTTTGACACACATCATGATGGGACTCACAAAACTTACTAACATTAATTCTTAGGTTCTCACAAGGTCAGTAAGTTGGGTCACAATTTTAACCAAAATATTTGGCCCATTTTACATGTTTGGTCCATTCACTGTATTTTACTGATCAATATTACTCTCAATTTGACTAGTTACTCGCCTCAGGCTACATATGAGAAAGATATTGGGCATACAAGATTGATCAACAACTTCAATGAAATTTGATTTGAACATCTGAAGTTATTTACTCTTCAATTTGAACTAATTAGATTGTCCAAAAATGATTAAAGGTTCAATTAGTGGATGTGCCTAATAATTTAGTAATTTTAATTTTGACAAATAAATTTAACATTTTTTATTCAAAATGTATATATTTTTTTTCTCTTTTAACTAAATATCATTTTTATTATAAAATATTTCAAAAATATTTAAAATACAAATTTTGAATTTTTATTTTCAAAATCTCAAAAAATTTCTCATATTTTAATTTTTTCTTAAAAATTTCGAAATGCCGATTTTTTTTCCTCAAAAGCATTATTTTGCTCTCAAAATTTTTTTTAAACATAGTTAAAATTTCTAAACTTTTCAATATTGTTTTTCGTGTGATATTACGAATCATTTAAATATTACCTTTTAATTATATATATAGAAAAAAATTTCCATTCATATGATATAAAAACTACATATATATATATATATATATATATATATATATATATATATATATATATATATATATATATATATATATATATATATATATATATATATATTTACCGACATAAATTTTTAAAAATTATAACATTTTTATATTATTACCCGGCCTAGAAATGAGTTGGAGAAACATAGGGGGCAACAAGGATATACAATAATACATCATCAAAATCTCACTTTTGTTATCTAACTTTTCAATTTTTCTTGTCAAAATATAAAATTTAGTGTTCTTTTTTAAAAAATATATTTTTTAACAATTTGTCAATTTTTTCACAATTTTGTTTAATTTTTTAAATTTTCTTTTTCAAAATATCATTTTTTTTTTAAATCTCACTTTTGTTATATAACTTTTTAAGTTTTCTTGTCAAAATATAAAATCTAGTTTTCTTTTTTTAAAAATATATTTTTTTACAATCTGTCAATTTTTTCATAATTTTGTTTAATTTTTAAAATTTTTTAGATCTCTTATCATTTTTTTTAAAATCTCACTTTTATTATATAACTTTTTAAGTTTTCTTGTCAAAATACAAAATCTAGTTTTTTTAAAAAAAATATATTTTTTTTTACAATTTGTCAATTTTTTTATAATTTTGTTTAATTTTTTAAATTTTCCTTTTCAAAATATCATTTTTTAAATCTCACTTTTGTTATATAACTTTTTAATTTTTTTTGTCAAAATACAAAATCTATTTTTCTTTTTCTATATATATATATATATATATATATATATATATATATATATATATATATATATATATATATATATATATATATATATATATATTTATATTTACAATTTGTCAATTTTTTCACAATTTTGTTTAATTTTTTATATATATTTTTTCAGAATATCATTTTTTTATTGAAATTTTTTTTTTTTTCAAAGTTATCAACATTATTCAAAGTTCTTAATTTTTTTTTCAGAACGTAAATTTTTATAAAATCACAGTTTTTTTTTAAAAAAATATTGTTAATTATTTTTTTTAAACCCCTTAACTATAATTGGAGGTCGTACCTGAGCATTAGAGACGGTTAAGGACCATCTCTAATACAGACGGTTTTCCACGGTCCTAGAAGACGGCTAAGGACCGTCTCTAATAAAGACGGTCAGTAACAGTCTCTAATGGAGACGGTCATTGACAGTCTCTAATAGAGATGGTCTTTGACAGTCTCTAATAAAGACGGTTTTTGACAGTCTCTAATAGAGACGGTTTTTGACAGGGCAATAAGACGGCTAAGGACCGTCTCTAATAGAGACGGTCAGTAACAGTCTCTAATAGAGACGGTCATTGACAGTCTCTAATAAAGACGGTCTATGACAGTCTCTATTAGAGACAGTCAGTAACAGTCTCTAATAGAGACGGTCATTGACAGTCTCTAATAAAGACGGTCTATGACAGTCTCTAATAGAGACGGTCTTTGACAGTCTCTGATAAAGACAGTTTTTGACATGGCAATAAGACGGCTAAGGACCGTCTCTAATAGAGACGGTCTTTGACAGTCTCAGATTACAAGTAAAAGACGGCCAATGACCATCTCTAATATGGACAGCCAGTGACCGTCTCAGATGACCGCATATAAGACGGTCTACGGTTGTCTCTAAAGCGTTCTTAAACCAAGCAATTTTAGAGACGGTCCAGAACCGTCTCTAAAGCTGTCATTTTTTTTCATTTCTCACGTAGTGTATGGCAGGTCATGCCTCGGGAGCAATGATGGTTTGACGTCCACATTGTAAGAATAATATTGGTTAAATGTCCGCATAATAACTCTCCTTAGAGCCCATTTTTAAGCCCATACTTGTTGTGTGTAGGCCATCTAGGCCCATCTTCGTTATGAACAGAATCCATCACCACATAACATGTTTAGTATAGTTTCATGATTCATGCTCATACGCATCATATGTATGCTTTGATATGAGGAGTGACTGATCATAACATATGCCTTTGGGCAAATTGTTTATGGGCCCCCTAATAGGCGGAGTTGCCCTTCATTAACGCGGTATGCGAAGGATTGTTGCATGAATGATAGTGTGATTCATGCACTGTGCATTTGTATGACATGAGTATTATACGCCTTACCGACATCAGGGCTATGACCTCCACAGGCACATCGTGGATGGCAAGATCGGACACTGAAAATATTGTTAATAAGCATCGGGGCGCCATAGATGTCCCTGGGTGAAAGTTCCTAAACCTAATGGTATCAGATGATGACTTCAACGCTGAGACCAAGTGGATATATGAGCGCACGAGGGCTGAATACCAGAAGGTCGCGTCTCCCACTGTGTCATGGTCGGTTAGAAATGAGTGTGCCTTTACTCACCCGATGGTAGGGAGCATTGCTAAGTTGAGTTTGACCAGCTCGTGAATGGGTCCGCTATCAACGTGCCGGATAGATATTAGCAAACTATTGGTCAGGCGAATAGTGAGGTTTCTTACACTCACTTGGACTGCACGTTTGGGAAAGGAGCAGTGTCATTTGGAGTGTACTAAACCCCAGTGACTATTCAGAATGTGAATTGTACTGATATTTGATGATCTAGTAATGAACTGCATTGATATGTAGATTTGGATGAGAATTAACATGCTTGAGTTGCATCTCACATCGCATGGTCTTGATATGGCCTATAACATTCATATCTTGCACCGCATAGCCTTGGTACGGCTGATTGCATTCATGTATCCATCAGCATGATTCCGCATTACTCTGACCTTACATTCTGAGCACGCTCATATTACGCACACACTTACACCACTCTCTAAGCTTTCTATAAGCTTATGTACTATTGATGCGTGCAAGTGATGCCAGGACGGAGCCTTAGCCTCATCGCAGTTGAAGCGTGCAGTCGAGCTTTTGGAGTTTTTTTCATTTTCAGTATCTTGTATTTCCCTTTTATACGCACTGTACTCAAAGTTTTTTATCATAGTGTATTTTGCAATGATGTTCTTGTGGTTATTGTTCGTGAGTTATGCTTATGGTTATGCTCATTATGAATCAAATTAATGTTAAAAATTCTCATCATAGGATCTTAGGATCGGAACCTGATGTATGGGTGACGGGAGCCGAAAATGGAATACTATGGAAGCTGTCGGCACCGGATTCGGCAATCAAAAATTTTGTAAGCCCAGTTTCCGAATTTGGAGTGTGACATTAGTGCTTGGGATTAAGTTATATGGTTTGAATCAAGTCATACAAACGGTTCTAGCACATCTGCACATACCACACATGACCAAAACAAACCCAATGGCAACATAGTCAAAGAAATTTTTAATTGGAATAAATGAAAAACTCACTCCAAACACTAAATAAAATTTTGAAGCAACTTGCTGGGAGTCAATAGGGAGTTTATAATACAAATGCTATATCCATCTTAATAGATCACTAAGTTATTGTCCATTGGACGCACCTTGTCAAAATGCCACATGTGTGTGACATAAGAGCCAAAGGTTATGCTGACCATGATTGCAATTTCACACATAGCTAGTCAATGGGATTTTTAATCTGAAAAATGGAAAGCTCCATCGCTAAGACCCCAATAAGATTTTGAAGCAATTTTCAATTAGCAACTTGTGGAAATTTAAAATGGAGTTTAATTTATAATACAGATGTTATATATATATATATATATATATATATATATATATATATATATATATATATATATATCCATCTTAGTGGACCATTAAGTTATTGCCCATTAAAGGAACATTTCCAAAATGCCACATGTGTGTGACATAAGAGCCGAAGGTTATGCTGACCATGAGTGCAATTTTGTAATGTGTGGGCAACCATCATGAGTCAATGAGATTTTTAATCTGAAAATATGGAAAGCTTGCTCCCAACACTAAGACCCAAAAAAAAAAAAAAAAAACCAGGTTTCTTTTATTTTATAATTATTTCATAAAGTTGAACTTTCTCTTAATATTTTCGTTACTTTACCTTATTTTTGCATCCAATTATCATTAAAATGCCCCTACAGTGTGAATGGCTGTGATCTTACACACATGGGCCATGTATTGAGAATCATCCCTTCAATCACAACACGTGCCAATTCGAGCAAGCATTTCTCTTTGCAACCTGACTAAACTTTCATTTTGTTCCAAATTCAACCCATGTGCTACACCTAGTTGTTTTCCGAAGAATCTCCCCCTTTTTTAAAGTGCAGCTCAGTCAGATGGGAACCTAACCCTTTGTGGTCACGTCGTCATTGTGGGCGGCCACCTTGATGTATGTGTTGTGTATCCAAGCCATCCATCCATTTTTCTAGCTCATTTTAGGATGTAGACCCAAAACTGAAGCAGATCCAAATCAGAGGTGGACCACACTACAGGAAGTAGTGATGATTGAACACTAAATATTAAAAACTTCCTAGGGCCCACTGTAATGTGCATTTTCCATCTAATCCGTTCATAAGGTCAAAAAGACCTAGATGAAAGGAAAATACAAATATCAGCTCGAACCAAAAATGTTGCATCCCACAATAATGGTCAATCACCAGTGTTTCTTATGGCCTGGTCAATTTAATATTTGGGTCTGCTTCAGTTTTGGACATGTATCTTAAAATGAGCTGAAAAAACAGATGGATGGTATGGATATACAACATATACACCTAATTAAGTGGGCCCCAAGGTTACGACCTGACCGAATCTGCACCCTTTTTTTATTTCCTCCAACTTGAATTATCTTATTCTCCAATTAGCCGCTCCTACAAAATGACATTAAAGGAAATAGGGACATGCCATGTGTTTATCAGTAGCTTGTTTCTCCATTAAAGACAAAACCTGTGGTACGTATTGCTGCCTAATCTGACATTTTATTTTGTTTATCATCTGACAATCTGTTTATATATTCAAGGAATGTGGACCGCTCATGTGAACTTTTATGTTGTTCCAAAAATTAAAATTGTTGGAGCATGTCCCACTTACCATTGAAAATGCCAAAAAGAACGGTAGCTATCTGATACATGTGTAACACGTGTGCAGAAATCACATGGGGACCTGTTCCACTCCCAACTTGTGAGGAATATGATATTTGGCATGTATTGTTTTCATTGTGCCAAGTGGGCCCACAGATCAAGTTGGTTAGTGGAGTTCTACGAAAATTTTCGTAAATTGGAAGATCCCATCAATGAATACGAGGGGTTGTTTCGGAAGATGTGATGCAGAGACGGATCAAAAGTTCAGGATTGTATATAATGGAAACGGACTGACTACTCCCCCTGCCACCAGCCAATGGTTGATGGTCGGTGCTCTGTGGGCCCCACCATGATGTATGTGTATCATCCATGCCGTCCATCTATTTTTATAGATTATTTTATTATATAAGACCAAAAATTAGGTATATCCAAATCTTGAGTGGACCACATTACAGGAAACAATGTTTCTTGAAGGTTGACCATTAAAAACTTTTTGGGGGCCATAAAAGTTTTGGATCAAGATGATCTTTGTTTTTTCTTTCATCTAGGTCTGTATGACCTAATCAACAGATTGGATATCCAATAAACAGTACAGTAGACCTTAGCAGGATTTTAATGGTGGATATCCGATCGCTATTGTTTTTCCTATGGTGTAATCCACCTGAGATTTATTTCCCTCTAATTTTTGGGGTTAAACCTAAAATGATCATTAAAAATGGATAAACGGCATGGATGAAACACATACATCATGGTGGGACCCACAGAGCACTGACCACTAGCCCAGTTGCCAATCCGTTCCCAAGTACATGGGGACGCGGATTGCATAATGACACTGCCGGTAAGGACTCGCTGCAGGACGGTGGTCTGTGGGCCCCACCATGATGTATGTGTTTTGTCCACACCCTCCATCCGCTTTGCCGCTCGTTTTAAGGCATGAGCGCAAAAACGAGGTACATACAAATCTCAGGTGGACCCCACCAAAGGAAAAAAGTGGTGATTCAATGCCAACCGTTAAAACTGTATAAGGCCCACTATCATGTTTGTTTGTCACCCAACTGCTGATAAGGTCACTTATATATGACAACCATCAATTGAATGGTTTAGATGATCACTGTCATTTTTGAAATACAATATATCCATCATGTGACTTACAATTTAGACGGTCCAAATACACTCACAAGAGACGACAATGGCTGTCGATGGCACGTGATGAACCTCGTGTCATGTGCTGGCGAGCACTGCAAATGTATTGAGCGTGTGACGTCTGTGGATGCCGCTACCGCTGTTGTGACCACTCACCAGCAAGGAGACTGACAGCCAGGGTGCGGATCCATGATTGCCTGGTGCGGTCCAGACAGATGGGGCCCACACAGGTTCGGTTCGGTACAGTACAGCGGGTCGGCGTCCAGGACTCATTTGTCGCTTCTTCTTAATATTTTTTCTCACTTTTTCAATTTTTAGATCCAATTATCCTTAGAATGGCCCCACACTATGAATGGCTCTGATGTCACACACATGAGCCTTATACCGTGAATGTTGATACAAAATCTGATTCACTCTCACCAAGCTTCAAACACTTGCGCAGAGCCATAAAAGTCTGCAGAGAAGAAGGATAAAAAAGACCTTAATTAGAGCGGGGGATCCTCTGATGCCAAAATCTGATTAGGAATTTGGGTCTAAGTAGTGTGGGTAGGTTTTGGGTGAAAAATTTTGTGTACTTATTCATGTAGAAATGATATGTATTTATACATAAGGGTTATTTCGAACGTGTCCGATAATCTCGGTAAGGTAATTGCCACTACGCGAGAACTATGCATGTGCAGTCGTCGTCAATTAGTCGGAGATTGTGCACAAAGCATTACTCCTGTTGTGCGTTACTGGGTTGTCTATTAATACTGTTGTTGACAAAGTTCCCGTCCAATCCGACCTCATGGCTGGGATCTTCCTCAACCACCCGAGCCCACAGATAAGCAGATCATTGACACGCTAAGTAGAAACGTTCGGGTCAGAGGTAGGATGATTGGGTGCGCGATGACTACTGTTCTTCAAGCTTTCATGAGAGCTCTTGCAAAGGACAGATGAGCTCAGACGTATTGTTACCGCTCCAAGGTTCTACTCATAGAAGGTATGAAGACCTCTTCCCAATCTCCAATCCGCGTTGTAGCTTTACAAGAGCCCTCGGGTCGGACGCTCACCTCAAGCTGAAGCTTACTAATTCGAGGATTTGCTCTTTGGTGCCATAGTTAATCTCATGACAGTGAATAACCTCATCAGTCTCAACACGTGTCAGTACCAATTCAAACAAGCATTTCTCTTTGCAAGTTGACTAAAAGTTTCATTTTGTTCACTAAATTCAACCTATGTGCTACATCTGGTGGACCACACTGCATGAAACAGTAGCGATTGAAGGCCTATTATTAAAAACTTCCTACATACCACTATAAATTGTTTTTACTATCTATTTTGTTCATACAGGTCAAACATCAGTTTGATCCAAAAGTTTTGTGGCTAACAAGAAGTTTTAGCTGTTCAACTACCACTGTTTCATGTGGTGTTGTGGACCTGAGATTTGGGTCTACTTCAATTTTAGGCCCAAGTACTAAAATGTGCTGAAAAAAATGGATGACCGGTGTGGATATACAACACACCAAATTCAAGTGGACCATATTAGAAAAAACAGTGGTGATCCAATGTCTACTATTAAAATTTTCTTACAGCCCACTATAAGTAATATTTGCCATCCAATCTGTTGATAACGCAAACAGACTTGAATGAAAGAAAAATACATATATCAGCTTGGTCCAAAAGTTTTATAGCCCACAAGAAGTTTTTACCATTCATCCACCACTATTTTCTGTGGTATGGTCCACCTGAGATTTGGGTCTTCTTAAATTTTGAGCACAAGTCATAAAATGAGAGGAATATTTGGATGAACTATGTGGATATACAACATATACACCAAGGTACACCCCACAGTCACGACGTGACTGAATCCTCACCCCTTTTTTTTCCTCCTCCAAGCTGTATTTATATTATGATATTCCTTGGACACGCCATGTGTTTATCAGTAGCTTCTTTCTCTATTAAAGCAAAAACCAGTGGTACGAAGATGCTTAATCTGACACCTTGTTTCGTTTATCATCTGAAAATCTGTTTAAACAAGGAATGTGGACCACATGTGAACTCCTACGTTGTTCCAAACATTAAAATCTTTGGAGCAGGGCCCACCTACCTTTGAAAATGCCAAATGAACGGTACCTAGCCGATACCTGTGTAACACGTATGCATAAATCACATGGGGACCAGTTCCACTCCCAACTTGTGAGGAATATGATAGTTGGCTTGCAATGTTTTCATTGTGGCAAGTGGGCCCATGGCCTTGTAAGACCTGGTGTTCCAAAATTTCCCCAAATTGGAAGATCCCATCAATTAATGTAAGTTCTTTTTTTTTTTTTTTTTTTTTTTTGATGTGATGTAGAGACGGAGTAAATTGGAAAATGGGTCTTAAGCATGACTCATTCTCAAATTGGGATGACTCGCTGAGTTGACTCGAAACCGAGTCACTCAATGATTAAAGGGAATCAAACACACAACTACTTGCACACGAACAAATGTCGTTTACCAGAAAACCAACCAATGGTATGTGGACAGTTTTTGGTGTTTTCTTACTACCTATATTATTTTAATTTTAATGTACCTATATTATTTTAATTACATTAAATATTTGTGGAATTTTTACCATAAAATGCCTCTGTGATTCAGATTTTACCAGATAGTGGCCCAGAGGCCATGTTCCCAGAAAGTACCTTACTTCAATCAGATTTTTTTGCTAAGTGGAGAATTCAGAATTATTGGGCTCACATCCAACAGATGCATACTAACATGTTTACCACACAAACAGAAAATATTTGGGTGGGCCAATTGACGCAGAAATGAATGTGATGAGGTTGATCACCGTCTTCCTCAAGGATTATTACTTTGAATTCACGGAGTTTTTCTGAACTCCTCACAAAGACTTCTCGAATCCACAAGGAAAGAAAGCAAGAAAGCAAGAGAATGAAAATAAATTCTAATAAAATTTGAAATTGATTAATGAATGAATAAAAACAAGTTCACAACCCTTTAAATAAGGGAACCAAGCAATAGGAAAGAAATCATAATCAAACTACAATTAAAACTCATAGAATCCGCAACTTACTATAAATAGTAAACTTATTATTTATAAACAGTCGTGATGTCTATTAGTACGCAAGGTTTTCAGCCAAAAATAGTAAGCGTCCTATTTGGCTTCACTAAACCGCTTTTCTAATTATTCTAAACACTTTTCATGTTGGACACAACTCTTAAACCTAAGAGATGAAGAGTTATAATTAAACTAAAACTTACTATTTATAGTAAAAATAAAAATAAAATAGGAAAATGACTGTCGATTAAGAAATTTTTCGCAAATCTGTCTTGCGCAACCCGGTATAGCAGGGTTGGTTGACTAAAGTAGCTCATTCTACTCCAAAATCATATATTTTACGTCAGATAACTCATTTTGGATTGTGAGATACGCTCGATCTAAGATCCAACCGCCCGGATCACTTCTGTAGTCAACTGGCCTTTTCTGATCCATCTTGGCCATAAAAGTGTCCGCGACCCGCTCTACATCATCAATCCATAAAAAATAATATACACCATTCAAAACATCTAAATTCAAGTGTGGCCCATTAATGATTTGATTGGCCTCTTATTTAGATTGTGTGATCACCATGGTGGGCTGCATATGTTTGATGGCTGGGATGTAACACGCGTATCATGTGGGCCCTGTAAGTCTTGTCCTCACTAATTTTTAAAGAAAAAACTGTACGACACTATTTTGGTTATTTCCTTCCTCAAAGCTGCGCCCCCTCGAGGTTTTTAATCATGGGGGCGTTATTTGGTTATTTGTCTGTTCCTGACGAATTTTGCAGAAAAAATAAATCTCAATATCTATTTCTATTTTAAATTTGAGAAATGCTCCACTACTCTTGGAGTTTTGTAAGTTATAGTGCTCCTGGTTGCATTGAGACACTTAGACCGTCTAATCCATTGATCCATACTGTTCACTAGGTCAAAAGCATAAATATTTCATTGGTTACCATACAAACATCACATTTATTTAATAGATATAGCCATTTTATCAATAGTCTTTAATACCGGCGGTCCACATCATTCTCATAAAATAGGTCCACTAACCAATTTTAATCCATGATGGAATGCTTATGACTCTAATGATCACCCTTTGTTAGGCAATTGGAACCATCCCTTCTATCTAGCTTGGAAAATGGATGGTTAAAAGAACAAGACCAAATCAAGGATAGATTAGAGCAATTGATTCCTGTCATTCTTTCATCATAGCCTATGGATTTTATTATGAATTTAGTGGATGGTTTTGTTATGAATTTAGTGGATAGTTCAGATCAATCCATTGGATCGGATGTCTAGGTGAACCAATGCAACTAGAAACACGGTAACTTTATAGAAAATTGGAGCATTTATCTTTAATTTTAATTTTATAAAATTTTACATGTCTTGTCAGGTTCAAGTCAACTGGACCTGGCTAAACATAAAGCCAGGTTGAGTTTTTGAGTTTTTATATCTTTTATTATTTAAAATATTTTTTCATAACCTTTAAATAATCACAAGCGAAAATTGTACATGCTATTTGCCTGTATAGCCATATAGCATAGATGTAGGCAGTCCTTTGATATAAATGGTTTTTAGTTTCAGCACGCCCTACCATGATAGACTAGATATAAATATCTATTTAGAAGGACACTTATAAGTAGGGTTGTACTTAGAATAGTCCGTACCCTCTTCACCAAACCTTTCCATGCGTGCTAGTAGATCAAGTCGAGGTAGGTCTCACCAGACACAAACTAGCTTCAATCTAACCTCCAAATTAAATATTTAAATTTTTAAATCTTAATTTTAAAATTTAAAATTTTTTTATTTTTAAATAATTACAATTAAAAAATAAAAAATAAAATCAAAAAGGTAGATTTAGATACAGATACTTTGCAACTAAGAGAGAGAGATGAGAGCTTAAACAATGGGCTAGCTACGGATATGGAAATGTAAGAAATGGCCTAGTAGGATAGGATTATTTTTTAATATTTTATACGTATGTATATGACAAAATGGTTCTATGCAGTCAAGCTGTGTAGGCTCCATTGGGAAGCGTGTCAAACATTAATACTGTACATCTGATGGATTTCCTTTAAATTATAGAATATTCTAAAATCAATTGTATATAAAATTCAAGTGGACTATACCATCTAAAATCATGTGAAAACATGCCTAAAACATATAAAAACACTTATTAGAGTCCATCTAAAATTTGGATGTACCTGAAACTTGATCTGACCCCTCATCCAAGTGGGACACATATAATGAATAGATTGGATTTGTGAACCACACTTCGGTGGGTCCTAAAAATGATTATAAATGTTTTAATGGGAGGATAACCCCTTTCAACTTTTGTACGTGATATAACCTACAAAAGTCATCGATTGACTTGATTTTATATATAATATTTCAACCGAGTTAATTTTAATTCAAGTCAAGTCAAGATCTACTCTACTCGACCTCCACTTATTTTTGGGTCATATGAAGTTTAGTTTGCCTTAATTTGTCTTTCAAGCCATGTCAAACCTAACGAGCTTTTAAGTTTAACTTATGTACAACTCTAATTATAAGTTTTCAACTTGTGTGCTAAAATTTAACCATTTATTTGTAAGCTAATACTCCCAACGCTTTTGTCTTTCTTACTTAGGAGCAGATTAGGTGCAGCCCCGCCTCACCCAAGCCAATGCAGCCTTTAACAAGCCGTCTACCTTACTATATTTATCGTATATCCATGTTGTTAATATCTTTCACAACTTTAGCACATGAGCCCAAAAACTAAACATATTTAAATATTAAGTGGACCATATAGCGTAAGAAACAATATTAATTGAAAATTTAAAACTTCTAGTGGGTTACAAAGTTTTGAATGAAATTGGTATTTGTTTTTTCCCTTCATTTAAGTTCATTTAACCTTATCACCTGGTTAGATGTCCAATAAACGTTATAATGGGCCTAAATAAGTTTTTAAACTAAAGACATTCCATCACTATTGTTTCCCGTAGTATTGTCCACTTGAGTTTTGGACATGCTTCCTTTTTGAATTTTTTCTTTTCTAAAACAACTTAAACGGAGAGACATCCTGGATACGATTTATATACATTGAGGTGGTCACTACCCGAGGGCCGCATCACCTTAGGTTAGGTTGGGTTGAACCTAATCTACTCCCTTCTTACTTAGGAGAATTTTCCTCAAGTCCAACCTAACCATCATGTAGGCTCACAGTCAGATCTCTCACACGTGTCATATTAGGTATGTGAGACCTTTAGTCTCACACGTGTAGAGACTTGAATTCTCTACTTATCCCACGTAACCATCTATTTAGCCATTGGAATTTAGACCATGCACTCTTTTACTTTGAATCATATATGACAACCATCAATTGAATGGTTAGGATGATTTGTGCCATTTTTGAGATACAATCTATCAACCATGTGATGCACTAGACGGTCCAAACACCCTCACACGAGTGACACATGTGAAAGTTGAGTGTGGGCCATCTATGGGGTGTCCTCTCGTGCAGAATCGTACCGTACAAGGTAAAGAGGCGAGGAGCGAATACGGGCGGGGTGAAGCTGTGGTTTTTGTCGCAAAAAACAGAGATGGGGCCCGTACAAGAGACGACAAGGGCTGTCGATGGCACGTGATGAGCCTCGTGTCATGGGCTGGCGCGCACTGCAAATGTGGTAAGCGTGTGACATCTCACCAGCCACGCGACTGACAGCCAGGGTGTAGATCCATGATTGTCTGGTGTGGCCCAGACAGATGGGACCCACTCAGGTTCGGCTCAGTACAATACACGGCCGAGTCCCTCGACAGCCAGCAAATCAACGGCCTGGACTCATTTGTCGCTGTCGGACGCGAATCTGCGGTAACAACCCCTGAAACCTAGGGATGAGGGCAGGAATAACAGCTAGTGAGTGAGGATCAGACCGTGGGGCCCACCTTGATATATGTTTTGTATATACGCTATGTCCATCCGTTCTGCCATGTAGATCTAAATCTCAGGTGGGCCACATGGTACGGATTGAATTCTCACCATTAAAATTTTCTTGGGGCCACAAAAAGTTCTCGTGTTCTCCCTTTAGTCGGTTTTGTGTAAACTTATTAATAAACTTGAGAAGTCTTTAACGGTGGCTATTCAGTCACCAGTGCTTGCACGTAACGTGGTTTACCTGAGATTTGGATGAGCCTCATGGACGCTGATGAGTCCTATCCCATCTCGAGCAATAGCTTTGAGTGGCCACTGTGATATATGCGTCTTATCCATGTCATTCATTCTTTTTTTTTTTTTTTTTTTTGTATTATTTTAAGGCATAAGCCAAAAATTGAGACAAACCCAAGGCTTAAGTGGACCACACCACAGGAAGCAGCGGTGATAATGATTCTCACGGTAGAAACCTTTCTACAGCCCACCCTGACCTTTATTTGTCATCAAACGTATTCATAAAGTCACATGGACATAGGTGAAGAGAAAACATACATATCAGCTCCATTATATGTGGCCCCAGTGTCTAGTTCACTTGAAATGCTTTATATTTGGGCCTATAAGGTAAAATGACAATTAAAAATAAAATAAAATAATAATAATTAAAAAAAAATAAAATTGAATGGCCACAACACGGTGGCCCCTCAAAGCTCCTACCCGCTCCCAGCTAGAGACAAGCGGGGCAGGACACAATCTGCATCCCTCCCCCAGTGACCATGCCCTAGTTGGTCGGCCTCGCAGCGAGGGCCTCACCTACTAACCTATTACTCCTGCCTCACCCTCACCTAACCGGACGCCCTTACCATAACATATGTGGGGCCCACCGCGATGTCAGCATGACATCTAATCCGTCCAATCCTTTGGTCAACGCATTTTAGGCAATGGGCCGAAAAATAAGGGAGATCCAAAACTCAAGCCATGGTGTGCCTTCATGAGCTCACCATAATGCTTATATGCCATCTAACCCGTTAACAAGGTGATTCCCAACGGTATCCACTGGTACCAAGGGAAAGCATGAATATCAGCAGGATGCAAAACTTCTTTGCTATTTCAAAAAAGGTTTAAACGGTGAGCATTCAATCCACGGCATTTTTTTGTGGTGTGGCCCACTTGAGTTTTGAATATTCCATTTTTTTTATTATTTTTTTTTAATATCACGTTCTAACGTGAACTGGCACGATAAATGGAAGGAGAAGATATAACAAAGAAATCACGGTGGGCCCCGCCGAGCTTAGGGTTGAGAGGATTCTTGGAAGGGGCAGCTGGCGATCCATAGTAAAAAGATTATAATGCATCTAAATACTGGAATATAATCGTCAGGTGGAGTATACATGTATGGAGGAATTTTAACCGTTGATCAATTTCTATAAACGATTCGTTGCGGGGCCAGGGTGCCAATGGGCTCCGCTGGTCCACTAGGGTTAGAAGCTTCGGGTCATTCATCTAAAACACTGGGCCTAAATTTAAGCCCTTTTCTGTCATTTATGATGATGATGGGACAGTCCTAATGAACAGTCTGGATGGGGCACAAAAGTAGGTGGTTGGGCTCAGACCCAGTTGGACTTGGGCCCAGACCATGTGCAATCATCATACAGGCAATAGGATTGACTTTGCGGGACGCCCAGCCCAGGACCATCCGTAAATGGGCCTAGTTGTGGTCCACCTGCTGATGATACTGGCATGGTTTGCAAGATATAGCCTCTTACTTTTGAGTCAGGTACACCTCCACAACCCAAGCCCATACGTGCGAAGGTTATGAATGATAAACTCATGTCCTTGTGTAACTCTAGGGCCTGTTTGGACGGGTGGGATTAGAAGGGATTAGGTGGGATGGGTTTTTAAAAAGATAATAATGGTTGTTGTCAAAGAATTGTCTTAGTACCTGGGTTTTCTAATTCCATCAGCTCCCGTGCCATGGTGTTTGGATGGCATGGGAATGAAAAGTTAGTTTTTACAGCTCCTATTCTGCATGATGTTTGGAAGGCTATGTTTTAACTCCCATTCTATAGGATGTTTGGATGAGATGTGTTTTACAACTCACATGCCATACATAGAATATAAACTTAAAATGAATGTGGTGTGTATATATATAATTGATGGGGTTATATGGGGCCCACAGAGATGGATGTGACAAAGACACTCCGCTCATCTTTTTTCAAATTTGACAATCGGTCAGGACTTTAAAACTCAGGTGGGCCACATAAAATGAAATACTATGAATAGAAACATCCACCGTTGAAAGCTTCTTGAAGCTAACAATGATGTTTATAGGAAATCTGAGCCGTTCATAGGGTTATTCCAGTCAAATAAACGGTAGGCATAAATATCAGTCTTTCAAAACAAATGGACGTAGTGGATTTGTCACGCCCATCTCTAAGGGCCTCACGCCAGCCCGGGCACAAGAATATCTCCTACACGGGGTCACAGTCGATCCACTTGTTGGGGGCCTTGCACAAAACCTTAGGATCTAGCTTCCTGAAACAAACCAGAATTATGGAATAATAATGCAATGAACTAAATCAAAACATAAGCCACACCACACCAGGGATTTTTACGTGGAAAACCCTTAAAGAGGTAAAAACTATGAGACCTCGTCCAGATCAACAATCCACTATAAAGCAGAACGTTACAACCGATCACAAGCACACACCGCTTGGATCAAATCTTCTTCACTCACACAGGAGTGGATAAACAATAAGAGAAACAAAGAAGACGGAGAGATCTCACCAATTACGAGGACGTGGAAGCGCTGAGATATGGTAGATCATCTTTATGAGTATAGCCTCCCTTCCACAAGCTTTCTCTCTCTCTTTCTCTCTCTCTCGCTCTCTCACCTTCGATAACCCTAAGCTCTTTAGCAAACCCTTGCAAAGCTTTAGGACACCTTAGAATACCCTGGAATACACCACAATCTCGCATACACCTCTTTGTATAAGAATAGAAAGAGGTGTAATCAAAATAGGAAACAATTTTCGCAGAATCTGTGTTTCCGCAATCGCATTTGCGTAACTCTTCGATGATATCGACGGACTCTCGATGACAGCCGTCGATATTATCTAAAGTCCTTCAATGATATCGAAACATGACCAAAACTGTCCAGCAACTAGGGGTGAAAATTTCAACAATTATCGATGTCATCAAGTCACTCTTAATAACAGTCTCAATATCATTTAAAGTTCATCGATGATATCGACAGGACCAAAAAACTGTCCAGTGACCAGCGGTGAAAAATTCAGCAATTATCGATGATATCGAAACTGGTTCGATTTCATCGAACCCAACAATGAGGAGAAAATCCCCATCAAATCTCCCCCTTTTCGACTCCGGAGGAATTCATATTTTTCAAGCGAGCCTGATTTTTACAAACTTCAAACTTGCCCTTGAGCAAAGCCTTGGTCATCATGTCTAACCCATTATCGTCCGTGTGGACCTTCTCAAGTTGTAACACCTTCTGTTCTAAATATCCTTGACCCAGTGATACCGAATCTCTATGTGCTTCGACTTGGAGTAGTGACTTGCATTCTTGCTCAAGTGTATAGCACTTTGACTATCGCAATAGACCACATGCTGCTCCTGCTTTAGGATAAGTTTCTGTAGGAACTTTTTCATCCAAAGCATCTCTTTATATGCCTCTGTGACACAATGTATTCAGCCTCTGTCGTCGACAATGCTATGACCATCTGTAGCTTGGTCTGCCAAGAAATCGCTCACCTTGCAAATGTGAATATGAACCCCGATGTAGACTTCATGGAGTCTATCACCTGCCATATCTTCATCTGTGTAGCCCTCTAACACAGGTTTTCCATCACTATAACATAGGGTCAACCTAGATGAGACTCTTAGATACCGCAGTATCCATTTCACCGCTGCCCAATGCTCTTTGCCAGGATTGGCAAGATACCGGCTGACAACACCAACCGCATATGCTATGTCATACATCAAACTTCTTACTGCTGACGCATAGGGTATCTTCTACATCTCATCCACCTCTGCCTTCGTCCTGGGACACTGCCTATCGCTCAATCTGAAGTGACCATCCAGTGGAGTACTGACTGGCTTCGCTACATTCATATTGAACCACTCTAGGACTTTCTCGATATACCGCTCTTGTAATAACCAAAGCTTCTTGCTGCTTCTGTCATGGGTTATCTCCATTCCTAGGATCTATTTAGCCGAGCCCAAGTTTTTCATCGAAAAAGACTTGCTCAACTCCTGTTTCAGTGTGTCGATCTTCTTAATGTCTTTTCTCATGATGAGCATGTCATCAACGTATAATAGCAGAACTAAGAAATCACCATCTGAGAACTTACACGTGAACACACAGTGCTCCGACTCCATTCTGTCATACCCCTGCTGCAACATAAACGAGTCGAACTTCTTGTACCATTATGGTGGAGCTTATTTTAGCCCATACATGCTCTTCCTCAGCTTACACACCATACGCTCCTTGCCCTTGAATTCTAACCCCTCTGGTTGGTGCATGTAAATCTCTTTTTCTAGGTCACCATAGAGAAAGATAATTTTTAACATCTAACTACTCTATCTTCAGATCCATGCTAGCCGCTTACCTAAGCAACACCCGTATGGATGTCATTTTCACCACTAGTGAGAATATCTCCTCAAAGTTTATGCCTTTCCTCTGAACTGAATCCTTTCACCACAAGTCTGGTCTTGAAACTCGTTTGTGAATTCTTCTGTTCAACGTTCTTTCTGAACACCCACTTATTACTCAAAGCTTTTTTTTCCTTAGGCAATTTCACCATATAATAGGTGTGGCTCTTATGCAAGGATTTCATCTCCTCTTGCATAGCTTTCAACCACTCCCTCTTATGCTCGTCGGCTAGGGCCTCAGAATAATCTTCTGGCTCTCTCCCATCAGTCAGCATAATGTACTTATATAGTGAGTACCTCTTAGACGGTTGTCTGTTCCTAAATGACCTCCTCACCTGTGGCTCAATAGGTGGATCAAGTGGGGGCTGCTCCCCCAGTCCATCTTCTGTAGGAACTCCCTCGTTCTCCGGACCTTACTATACTCCTTCGTCATCAGGCACCACAGGAGGAACAATCAGATTCATGTCCTCTAACTCACCTAAACTAGGCTGGTTCTTCTCTAACTTACTAATATCTTCTATACACTGATCTTAAAAAAAAAAATCACATCTCTGCTCCTGACGAGCTTCTTCTTGATCAGATCTCACAATGTGTAACTAAACTTTTCATCATCGTACCTTAATAATACACACTGCCTGATCTTTATATCGAGCTTGGACCTCTCGTCATTTAGTACGTAAACGGATGCCCTGCATCCAAAAACCCTAAGATGACTGTACGATGGATCTTGTCTAGTCCACACCTTCTCAGGTACTTCTCCATTCAACGGGGCTGATGGAGACCTATTTATCAAATACACTGTTGTGTGCATTGCTTCTCCCTAGAACGTCTTGGGCCACTTTGCATGGGATAACATGCATCTGATTCTCTCAATAATGGTGCAATTCATTTGCTCAACTACACCATTATGTTGAGGAGTCTTGGGAACCGTTTGTTTATGCCGTATGCCAGGGACTTGTAGTACTCATGAAAGTCACCAATGTATTCACCACCATTATCAGTGCGGATGCACTTCAATGATTTACCTGTCTCTCTCTCGACCATAACATGAAATAATTTAAATACACCAAAGACCTCATCCTTAGATTTCAAAGCATAAATACAAATCCTTCTAGATGCATCATCTATAAAAGTGACAAAATACAATGCCCCACCTAAGGTTTTTGTCCTCATAGGACCACAAACATCAGAATAAACCAAATCTAATGCATGCACTTTATTATCATGAGAAGCAGTTTTGACGAATGAAACACTATGTTGTTTCTCTGATAAACAATCAAGACAGGTTTTAAGAGGTGTACCTGTCACGTTTGGAAGGAGCCGCTTCCTCGTTAGTAGTTGAAGCCCTTTTTTCACTCATGTAGCCTAGATGCCTGTGTCACATGTCAATAGTTGAATCTTTCGCTGCGTTCAACCCACCCTTGCACACACTGAGACATGTCTTGTAAAGGGTGCAACACTTCTTTCCTCTGGTTGCTATCAACGAACCCTTGATAAGCTTCCAGCGCCCACTAAAAAATCGGCTTTCATATCCATCATCATTTAACCCTCCCATCGACATCAAGTTGAGACAAAGGTCTGGAGTGTACCTCACATCCTTGAGAACCAATGTGTAGCCTACATCAGTCTTTACGCAAATATCACCGACCCCTATGATATTCGATACACTAGAATTTTTCATCTTCACGATCCCAAAGTCACCTAACTTGTAACTAGTGAAGAAGTCCCTACGTGAAATCGTAAGAAAATAGGCTTTTGAGTCAATCACCCAGTCGGTGTCCTGACTCGTAGCCGTGAGACAAACATCATTATCTACTGAAAGAATAATAACAACGTTGTCATCTGAAGCGACCGCAGTTGAATCTGATTCATCTTCCTTTTTCTTTTTCTTTTTTTCCTTTTTTGTCATTCTTTTTACTATGACACTCATGCTTATAGTGGCCTTTCTTGCCACACTTCCCGCAATCAACATCTTTTCTTGTACTCGACTTGTCTCTTGATTTATCTCGGGCCTTCCCGCCCTTCCTGTTCTTTCCTCTTCCCTGTTCCTGTGTCACAAGGGCCTCTTACTGAGTAGACCCCTGAGACTTCCTCCTTCTCTCCTCATTGAAAAGACAACTAGTTACCTATTTCATGGATATCTTTCTGTCTGACACCGAGTTACTTAGAGACACCACCAATGTCTCCCAACTGTCAGGTAATGAACTAAGTAATAACAAAGTCTGCAATTCATCATCTAGGACCATCTTCATAACAGAGAGCTGTTCACTATATTGTTGACCTCATTCATGTGCTCGGCTAAAGAACCACCATCCTTGAACTTGAGATTCACAAGTCGCTTTATCAGAAAATTATTTTTACCGGCTGTCTTCCTCTCATACAACCCTTCCAATTTCAGTCATAGGCTAATGGTTGAGGTCTCTGTAGACACATAGTGGAATACGGAATTGCCCATCCATTGTCTAATAAATCCCACTGCCTTTCGATCCATCTTCTTCCAATCATCATCAGATGTATCCTTAGATTTTGCTGATATGCCTAAAATTGGAGAATATAGGTCCTTGCAATAAAGTAAGTCCTCTATCTTATCCTTCCATATGGTCCAGTTAGAACCATTAAGGCTGATCATCCTTGATGAGCCACCTTCCGTAATTCAAAAACCGATCCTACCCATTCAATGAACTTAGCTCTGATACCACTTTATTGGGGGCCTTGCACAAAACCTTAGGATCTAGCCTCTTGAAATAAACCAAAATTA
This sequence comes from Magnolia kwangsiensis, assembly GCA_037074715.1. Lineage (NCBI taxonomy): Eukaryota > Viridiplantae > Streptophyta > Magnoliopsida > Magnoliales > Magnoliaceae > Magnolia > Magnolia kwangsiensis. Next base: position 141,374,946 of record CM073576.1, on the reverse strand, counting down.
TGGAATACTAATATAATGAACTAAATCAAAACATAAACCACACCACATCAGGGATTTTTACGTGGAAAACCCTCAAAGAGGTAAAAATCATGGGACCTCATCCAGATCAACAATCCACTATAAAGCAGAATGTTACAACTGATCACAAGCACACACCGCTTGGATTAAACCTTCTTCGCTCACTCAGGAGTGGATAAACAATAAGAGAAATAAAGAAGACAGGGAGATCTCACCGATTACGATGACGTGGAAGTGCTGAGATATGGTAGATCACCTCTACGAGCATAGCCTCCCTTCCACAAGCTTCATCTCTCTCTCTCTCTTTCTCTCTCTCTCTCATACACCTTTGATAACCCTAAGCTCTTTAGCAAACCCTTGCAAAGATTTAGGAAACCCTAGAATACCCTAGAATACACCACAATCCCGCATACACCTCTTTATATAAGAATAGAAAGAGATGTAATCAAAATAGAAAATAATTTCCGCAGGATCTGCGTTTTCGCAATCGCATCTGCGTAACTCTTCGATGATATCGACGAACTTTCAATAACAGCCATCAATATTATCTAAGGTCCTTCGATGATATCGAAACAGGACCAAAACTGGCCAACAACCAGGGGTGAAAATTTCGACAATTATCGATGCCATCGAGCCACTCTCGATGATAACCTCGATATCATTTAAAGTCCATCGATGATATCGATAGGACCAAAAAATGTCCAGCGACCAGCGGTAAAAAATCTAATAATTATCAATGATATCGAAACTGATTGGATTTCATCGAACCCAGCAATGAGGAGAAAATCCCCATCACCACTTCCTGGACGAACTAGAATATGGTAGATCCATGTTTTCAGAGTACAAATGGGAGGAAGATGTTAGATCACAGCCGTCTATCCAATCACTAATGGACTGTGTTTTAGAAATCATGGCATTTGAGATCCCGTTCAGTGAATACCTCCAAATCCATTTTATGAATATTTGACCATTAACAAATTTCATCTCAACAAGTGGATTTGCATCCATAGATGGAGATGGAATTCTCCACGAGCTTATTGGATCTCACACACGTGTTCAACGTCTCTGTTCCTATAGCGAGTGTACTTTTAATTGGTATCCCATGTGCCAAGCATGTGTGGCATATTACTTTTTAAGACAATGAGTTTGGTGAAGCCTATTAAAAGGAATTCAACCGATACACTATTAATAAACCTACTTTATACATTACCATTTTCCAACTTTCAAAAGCTTATTATATCTCCATGCAGTTGTAATTACTAGTTATGAAAAAGTTCATAAGTAATTATGTTACAGTCCATAGCATATTCAGCGCAGTGACATGAGCTGAATAAAGAGAACCAAAATAAAAATTTTGAATATAAACTTTACAATGATCACCGCATCATCGTTTCCATTTTCTTCATCACAATCTTTGTGTGCATTAGTGACACTTGTGGTTGGTGAACTACAGGTCGGTCTTGAGGACAGACGTAGTTGATGACTGGTGCGATTCTCATTACAATGCTCACTACCTTTCAGCACTGGACTCTCCTGGCCATCTAGAATTTCATATCCTAGTACGTTTGAGGAACCACATCTCCGATAGAAAGCTAACCAATCTATAGATGCTTCCGCAACGGAACTATAACTATGGAAATGTGCTCTGAAATAGTCATTCACTTGTGTACGACACTCTTCCCAATCATAATATATTCCGGGTCTGCGACCAATGAATACGACATATACCTTCTTAGCCATTTGCACATTAACAGCATGAGGCCAGCAAATATCAGGATAATTATAACAAACTAATTATGATTGTATATATTTGTATCTATATATTGATAGAAATAAATCATATAACTGGTTATATTACATTCATTAAAGCACCCGACTCTTCTTTGGGATTTTAACAACATACCTTTCCCTGATGATAATTGGGACATTTGCAAAAGATATAATACGTACATGTTGCATTAAAAAATAATGACATGTGCATGAACAAATAATATACACCGCTTTATGCATCTTTAAAATGATATTTCAGATTGAGCTAAATGTCAAATATCCACGCACACCATAAAGCCAAACCATAAATAGTTCAAGGATTATAGTTACTACATGTCCCGAAAATTCAAACCAAATAAAAAAGTCGATAGTTTAAATGTTTCATCTTCCAAGTTGTCTCCACAGAAGGTACCTATCAAGAGCATAAGACACTAGCACAAGCGTCTACCAAGTATGCATCATATATAAAACGTCAAAAGTCATGAATTTACACCACCAATGTTTTCCTGAGAATTGTGGAGAATTTGTTTTAACCACTCCATGTGGCGTTCCACTCGGAGACTAACAAAGAAAGAAGCGAGTTGTTTGTCCCTTGAAAGGATCTACCCAACTTCGATAAACTCGGCGTTGGTCAACCCCTCTACCTCTTCAAGGATGTCCAGCACTTTAGTGGTATGGTTCACTTCTTCTCCAAGATGAAAATTGCTCATGACCTTAGCAATATGATTTAGAGACATCCCGAGTACATCACAAGGACGAGTAGGACGCATCCGCTTCAAAGTAATAGTATCGCCATTTTTATTCGCAGAATTAGGTGTGCGTTTGGGTGTACTTCGACCAGACTGATTTTTCCAAGACTGACTATCAGAAAATCACGAATTTGTCCCTGAGTCCCCCAAATTGTCCACAGATAGATCCACGCTATCTTCCAGATCCTCATCCCCATCTAGCCATATTTGATTTAAATCTCGTTGGACAAGTGACGAGGATATAGCCACATTCCTACTGCCTTGTGCATATCTACCAGTCGCCTAATCATAACTGGCGATGACAGCTAAATCATCCGTCCTCTCGATCTGCTTTCCTCAGAGTCTTTCATTTCGTGGATGAGACTACAAAAAGATTATGGGTAGATGAGTAACCACCATTCTCATTTTAATATGGATAATACAAGCATTGACAACATTTTAATAAGGACATATAAAACAATCTAAAGTTATGTCTTACCCTGTGATAGGTTTCCCATACTTCGTCTGGTGCGGTTACAACCTTTCGTTCATTATCCCAACCGAAGCTGCTAGTAGAGAGCATATCTTTCACATTATTATAACATTTCTTGTGATATTTTATACGGTTCATGACGTTCGACCAATTCACGCACACATGAGTTTCTTTAGAAACTTCCTCAGCCGCGGCTTGGTATGCTTCCTTTTAAACCCATTGTCTTCTTTACGTCCTAGGGCAATCTGCTCTAGCAATGTGTTCAACAAAACTTGATTTATCACATTGGTCCACTTTATTTTTTGAGCTCGGTAAGATGACTCAGCAAGTGATCTAGCGGGTTTTGCATGAGGCGAACACCGTGTTATACGAGTTAGAGTTTTAACGGGCGATTGTATAGGAGTCACAGCGGGACTAGAGCACATTTTTGACATCTGGCCTATGAGTAATATACCAAAAATATGAGAACATGTGACATATGACTCACTTGAATACTTTAAAATGTGAAATTTAATCATTTCATTCATATTCTCAAAATAGATTTCACATTCCAACATTAAAGATTTCATTTTCAATAAAGCACGATTCAAAGACTTCTACTGCATTTCTTTTACATATAAGATACAAGAAAGATATCAGTTCCTACTATTACTGAGGGAGTCTGCCCACATTCGTTGGGTGATTGAGTCGCGTAGACCACGCATCTTTTTCATGCTGAGTAACTTGTACCACCCAGTGCCTCTCTTCATTTGCTGAAACCTCATATGGTGATGGATTGCTTTCACATCTTCCATATGTATACCAACACCACCTAGATCTTGGTCTGAATCACGTTCACCCAATATGAAGTTATGGAGCACTGCATATGTAACTACAATTTTTACTTACGTTTCCATAAGATATTGCACCACCATTTTCAAGATTGGAAAATGACGTTTTAATACTCCAAATGTACGTTCAATCACATTTCGAAGTTGTGCATGTTTATATTTGAATAACTCTTTATAATTTGCGGGTGATCTCCCAGTATGATATTCTTGGAGGTGGTATCTAACACCATGGTATGGAGCCATAAAGCTGAAAAATGTGCGTACTCACATCAACGACATAGTATTTTTCTATAAATAGTTATTGTAGTATATGAAAGTAATTATCATAGAAAAATATATAAAAGAGCTTAGTCGTAAGTGTAAGGGTTACCGTTTGGGACAGTTAAGGGATTATTGGATCGTGTGAGAGCGTTATGTAGCACCCGTGCATTTGAAGCAGAACCCTCCCAACCGACTAAAATGTATATAAATTTCATATCAAATCCACATGCACCAAGTACATTTGGGACAAGAAACCTTTTCTGTTACGGAAACTAGCTTGGTGGTTGATTGTACATGGATAGGAATGTGGGTACCAACTATTACACCGATGCAATCCTAAAATTACAGAGTCCAAATTGATTTTATTAGTTAATGTTATATAACTAATTGACCATTATTCAATTTTTAAAGATACATAGTTTAAACTTATATCTGAAAGTTTGTCGACCAAAATGGATTTGATTGAATCTCGACAGAGATTTCAGCAGTTGCTTGTTAAACATACGTATGATAGAGAGACATAATTGTATCAAGGACTTGGTTGAAGTGACGACTAACGGTTTCACCTGAACGTATAAACCGGTGTCCAATTACTCGATTATACACACTATATCCTACTGTGTGTAGGAATATCACCAATTGCTCTTCCAAGCTAATATGTCGTGTATCACATAAAAAAGTCTTTTCACGTAAATCATTACATAACCGGAAAAAATTTGCTTGTGTCATCCGCAGCTGAGTAATACAATCCCTATCAGAGGTACGAATAATAGAATTGATGAACCTCGCCCAATCATCGTCTCCTGTACGAGCTGGCCAATTAAATATATATGTTCGATAATATTCCCTAACGGCGGCAATGCAAGCAACCGTGACAAGAATCACGATATAATAACCCAGTTCATCCGCATTCAAGTTATCCATTTCCTAAAAATTCACACCTAACATGAAATCAATCTTCCTCATATTATTCGTTTCATGAATTCATGTAATGTAATCATAGTTAATGTTATTACGAAGTTGGATAAGAGTATGGAGCAAGCTTGACTTAATAACTTTACTGGTAATGATAGCCATGGAATACCAGTGGTTCTGCATTGAAGATTGAAATTTTAAGAAAACTGCACTATTTTGGTGATAACCACCGTACTCAATATTGAAGATTAGATTTTCATTTAAGACGTTAGTTAACCATGAAGTGGGTCATGCTAGTATTGGAAACTCCAAATTTCTTTTGTATACATGGAATGTCATGAGACTTCTACATGGCAGGAGATAGTGAGGATTGAACGTCCTATTAAAAGATTTCTGGGGGCTAAAAAATTTCTTTTCTATATATGGAATGGAGCATCTGTTTTTCTGGATCATGTTAGGACAAGGGCTAAAAAATGAAAGAGATCCAAAACTCAAGTGAGTTGCATGACAGGAGATAGTGAGGATTGAATATCTTATTGAAAGATTTATGAGGCCCTAAAAGATTTGGTTTAAGCTAATATTTTTTTTCCAGTTCAACCTAGAAGGAATGAACTTATGAACAGTGTGAATGGCATATAAAAGTCAGAAATGTACTTATGAATGGTGTGGATCGGGCCCACAAAAATGGACCTACTAATTCAAATACTGTTTTATGAGGAGAAAATATGGAATATTAAGAGTTAACTATAAACTAACATCAAATTAATAGCCATAAACAATTTTTAAAATAAGTCATCAATAATCAACACACAAAACAACTTTAAAAATTCACAATTTCAATTTTATTTTTATTTTTTTTGTTAATAATGGAATGTTCTTTATCAGCCTTGTATATTTAAGCTTTGGCTGAATATTGAGAAACTCTAGCAGGATGCAAGCACATGTAAACTCAAATAAAACAACCTACATTGTGGAACTCACAGTCATTGAGTCACAAAATTAGAATGGTTGATCAATCCTAACCTCTGATTCTTACACACTTGTTTAGTGAAATAATACCATTGGATATTTTTCATTTTTAACCATCAAGTAAATATGTTGTGCATCTTTCATCAGACCCATTCATTAGGTGTGACTCCCCAGAAAAGTAGCCTGAAATTTGAGGGTAGACATTTCTCTAACCGTTTCTTCCTGTGTGCCACTCACCTGAGTTTTGGATATGTTTGTGCCATGTCCTTACATGATCTAGCATAATTGTGGAATGAGTAGATTTGTCACAGACATCCAATGAGCCCCACTTAAGTTCCCATGATAGGAAGTTCCTTTGAAAAAGCTTTTCTCTGGCAAACCAGCATATATGGAAAAAGGGGCAACTGATTTCCTACCATACAAAAAGCTCTTAAAGGCCCCAAAATTAGCATAGGATCCTACATTTATCAGTAGTATTGATGGGTTCTCTTCATATAAATCATTCCACATAACCAACATAACATATTGTTGAGGTTTCAAAATTCTCGAGATATGGTTAAAAATCTCAGTTGTTTAAATTTTTTACGAAATTAATGCGATTTTAACATTTAGAGGTTGACATAATTCAATTTATAGTTTTATATCCATTTTTAAAACTATTTGATAATTTATATATTAAAAATAGATGTTTTAGAATTTTATTTTTGGTAAGATTTTTCCAAAATAGTATTATGAGAAAGACATCAAATTTGAAAATCTCCCAATAAATTCTCAGGCCTAGAAATTGACTAAAATGGGGTTCGTCACTATGCAAACAAATTCAGTTGAAAATCCTATATTAGTTAGTGATATTCTATGTGCTTTCTTCATATAACCACACCACGGAAAGAGAATTCCATACAAGAAGTTGATTCCTGACCAAACATAGCTGAGTTTAAAATCCTAAATTCACCAATGACATTAAATGGGTTTTTTTTCTTCATCTAACTATGCCACATAAGAAGATATAGAGGGTTTACAAGAAGTAGGTACATTTTTTCAGTGGATATGTTTGATGACTCATGAGATCTTTTTTTACTTTTCCCATTTCAAGTCTTGAATGTATCTCCTTTGTTAACTGAGCTTCAAATTCTGAAATAGGTTTGATGTAGTTACAAGGGGCAGTAATCCAATAGAAAAGCGGACAATTGCTATGAGGGTTGTGAAAAAGAAAGCTATGGTGCAGCCAAGCAGCAACACACTTTCACTGTAAGATTGATTGCACTGAGCCAAAGATATTGTCTTAAACCCATATTCATTTGGTTATCATTGTTTTTGTGATTGAGAAGGTAGAAATACTGTGGTGCAAAGGAGTCAAGACATTGCCACTATTATTTCCTTTGCTCGTGAAGGGTCGTAACCTCTACAGATTGAAGACCTTCCAATAGGTAAGAATTGGTCATTTTCAGATGAGCTAGCAGTTTTGGCCTAGGCCTTATTATATGTCTCTGTGCTCTGATCTTTTGGCATGTCAGCGTTGAAATGATAAAATAGAGAGATTAAAAGTTTTGGCTGAGAAGCACAAAAGAGGAGCAGTAGTAAGGCGAATTAGAGCAATCAAGAAAGCAAGATCTGTAAACTTTGATTAACACACATATGCATGAGTTTGATTATGAAGATATATGCATGCCCAGATACGCACTGTGGTTTGGAAACTTAAAAAACTCAACCCAACTCAACTCGCTAGAAAGTCGATCAGATTTCATCAACAGTTTTTTTTTTTTTGGTTCCAATGTCGGTTGACTTGGTCAACTTGACACTACACAAATGGACAAAACTCAGGAAACCTTGATAAATCTCAATAAAAGTTGCCAAGACTATAATATTTATAAATTCAAAATATGAGTCTTGGTGTTCAAGACTCGAAAAAACTCAACTAAGTTACTTGATCTGACAGACTTTTGAGTTAAAGAGTTGAGTTTTCAATTTTGAAAGTATTGATACACCCTCATATTATTTGAAGCACTTCACAAGAAAAAAATGTGGAGTTCTAAATTGATACACCCTCATATATGTCATGCCCATTCATGGTTCCATTAAGGATACTTGTATAATTACATTCCTTCCATAGACAAAAGAAGACCTGATCCATGAGATAAGAAGTTTGAATTTCAGGGGATCACTTTCAAAACGTTTACAAATCTCTATTTAAAATTTCTGTGAAATGATTGGGTAATGTTGGAGTATTAAGAATTTTCAGGAATAATGTATCCTCAAATTTTTTCAACAAGGGATCAATCTGGAAAATGTCTGTCATTCTTTGGAATTTATCTTGTGATTAGGAAAGGGCTTTCATGGATCCTACGTGTCTGTCAGTCCATTCATCAGGTGGGACAACTTCTATGAAACGGCCAACTGTTTGATCCAACATACTTGTGTATCTCATTTGACAAGTGGACCGACTTGATTTTTAGACCATTTGATCATCATGGTTGGGCCCATCTTTTTCATACCTACAGTGTCTTGCACGTATGACAGGTTGGCACGTGTGACACTGCTTGTATGTTAACCTAGCCTAAAGTTAATCATGATTTACCCAAAGCTAAGCTGATCGATTTAGGCAACAAAATGAACATATCCCTTTCCTGCCATGAGAGAACCATATTTTCAATTCAAGTTCTTGTTAAGTTTCAGCAAAAAAAAAAAAAAAAAAGCTCTGTATTTGGGTTGTATGGATGTGAGAATCACTTAAACAAATATGCTCTTATGTATATCCTAAACAGAAATATAAAAATTCTAATCAATTCAACATTTACCCCAAATACAACCATTTTTAGAATGAAAATTTTCCATTCAAATCAGCATATCCCCCCCCCCCCCCCCCTCTCACAACCATTTTCAGAATGCAAAATCATCTACATGCAACATACCGAGAATTGCCGATTCCCTTGATTGAGTTCGGGTAGCTGGCCACACCACCTACTGATCGTCCACTTCCCACCTGTTAGTAGGAAGGGTTTGCAGAAGAGGGTCAACAAACGGAAAAGGGTAATGAAAATAAAAACAGAGATAAGAAGGAAAAGGGATACCAGATAAGGAAGATGATATGGTCCAGAAATCCCTCTTCCCCACCTCCATTTTTATACCTGTTATCCCCTACCAGTGTCACCGGGGAAGAATAACATCGGCCATCAGTTTAAGACGAAGATGGCAGGTTTGGCGCAAGATTTCCGAGGCAAGATTGGGTGGGATTTTCTTCCATCCCTCCAATCTCATGCATCTGAAGTCAATCCTCTTCAATGACTGTGAGATATCCAAGAAATCAACATAGGAAACTTACTATAAATAGAAATTTTACTATTTATAGTAAGTTACGAATTTTAGGGAGTTTTAGTTCTAGTTTAATTCATTAACTTCTTCCAAGTCTTGGTATCCCTATTTAAAGGGTTGTAGACTCGGTTATCAATCATCAACAAATTCATTTCAAATATTTTGATATTATTTTAATGCGGACGTGAATTTAAATATGATATGCAAGATTTCAGGCTTATATCACGTTAGTTCAGAAATAATCACACAAATTGCACATTCCACATGAAAACCCAAACATTCATTTACAGGGGAATCTATGCGGATCCAGACCTACACACGTTAGGGTCGGGTTAATGAAAATTATGAACCAAATAATACTCAAAGGGAAATAGAAATCAACCACACATGCATAAGAATCAGTCATAATCCAAGCGATTCCCTAATTTCAATACAAGGAACCCTAGAGTGAAAAATTGGGCAAATAAATTAAGGATAATGTAATCTAAAGTTAGGATTTATGAAAAACTAGTATAAGAGGGTAAAATAAGAAGAAAACCTGAATCGGAAGACAGTTCCTGCCCGCGAACAGCAATAATGGCCCAGACGCACGTGCGTGTGATCAATGCCGCACGTATGTGGGGCCCACTATTCAAAAAAAGGCCACCTTGGCCCTGGTCGGCCAAGGATGGACTCCCAAACTCCCAAATCTCAGCTCGATCTTATGCACGGTTTGTGGGTGGTGCTTCATCGAAGTTTCAGCTCGCTTGCGGGCTGAAATCTGAAAACCTGCAGTAATGTTGAAATCTGATGCAACAAAGGGACAAATTCAAGATACAGATGGTAGGGGAAGATAGAAAAAAAAGATAATGGAGGATGGGGGTGAATCAGGATCGATGTGGCTTCGTACCACGGTAGTTAACCCTTCGAAAAGAGGGGGCTTCGCATGCACTTAGGCTTCACAACTCAGAGAGTAGGAAAACGTAGAATTTTTATTAATCTTCAATGAATAAAAAAAGTTACAAAGGGTGCCTATTTATAAGAAAAATTTTATACCCAAAACTCACACCATGTGCGCAACCTATTACTTAGCGATGAAGTAAACTAAAATAAAAATCATACAGAGAAATCTAAAGTATTCACAATGTTCTAAATAATAACAATAAGTAAAACCTAAAATATGAAATCAATCCGACGAGTGGGCCACGATCATGAGATCCCATGATGGGCTTTTCTTGACTATCAGGCTCAATCTTTTGAACCAAACTTCGTCTTCTAGGTAGGAGGCCCTCCCTGGACATTGTCATCGAGTCAAATCAATGATGGGGCCCTCCTACTCCGTGCGTAGGTGCGTAGGTGGGGTGACGTGCATGCGCGTGTGCGCAAGATGTCCCCATCAATCCTCCTCGGCTATGAAGATTTCACCACTGGTGAAATAAAACTCCTGAACCGCTCCAGGACGTCAAGATTAAGTCTCTGAAGCTCTTTCGCAGTGAGCCACGTACTGTTTGAAGCTGGGTGAGACTTCTACTTGAGTAGGTACTTCTGAAACCTGTCGTCCGATGTTGAAACTATCTCATGGTCCAAGATATCCTCTATTTCCTCTCTGGGTGTGTGAAGGTTAAGTATGAGAGGGAGAGGCTGAGAAGAAATGTCAGGAATAATAGGTATGAGAGGTAGAGGCTGGGAAAATGGGTCGAGACGGGTAGGTATGGGACGTAGAGGCTGAGAAAATGGGTTGAGACGGGTAGGTATGGGACGTAGAGGCTGAAAAAATGGGCTAGGAAGGATAGGTATGGGAGGTTGAGGCTGGGAAGAAAGGTCAGGAAGAGTGGGTATGAAAGGTAGAGGCTGAGAAAATGGGTTAGGAAGGGGCCATGTTTCAAGGGATAAATATGTGAAATCAGGATGGGTGGGCGAAGGGCCAAACAAAGTATCAGTAGTCTTCTGAAAAGTAACTGGATCCTCCACATTGAATGTGAAATTAATTCTCATGAAAGGTGAAAGATCTATCTCATATACATTGAGATCGTTTCATTTTATAATTTTGAAGGGTCCAACGCTACGTGCGTGTAACTTACGAACGACCCTCGGAGCGTACCGCTCAGGGCTGATGCGGACCATCACAGAGTCCTCAATATTGAATCCTTTGAAACGTTTATGCTGGTCTTCAGAAAATGTGCAATGTTCATTACTAGTCATGATCTTCTGCCTGATTTCTTGATGCCATGAATGAATGTGATGCGCAAAAGACTTTGCAGACTCTGATAGCCTATGAGATAGTGACATAGAGATAAGATCAATAGGTTTCCTAGGTTTATAACCAGTAACGACTTCACGAGGACTTAAACCTGTGGACCTATTGACAGAACTATTTAACGTAAACTCGGCTATAGGTATTACGGTGTCCCATGTTGTGGTGTGCTCTATATCCCTCCTAGGGGGAGATTCATCCGGTAGATCATTAGAAAAGATATCACGTAACTCATCCATTACTAAAATAAAGTCAGTGGGTAACTCTACATTAGCCTCTAGTGCACTCTCTCCAGCCATAAGGCTGCATATGTTGTACCCCTCAAAATAGTGGTCTTGATGTCTCTCATGGGGTGGGGTGCATGGGTGCATGACCATGACTGATTCCTTAGCCACCTCCATTCATTGGTCTATCCACCTGGCCACCTGCTTGAAATTGGACATCTACCCCAATGTTGGGATTTGTCCTGGCAGATGCCTTTAGTTGGATAATGCACGTATCAAATTGATCAAAGCGTTGGTCTATATATTGTTCATAGTGCTTACCCAAATACTCAATCTGTTGGGATAACTTGTTCAATGATTCTAGCAGTTACTCCATATTTAATATAGGGTACAAGCCAAAATTTAACAACATAGTTAAGATTTTAAAAAAAATAATAAAAATTAAGAAACAACCTAGTTTCTAAAAACGAAAAAAGAAAGTTTTTAAAACAAGTTAGGAAAGTTTCTAAAAAAAACAAATTAGAAAAGTTTTTAAAGAAAAGCAACCTAGTTTCTAAAAACGAAAAAAGAAAGTTTCTAAAAATAAATTAGGAAAGTTTCTAAAGAAAGAAATTAGGAAAGTTTCTAAAGAAAGAAATTAGGAAAGTTTCTAAAGAAAAGCAACCTAGTTTCTTAAAACGAAAAAGGAAAGTTTCTAAAAACAAATTAGGAATGTTTCTAAAGAAACAAATTAGGAAAGCTTCTTAAAAAAAAAAAAATTTTTTAAATAAAAAAGTTTCTAAAAAAAACAACCTAGTTTCTAAAGAAAAAGAAAAAAGAAAGTTTCTAAAAATAGAAAGTAAGTTAGTTTCTAAAAAAGAAAAAGGAAAGTAAACTAGTTTCTAAAAAAGAAAAAAGGAAAGAAAATTAGTTTCTAAAAACAAATTAAGAAAGTTTCTAAAAAATTAGTTTCTCAAAAATAGAAAAGGAAAGTTTCTAAACCTAGAAATAGAAAGCTAAGTTAATTTTTAAAATAATTCAAATAAGGGGATAACAGAAAATTTCAGCAGCTTATGTCAAGGTTTATGGACCTCTAAACAGCCATATATGATGAGAATTGATGTGTAATGGACATAAACAACCAAACCCTAAACATGTAATGAATTCCCCTATAAGAACCCTTGGCTCTAATATCAAATTTGATGCAAGACGTGAATTTAAATATGATATGCAAGATTTTAGGCTTAGATCACGTTAGTTCAGAAACAATCACACAAATTCCACATCCCACATGAAAATTCAAACATTCAATTAAAGGAGAATCTATGTGGATCCAGACCTACACACGTTAGGGTCAGGTCAATGAAAATTATGAACCAAACAATACTCAAAGGGAAATAGAAATCAACCACACATGTATAAGAATCAGTTCCTAATCCAAGGAATTCCCTAATCTCAATTCAAGAAACTTTAGAGTGAAGAGAGGGGCAAATAAATTAAGGATAATATAATATAAAGCTAGGGTTTATGAAAAACTGGTATAAGAGGGTAAAATAAGAAGAAAACCTGAACCGGAAGACAGTTCCCGCGCGCAGACAGCAACAATGGCCTAGACGCACGTGCGTGTGATCACGGCCGCACGTGTGTAGGACCCACTATTCAGAAAAAGGCCACCTTGGCCCTGGTCGGCCAGGGATGGAATCCCAAATCTTAGCTAAATTTAATGCACGATTTTTGGGTGGTACTCCGCCGAAGTTTCAGTCACCTACGAGTCAAAATCTGAAAACCTACAGTAATGACGAAATCTGATGCAATGAAAGGGATAAATTCGAGGTACGGATGATAGGGGAAGATGGAAAAAAAAATGATGGAGGATGGGGGTGAATCAGGATCGATGTGGTTTCACACCACAGTACTTAGCCCTTAGAAAAGGGAGGGCTTCGCACCCACTTAGGCTTCACAACTCAGAGAGCAGGAAAATATAAAATTTTTATTAATCTTTAATAAATGAAAAAAGCTACAAAGGGTGCCTATTTATAGGAAAATTCCTATATCCAAAATTCGCACCATGTGCGCAACCTATTACTTGGCGATGAAGTAAACTAAAATAAAAACCAAACAGAAAAATCTAAAGTGTTCACAATATTCTAAATAATAACAATAAGTAAAACTTAAAATATGAAATCAATCCGACGAGTGGGCCACGATCATAAGATCCCATGATGGACTTTTCTTAACTATCGGGCCCAATCTTTTGAACCAAACTTTATCTTCTAGGTAGGAGGTCCTCCTTGGACGTCGTCATTGAGCCAGATCAATGGTAGGTCCCTCCTACTCCATGCATACGTGCGTAGGTGGGGCAGCGTGCATGAGCGTGTGCACGAGATGTCCCCATCATATTTCTATTTCTTTTCCTTGTGGATTCGGGAAGTCTCTATGAGGAGTTCAGAGAAGCTCCATAGATTTAGAGTAGTTATCCTTGAGGAAGACGGTGATTGACCTCATGACGTTCATCCATGCGTCTACATCATGTACTAGAGGAGGAAATGCAAGTGTGGTTAGTGTCTGAGTTGTTGTCAAACACAATATCCAATCCTCTAAATCAGGACATGGCATCATCATCATCTCAGACTAATCCGCTTAAGATAATGTCAGTTGGACTATGCGATATTCAAATGGAGATTCAGCATATTACAGAACAATCATGAACTTAGGCCAAGCAGTCTCGAATTTAGGTTGAAATTTTCTACAGGTAGATGGTCAGTCAAACTGAGAACTTAAATCGGATTATGGCTATTTTTGTTGAAAGTGCACCTATCATGTCTCGGCAAATTGTACATCAACCAATTATGCCTTAGAAAACTGTTGAGACTAGTTTTGTCGAAAACTTGACATTAATATTACCAATACTTATTTCACAATGGAACACACATCCTACTCCAATATAAGAAGTGTGTAATATTCCTTCACTTGTAAAATTCAGTCTATTCGAACAAGAAAATAAGAATTTCATTCCCGAGGTCAGAAATCAGGGAATGCTCGAGGGCAGCATTTCCCTAGGAATATCACTCACAATAGGAAACAATACTAGTCCTGAGCCACCTCATATGATCGAACCTAGCCATTTGGACCGAGACTAAGTTTTACAACTGATTCAAGAGGTGGCATGCCAAGTTATTGGTCGAACCACCACCCTGATCTACCATAAGTTGTAATAGCCCGAACTTTTGTCACTTTTGATTTCAAAAATTCTTGTGAAGTTTCTCGTTAGAATTATTTTAATTCATCACCTAGTGGTCTTTAATTCAGGATTCTAATGAAAACGCGGGTGATACCATTAAAAGAAATGTATAAATTCAATTAAACACCCTCAGAAACTTATAGAATACATTCGATTACCAAAATCTTAGGTCTAGCCTTGAGATCTAATTATCTAAGACCCTGGTCTGGCCGACCTATCACTAACTAATCAAGATAGCCATAACTAAATGGAGATCCATTTAAAACTAAGGCAACTAATGAATTAGATCTTGATTATTTTACCAAGTTAATCTAGTCACACTTTTATATTAAAATTGATGGTATAAATCGATTAGGACCAAATCACCATTTCTGCTCATTACGAATGGCTCACATCACAAAATTAGGTAATTTAAGCCTAGTTAATCGCACACGATAAATTTTGCTAATTATTTTATTTCAAAAACTATGAAAAAATGTTCATCTCAGTGAACTTGACGTCCATCACATAACAAATCACAAAAATTGCGTCATAAATCGTTCAACTTGGGCTTGCAAGGCAAGCGCAGGAGATGTGTGAATACTAGTAGAAATTGTTAGGGACTTAAGTTAATTGTCCCCATTTGTATCTTGTCGAAGTTGTGGATTTCAAACCATTAGGTCATAGTAAAATTAAAGACAGTAACTTAAGTTAATATCACACATACATATGGCCGCGACCACGATTGATAATCAGTAATCGTCGAATTGACTTTTATTCATATCCGTTGATTGCTACGTCTAAATTATGGGATGATCGTATTATATGTAGATTATCATTAGCGATAAATATCTTATGACGTAAATCAACCTATACACCTCATGGTGGACCATAAACGCTAGAATTAACCTCCATATAGTTATAATAGTAAATACTTCGTCATTAGGACTAATTGAGTCACTTTGACACTATAAAAACTTAACTTTGGGTAGCCCATTCATCTCATATAAATTTTGTCCTAGGTTTTAAGAGAAAGAAAGAGAAAGTGAAAAATGGAGAGTGAGGTTGAGAGCTTGGATTTGTATTTCTTTGTTCTCAAATCGTACGATCTTTACAATAAACTTTAGTGTTTACCCATATCTTCATTTGAACGAAACGTATCGCGAATCAGATATAAGAAATGCATCCTACCTTACAATTTTATATATTTTTTTATAAATCCTATGAACCTTATATAAACTCTTTCAAATTGGTGTATGTATCGATTTTTCTCAAAATCCTAACCCGAGGTGCCCAGAGATTGAGAAATCTCTCTTCTAAGGTGCGGACCATTCTTGTAGGTTTCATTTTATCAATCCTTGATAGTATGTGATAATAATTTTTTTTATTATTGATAGAATTTCATATACTATTTATGCTTAAAGTGCCTTATTATTACATCCCTAATGTTACTTAATGTTGGTAGCCAACATGCTTGATGAAATACTTGATCAATATGAAATTTCTATTATTAGAGCTTGTTTATGTCAATTGATAAGTAATGCTGATATACGTTAGGTCGTATTAAGATACATTGGATTGCACTGATTTGTATATATGTTTTATTAATATACCCTAGTGTAGTATTAATTTGAATTATTGATTCACGTTGGTTTGCATTGATATATATGAGATAATACTGATTGGTACATGTATTCAATTGATATACTTTATTGTGGTATTATATTATTTTATGCTCATGATTATGTATTTGATAATCTGCATTGTTGTTGTGGTGGATCGAGCTCCACAAATTGTGTAAGTAAATGGATGACTCGACTTGGGTTGGCTATTTTAAACTTATATAGTCGACTGGGGTGGAATATGAATGACCAACAATAATTTGAATTACACGGGATGCTTTGCATTCAATGCCAGCTTGCCCCTGATTCTCCATAGTCGATCAGATCAGTCTAATGAAAAACCGATCATTATAATGTTTGGTATTGTATAACATTCGATAGAATCTAGGATACCACTATTATCATTTTTTTAACTCCATTCATAATCATTAGTACGTTATGATTCTACAAAGACTCCGAGCATGGTGCTATGGGACACCGTGTCTGAGTTACTAGCCTATGTTGAGGTGGTGTCTCCCTATAGTGACCATTTGACACCATTGGAGGTGACATGCCATACCATATTAGGATCTTTAATTTTGGCAATATCGGTGATAGCCTACCATGCTATTATAAGAACTGGGTAACACGCCCCTTCGCGTTAATGTGTGTTGGCTGATAAGTCATTACCTTAATTGTAATCGCTCTTAGGTGATGAGCCCATATCATTGTTTTATTGTGTAATTTTGGACCATTGGGTGTTAAACCCTAACTTGGATCAATGGACACTGGTGAGGAGCCACTACGTACTGTAACGAGCCATGTGAGTTGAATAATGACTTATGATCTGATAGCGATATCATGCCTTTGCCAAATTTTTTGTTTGAACTTGGAATAATCAATATGTTTCTAGTCATGCATATCATGGCATTTGTAGGTTTTGTTGGTGGCGGACCATTGCATTCGTGGGTTGCACTGGTAGTAGACCGTTGTTTAATTGTTGATTATTGTGTTGATGAGAAAATGTTAAAATTGATGGGGCATAATCGTGTGCTTGACTGACTGTTAAAGGCCAGTGCATCGTGGTTGGTTGACTGTTAAAGGCCAGCGCATCATGCTTGGTTGACTGTTAAAGGGCAGTGCATAGTTCAAACCCCTTTAATACATGGGCGTAATCTGGTGCATGGCTGATTGTTAAAGGCCAGAGCATCATGTTTGTCTGACTGTTAAAGGCCAATGCACTATTCGAATGACCCTTTTGGTTACTCCCAGGACATGCATTCGTATATCATGACACACATGCACCTCAAATAACTAACTTAGAAAATTGCTTGTTTGGTTATGTTATCATTATCTATACTTAATTGTATTAATAATATAAGTAACTTAGAAAATGGTACTAGTGAGTTAGCTACTCACTCGCACCTAATATGGCATTTTAAAACATCATGTAGATGATATTATTGACGTAGGTACCACCGATATCTCAGACGAGAAGTCTTACACTGATATACACCATCGTCGTAATATTTTTAGAGCATTGGGCGAAAGTAAAAAACTTTTACGCTTTATTAATTTTAGACATGTATATATTGGAATCCCCAATCGTGGGGTTGACTCTATAGTTTGGTTTATTAAATGCATATTGTGGCTTGTGTAGTCCCCATTTAAACAGATACCACTTTTGGCGTTGTACATTTTAAATATTAGTAATATATTTTTAGGTTTAATTATCTCTACGTGACTTTTGATTTCATTGATTTAAAGCTACTCTTATTAACGATTATGGGTGAATGTTAACCGAACCGTACGGGTACATGAGAACTTGCCCATGTGCATTTTTATTAGATTCATACACAAGAACTCGAGACTGGAGTCTTCGTACTCGGGTGTCGAATTTCGAGCATGACATAAGCCTTATTCGGAATGGATTGATATAGAATCTCCATTGTCATGAACGAATTTGATGTTTTTCGACCAAGATGGCTAACTTTAATGTTTTTCGACCAAGATGGTCGAATTTGATTTATTTTTTTTCGATCAGAATGGTTGAATTTGATGTTTTTCAACTAAGATGGCCAAGTTAGACTAAGATGACCAAAATTGATGTTTTTTGACCAAGATAGCCAAACTTGATGTTTTTACCCGATCAAGTAGTCACATTTATTGCATTGAACAACGAGCCACCTCAATTTCACAAATTTGTCTAAAGGTGAACTGACGTGGGGATAATGTTGTACCTTATTTCTGATTGTTCTTGAAATAGCCATGAGGAAAGGACATGTGTCATTGTACGGAAAATTTATAATGTGCGAAGATCTTTAGAGATATTTGGATCACTTTTTACGGAAGTACAACTAGTATTGAGCTGATGATACACGTCATTTGATAAATAGGCACAGGCGAGAAGTTCAAGATGCGGAAAGCGGTCGAGGGAAAAAGAACGGTTAAAGGGACACAGAGAGATAGAAGGATCTGGAAGTGCGACGTGGCAACAGTTCAACTATCATAATCGTTGAAATACAGATGAAAAACACATGAAGAGAAGTTATAACAGATATATAAATAACAAGAAGTTTAGGAAAGAAAATCATCTCATACCAATCCAACAAACCAATCAAAGTATCTTTATCTTTCTTTATCATAGTGTAGCTCTATCTTAAGAGTATCAGTAATCTTTTAGATGTAATCGTTAGCTGTAATCCAAGTCTATGCTCATACACTGAGCTATATCCATTCTTGATATAAGTTCATCTTTCAGAAAGGTTTCTTACAGTTGTTCCCTACGACCTATTGTAAGTAGTTCCTTTTTTGTTCGATTGCACTAATATATTAAAGTCCTTTTGTACAGAAGGCAAGAAGCAATACATCATTAGAGGAAGAAACCCACCCTCTGAATTTCACCTGATCATCTTACAATTCCATAACGAGTGGCTGAATAGGTGACTGATATTCTCATATCTTAATCATATACGCTTATATTCGACAAATCTACATATCTTGGTGCTTGGGGTCAAGTTGTTTGGTTTGAATCGAACTACACAATGGGTTTTGGCACACTCGCACACACCACACGTGACCAAGACCAAACCGAAAGCCAACTATGGCAATGCCCGTCTTTGTGCTAGTATAAAAATTAGGGAATGCAAGGTTTTCAATAACCAAATGATATATTGGCGCATGTGACGCTGTAGTGGGATTGTCCAAATAACGTAACTTATAATGATAATGTCATCTTCATGCCATTACATAGATTGCCAAATGCAAGAGTTATGGGGATTAAATGGCATGTTGGTGCACATGACATTGTAATGACATTATCCAAATCACATAAAAGGTATTGGCAATATACATTTTTATGCCATTACAAGACCACCAAATGTAAGGGTTGTAAGGACCAAATGGTACATTGGCATATGTAATGTTTAAATGGCATTATCCAAATCATATGGGACCATATTATGTCAGGGTTACATTGGCAAATTTGGTACATGTGAGACTATCGGAGGTGGATAGTAACACATTTGGGTCTAACTATTTAAAACTCAATTTTCTTCTATAGTGATAAAATGCTTTTCTTAGGATTGTAGGCGGAAAAACTAATTTAATTATTTTCCAATTTAAAAAAGTAAGAACTTGTATTTCCCATAAAATTTATTTTGACTTTTCAAATAAAGAAAAGTTAGTTTCCTTTCCTATCTATGAATCTATTTGGGAGTTAGGAAAATAAACGTAAGCATCGTCTATTTCTAGTTTCTTTGTTTAGGGCATGTTTAAAGGCTGTTTGGCACCTTGTATTTGAGTGTATTTTAGAGGATTTCACCTCAAATCCATCATTTGGCGTCATGCAATTGGAGGTAAATGGAATTAAAAGTATTTAAAACAGATATTTTTAATGTTTGAGATCTTAGGTTTTTGTTGTGATTTGGGTGTTACTGGAATTAAATGACTTTTGTTTTTAGGGTAGGAGAGTTACTCATACAGCAAAGATATCACTAAGCTACTAATCCACTGGACACGTGGCATGCTGGCAATACCCCAAAACAATACAATTATCAGTTTTAACACTAAAATCACATCAATAGAATCATCCCAAGTGTTCAAACCTTGGCCATCTAAACATATGGTTAAAAATCAATGAGTCACTCCTTTGTAATCCCTTCCATCCGTGACTTACCTAAGGCTCAAAACTTCCTTAGTTTTTGCCCGGGTATATATTTCAATGGGCTTATTACAATCATCCAGTCAAATATCATATATGTATATTAATTTAAGATATTAAAGATGCCTTAGTTAATCATATTCAAATCTTTTGAATATATTCTTGATTTCCAATACATTCCAAATACAAGCTCTCAAGGAAACCCTTCATGCCAGGCTCATTATAGCAGACTAGCCAAGGATAGATTACCTATGAGCATCAAATCTTCAATCCAAGCCCAGTGGTGAGCCTTTTCCTTTGTATCTAAAGTGGGCTAGCACAAAGGTGGTATGGGCTAGCCCAGCCCAGTTTCATAGCTATTTAGCCGTTTTCTATATGAGTTCTATTGGACCTCAAGTCATCTAAGATCGGGGTGGCAACGGCATGTGTTCGAACCACCATAGGCTATGCCGGGCCTAACCCGACACTATAGTGCTTAAGGACCAAGCCTGAGGGTTTTACAATATTCATCAGGTCTCAGCCCAACTCTAACGAACTAAGCCCAGGTGGATGAGGTCGAGCTCTAATGAACTAAGCCAGAACTCGGTCCGAAAACTTATTGGGCTGTACTTGAAAAGCCCAAGCCTAGATAGAGACTTGCACGAAACGTCGAAGCCCAGCCGGAGACTTCCAGGCATCCTTACTACTCGTTTTGGTCAATGAAAACACTTGCATGACAACGCGTGACGTGGACAAAGACATCATGTGGATGAGATCCACACCGTCCATTAGGTGCCAATCTGCGTTTGGATGGGACCCAATAAATCAGAACCATCAAAACTGAGGTGGGGTACACCGGGAATGGTTGAGATGATAAATCTCACCATTAAAATCATTCAAATTGTGTGGGGTCCACTGTAGTCAGTATATTGAACCCAATCTACTCGTATGATGAACCACAGGATGTGAGTTTAGGTTTTGTAAGGCCTGATTTTATACCATTTCCTGTGATGTGGCCCATTTACGTCTTGGATTTAAGTGTTCTGAATGCACGGTTGAAAAGTGGCTGCGCACCTGATGAACGGGGTGGATCTGATGCACGTTTCCCACACGGTGCTCGGTTAGTTGCAAGCACACCGGCTGCGACCAGTGCAGTCCTTAACGAAGGGTGCAAGGGAAGGGGGAGCGGATTAGGTGCGGCCCTTATGGTGGGGCCCACCTTGATGTATTTATTTTATATCCACACCGTCCATCCATTTTTTCAGATTATTTCAAGGCATGAACCCAAAAATAAAGGAGATATAATTCGTAGCTGAGCCATACTCTAGGAAACAGTGGTGATTAACCATTAATGGGCCATATAAGTTTTGGATCAAGCTGATATTTGTTTTTTACCTTCCTCCAGATTCACGTGACCTTATCAACGGGTTGGATGGAAAATAAATGTTATGAGAAAATTACGGTGGGCCATAAGAAGTTTTTAATGGCAGGGCGTTCAATCAACACTGCTTCCTATATTATGGACAACCAAATTTGGATCTTCTTCATTTTTGGGCTCATGCCCTGAAATGATTTGAAAAAATAGATGGACGGTGTGGATATAGAATATTTACATCAAGGTGGCCCCCGTGGTAAGGGCCACACCTAATCCGCTCCCACAAATGGGTCAACGATCCAGACCGTTAATCTAATGTGACCCACAATCGAAGTGCAATGCACCAAAAGAAAAGCGTATCCCTTGATTGGTGCCGTTCATTGGCCCTACGCAAGCAACTAAAAATGCTGGCGGCAGTTTTCCTGTGACGTGGTCTCGGTGGGCCCACAATCACGGATCAACCGCGGTCAGCAGTCCCCCGGATCCACCCAATCCGCGTCAGCCGTCCTTTTCCCGACAGTGGATTGCCCGCATGGCCAGTCTACAAGAATATTCCTCCAGCGGGACGTGGCGAATACCATGTGAGGCCTGCCATGATGTGTCGTATCCGCACCGTCCATCCATTTTACCAGTTCATTGTGTGGTGTCTCAAGGAATCATATCCAAAGCTCAAGTGGACCGTACCACTGTAAACGGTGGGGATTGAAAACCTATCAGGGGACACAAGTTTAAGATCAAGCTGATATTTATGGTTTTTTGTTTTTCACATGTGACCTCATGAATGTATTGGATGGCAGATTAATAGGAAGGTTTTAACGGTGGGTATCATTATCTCTCTTCACCGCGGTGTGGTCAACTTGAGATTTCGATCTATCTCATTTTTAAGCTTATCTCCTTAAATTGAGTTGGCAAAACAAAAGAACAGGGTTGATAAAATACACACATCGCAGTGGACCTGTAACACCTTGAAAATTTGGGGGTCGTGCATATACTTGACTCTGAAGTTTTCAGGTATCACTTATAATCAATTTTATACTGTCTTGCATTTAATTAGATTTAAATACGTAATATGAAACTAATTGAAATATAAATTACAATCACAACTAGTCTACTAAATTGAAAGTGGCTAAATGTATACAATTCCGAAACAATATCAATATGTCGCGCAAAGCGTTGTCCAACAAAAATACAACAAAGGTTATGTCCAAAAGAATGATGCGCTGAATCCAACACCCACGGTCCAAAAGTCCATCTACTAGACCTATGGAGGACTGTCCATTAGCTGGAAGTAGGACATCTCGTCCTCTTCATCCAGGCTCGCGCCGCAAGGCTCCTCATACTCAGCATCACCTGCAACTACTGAAGAGTCTGGTTTGTGTTTTAAAATACCATCCCAGAATAGGAGTGAGTGATCAACTCAATGGGTGTTATTAATCTTAAGTTGTAATAGGCATTAATTATATTATGAACTTAATGAAAAACAAACATTCATAAATACCTAACTAATCTTATTAATGCATATGCATGATAGATGATATGATGCATGCCCTTACCACAATATTCCCTCGAGCGACTCAATCTAACGATCGCGTATGACCAACACTCCCTCAGAACGACCTCGACTGCTGAGTCGCCAACCTAGCTAATGAGATGCGATGATAATGTTAGGCAAGTTCTTAGTTAATTCCATTCATCCAACAAATTGAAAAAACTGATACACTCCACGTATCAATGCCCTCAAGTAGTTGCGATGCCAAGGCCCCTCAACGCGCGAGGCGTGGGCACCGCGATCCTTGATCTCGTCGGTTTCTTCATCCCTGACTTCAAGCACATGGGGAGTACTGAGAACTGGGATCGTTCGCGGTCACTACGAAGAGGTTCGTCACCCCAGCGTAGGCCGACAGCTTAGATACATTGTCTCATTCCACCTTGATCGGCTCAAGAGTCGGTGGATCGGCTTCAATTTAGTTATCGATGGGCTACAATGGTGGTAGGGTGTTCCGGATTCCATACATAAGTGAGTAAACATGGTTAATAAACAAGGTTGGTTAGTAAATAGGCTAAACAGCACGAGTTCCGGCAAGCACGCGATAGACGACATCAAGTACGAGCGACCCATGTAGTCTAACTACTGTTGCCCACACGCATCTGCCCAAATCCATAGGTTTAGCCTCAGGATAGCCCTACCAACGGGGCCACTTTCACTCTCCTCATTTTCCTGACCAACCTAAAAGTTAAGGGTAATTTCATAACATGCCACAATCAGAGTTATCATCCAATACAAGTAGAAGCACACGTTCATATCCTTCAATATAGAATCTCAATTTCTCTACTAGGCAAAGTTAATCATGATGTGAACTAAGGGTGCAAGTGCGTTGTATGGGTTAGTGAGGATGCTAAGCACTTCGTACACTTCATAGAACCAAATAGCATAAGAATTAAGGAATTATACATGTTATAAAGCAATACCTTATAAGAAAATCACACAAGACATGAACATGTAATCAACCATTGTAGCAAATCATGTGAGAGGCAAGAACAACATCATGTGAGAACTAAACAAAACATGCAATTCCGTGCAATTTCAAGCAAGACATACAATTCCTAGGTTTTTCTAAAATTTTCAAATACATCATTCAAGCAATCAAAATCATTAGGCTTATAGTATAGTTGGTGATAGACCACCTAAGGATAATATTCCGCACCTTAAGAGGAGATTTTCATTCTTTAAGATCTTAGGATTTGGAGATTTGGGTAAAATCGACAATTCCTAAACCAAATCAAGAAAGACAACATTAATGTCTAGAAATCTACACTAGGTTACTCTATTGAAGGGAAAATATACCATTCTTACCTCCGCTTCTTGACATGGGTGGGTTTGGTGGATGTTTTATAGTAGCCACCAGTTTGGTTGAGGAAATACCAACCCTACAAGCATCAAGATTTTTCTCACTCATATAAACACTCTTTCCCTTCTTCACTCTCCCTTCCTCTCTTTTCCCTTTCTTCTTTCTCCCTTTTCTCTCTTCTCTTTTTCTCTCTTTCTCTCTTTCTTTTCTCTAGGGCAAAATCGTACGGGAAGAGGGGGTGCCCAAATGAGACCCTTTTATAATGTTAAATTTGGTGAAAATGACCTCAAGGGCTAGATTTTTACTATACTAGACCTATGGGAGGGTCTTTCTAAGCTCTAGGGCCCACTATGGGGCGTAGAAGTCGACACTCACCGTTGGATAGTTGGCTCTAACGATGATCTACGTATGTATATGATCGGCCCACCATTTGGATACATCGATCGACAGATATGATTAGAAGTCTATTCAAAGGTTACCGATAGTCAATCGGGGCCACGACTATACGAATATGAGTAGGGAAATACTCTTACTACACGAGTGAAGTTTGGTCGCAAACCGATGGTCCGAAATCCTCAACTTTGCATAAGAGTGAACGACTCAATTCACTTAAGTTCCAGCTCTTTTCTTTATGGTATTTTCACTTCTCATGTACTCGTCTTTCTGCTCAAGTTGAACGGTTCTAGACAGTATCTCAGTCTGACTCCCGCAATGGGCGTCAAGCCTAGTAAGATGGACATTATTTTATAGTTTTAGAACTAATGCCCCACCAACAAGCGGTATAGAGCTTGTTTGGAGAATCAGGACATTTATGGAATAAATTAGGTATTGAGATTTTTCGTGGGCACTAATTAGGATTTGAATTAACTATGTTCATAGTATGACCTATTTATAACTAGTGAAAGTGGAGATTTGGTCATGATTACTCAAAGCCGTTGGTTATAGGCTAAAAGAGTAATGGGGTTCATTTGGTCTATTAGCCAAGATCCGAGCCTTATCAGACTCGACTTCGGTTAGATTTTTAATTTAGTTATGATTTTCTTGATTAGTTAGCGATGAGTCAGTTAGATTTGGGCCCTATGTGACTAAATCATGGGGCTAAACTTGATGTTCAGGTGATCGGACGGATTTGTTGCCTTCTTACGGTTGATTAATTAGGCTTGTGCAGTTCTTTACTAGCTTCATATGTGTATAAATTAATATTGAGTGTTAACGGTCAATAAATGATAATATAAGTTAATAAATAAAAATTTCAAGAATTTTTAAAAATTCAAAATAGTAAAAAAATCCAGGATGTTACAGGACCTCACAGAGCTTGGTCTGCTTATACTCCTAAAGGCTGTGACAGTGGGGTCCACATTGATATATATCCACGTCAATCTATTTCTCCGGGACGCGGATTGTGTCCTATCCCCTGTCCGGGCAGGGATCTATGGGGCCCACCATGATGTAAGTGTTTTATCCACCCTGTTCACCGGTTTTCTCGTATCATTTTAAGTTATGAACCAAAAAATGAAGTAGGTAAAAGGCCTCAGCAGACCACAGAGTGGGGATTGAATGTCCACCATTAAAAACTTCTTGGGAGCTAGAGAAGTTTTGGATCAAGCTGATATTTGTTTTTTCACTTCATCCACGTCTACATGACCTTATGAATAGGTTGTATGGTGTGTGTGTGTATATGGGAAAAGGTACAATGCGCTCGAGCTCACGGCTCCGTCCCATGCAGTCGAGCTGTGTGGGCCCCACCGTGATGCCTTTCGAACATCTACCCCATCTGTCAGATGCGCCATTCCATCGTGGGCCTAGGTCTCAAAAATCAAGTCAATCCGTGACTTGCATGGGCCACACCACTTACAGAAGTGGAGAGCGGCCGTGCACCATTAAAACATTCATAATCATTTTGGGGGCCCACAAAAGATGTGGTTTGCAAATCTATCCCATCTATTATGTGTGTCCCACTTGTATGAGGGTTCAGACCAAGTTTCAGCAACATTCAAAACTCAGGTGGGCCCCACCAAGTGCTTTTATATGTTTTAACGGTGTTTCACATGATTTTAGATGGTATGGCCCACCTGAGTTCCGTATATAGCTGATTTTTGGGTTATCCTATAATTTAAAGGGTACCCATCAAATGCACGGTGTTGATGGTCGACACGCATCACGGTGGGGCCCACACAGCTCGACCTCACGGGAGCTTATTGTGAGGTCGAGCACATAGTACCTTTTTCCTATATATATATATATATATATATATATATATATATATATATATATATATATATATATATATATATAAAATCACTTTGGCTCTTAGAAATATTTCAACAATGGGTGTCATTATCAGTGCAGCTTCCTTTGGTGTGGTCCACCGGAGATGAGCTGTGTACCTGACTCATTTTGAGTATCGTACGTTAAAATGATATAAGAAAATCAGTGAAAGGAGTAAATAAAACACTTTCATTACAGTGGGCCCCACAGATCCCTGCTCGGTCAAATTACCATCTGGGCAGGGGTAGGACGCAATCAACGTCCATTTCTCCGTATCATTTTAGGGCATTATCACGCCCCAAACTCGAAAACCGGGCTCACAAAATTCCCGATCGCCGAATCCGGCGCCGACAGCCTCTGTAGAACTCCATTCTCGGCTCCTAGTGCCCATTCACTAGGTTCCGATCCTAAGATGCTACGAGGAGGATTTTTCAATGTCAGTTTGATTCGTAATAAGCATAACTAAATGTATAACCCACAAACAACAACCAAAAACTCCATTACATTTTCACTATGATGAAAAACTTTACAAGTACAATGAGCATAAAGGGACAATGATGATGAATCAAAATCTCTATAGTGATCTTCAAAGTGCTCCTGCCTCAGCGCTGCTGCGCCCCAACGTCACCTGCACGCAACGGTCGTGCATAAGCTTATAGAAAACTTAGAGGGTGGTGAAAGTGTGTGCGTAAGGTAGTAATATGATGATGCAGTATCAGAGTAATGCGAAATATGCAGATGGATCCATAAATATCATGAGCCGTACTAAGGCTATACGATGCAAGATGCAAGTCAAGCATGCAATCCTCGTCTAAGTCCACATGTCAATACAGCTCAACTCTTGGATATCACCGGGGTCTACTACACTCTAAACCAGATCGCCGCCTCATCGCGCACAATAAGGTAAATGGAAGAGACCTCACTATCCGTCTGCCAATATCACGCTCGACTTGTCGATAGCGGACCCATTCCTCGAGCTGGTCAGACTCAGCCTAGCATTGCCCCCTACACTCAGGCGGAAAAATCCGCACACCCTTCCAACCGACCACGATACAGTGGAGAGCGCAACCGTCTGGTAATCGGCACTCAACGCTCATCTACCCACTCGATCTAGACGTTGGAGCAACCTCCTGGTACCATAAGGGTTTAGGGACTTTCACCCAGGGATATCTATAGCACCCCATGTAGAATAAGATTTTCGGTATCCAATCCTACCAACCACGATACGTCTGTGGAGGCTACGGCCCTGATGTCACTAGGGCGTACAATAACCATATCACACAAATGTGAAATGCATGAATCACGCTATCCAGTCATGCAGCAAATCCTGCGCGTATCATGCGCTCATACAGGGCAACACCGCCTAACCGGGAGCCCATAAACAACTTACCCAAAGGCATATGTTATGATCAGGCAATTCTCATGTCAAGCATACATATGATGCGTATGATCTTGAGTCATGGAACTATACTAAACATGTTATAATGAGATGGACTATCCTTGCAATGCAGATGGGCCTGGACGGCCTATACACAATAAGTACGGGCCTAACACTGGGCCCTAATGAGAGTCGTAATGTGGACATCCAACCAGCATTACACTCGCAATGTGGACATCAAACCAACATTGCTCCCAAGGTGCGATTGTCGTAAACATCGCTACATAATCGGTGTTGGGGTCACACATTGCAATGGACCTTAGGTACTTCCCATTGGGTCTTAAATACATCAAATGAGACATGTCAAATGGGCCTTTTATTCATCGAATGGGCCACATAAATGGACCACACCAATGAGCCTTAGGTATATTGCAATGGGTCATAACCCATGGGCCTCGGAGTGCATCATAATGGGTCAAATCACATGAGCCTTGTGTGTCTTAAATGGGCCTAATCCCATGGGTTTCATACATATCAAGTGGGCCTACATCCATAGGCCTCATATATCCAATGGGCCCAAATCCAAAGGCCTTATATGAATCAAATGGGCCTGGTCCCAAAGGGCCTTGGGATATATCAAATAGTCAAATCCCATGGGCCTTACATCCACATAAAAGTGGGCCCCGATAAGCTGTCACGATTACATTAAGATGGACCTCAAATCATGCCAAGATGGGGTTCACTTGGACTGTGGATCTGGCTCATTCTTTGACTCATTTCACAAATAAGCTGCTTAAAATGGATGGGCAGATTAGATGCAACACCTACATCACGGGTGGGGGCCCATAAGAAGGCCCACCATCATGAATGTTATATATATTGTATAATATATAAACAGTATAAATATACAGCATATATAATATATATACAATATTATATATGTATACAATATAATACATATATATATATATACACCCACGCACGCTGCACACACTCACGCACGCACGCCCACATGCACGCACGCACTTACCTACAGGGCTCCACCGTCCGCTAGACGGTGGAGGTAGCACACATACATCATGGTGGGTACCACCGTCCAAGCGCCAAAAACACATCACTGTGGGTTCCATGTGGGGCCCACCCGAAATGTTAACATGTCATCCAGCCTATTCATAAGGTCACTCAGACCTGGAGGAGGGAAAAATACAAATTTCAGATTGGTTCGAAGCTTATGTTGGCCCAAAAAGGGTTTTCAATGGTAGAGGTACAGTCCCACTGTTTCCTTTGGTGTGGGCCACCAGAGTTTTAAATCGAACTGAAACTTGGAGGGGGACCACCTGAGGAGGGGACCCACCTCATGAATGGCGTGGATCAAACATATACATCATGGTGGGGCCCACGGTAGCAGCCGTGGGTGGCTGCACGGCAGCCCGCCCGCCTGCTGCAACTCCTACTGCAGCGTCAGAGAGAGGCTTTGCCTCTTTGCAATTTTCAACAAAAATATTAAAAACCCTTATTTTTGGGGTTTTTTGCATTTGGGGCCCACATCTATCAGATCTACCCCTTCCATTGGCTTTAGTGGCTCAAGACCGACCCAATGAGTCCAGAGTTTGCGATTTTTGGGTGGATAGAAAACATTAAACAACTTTTCAACGGTAACCACCGCAGATTCCTATACTATGGCCCACCAGATGATCAAGTCAGCCTGATTCTTCATCTCAACGGTTCAAATGTTCCCAAGGATGAGGTGGAAGGCATGGATTGAATACATACATCAAGGTGAGGCCTATACCAATGGCCCACCCCCAAAAGCACCCTTTTCCCTTCTTTTTTTTTTTGTTTTTCTTTCTTTATACAGGGACGTCCAACGTCCCAGACGCTGGGCGGTTCGGTCTAAAGAATACATTGTGGTGGGCCCCGTTGAAGTGGGCCACCACTGATGGATGATGTGGGTACAACATATAAGGTGGGCCCCACTTGAAGAACGCCTGAACAAAATAAATACTTTAAGGTGGGGTCCATTCAAATAGGCCACACAAGCCTATATAATGTAATAAAATAAATAAATAAAATGAAATAAGAAGGGAGAGAGAGATGGAAAGTGGGACACGCTTGTGATGGAGGGCTCCGCCACTATGAGCCCTCTTTTGGAAGAGATCATACAATAAAATGGGCCCCTTTTTATACTTGGAACTAGCAAAATTGAATTCAACGGTGGAGATCCTTTCTCCACCAATATGGACGGTCTAGATGACCTTTAAATGCAATGAAATAAACATCATGATGGGATCCATGGAGAATGGCCCCACCATGGATGATCATGATGATCAAAGTGGTCCATCGGCTACAACTTAGGGTCCCAAGTGAGATCCAAACCATTGATCGGTTGGCCTCACTTGGCCCATCTCAAAAATATGAAAAACTACCATAATCTAGCACCCACCGTCCGATCTTCTTGCTCCTATGGGCTCCTTAGCACCTTAACTTGGATTTCAATGGAGGAGATGGGGAATGGATGGTTAGGATGGGGAGATCATGGGGTAGGAAAGGTGGGCCACACTTAGAGTTTTGGGAGTGTTTGGAGAGCTCTCATACGTATGGAATTTACTTGGAGAATGAGATGAGAAAATGAGAAAGAGAGAGAGTGTTGTAGAGAGAGATGGGTGATGGATGGATGTGGTGAATGATGGTTGTGTAAGAAAACCTTGACTTTTGTGGCCTTTTGTGTAAGAAAGGCATGAGAAGTGTAAGAACTTTTTGACTTTAGAGGCTTTTTGTGTAAGAGAGGTATGGGACTTGTAAGAAATTCTTGACTTTTGTGGTTGCTTGGGAATGGGTGAAAGGTGATGTGTACTTGACATGTGATGGGTTGATTGATGCGATTAATGGGATTGATGTGACACATCGTAGAGATTCTCTTGAGTTTCGCAACGCGCAGCGTTTTTCTCGCACCGAACGTTGGCCCACATTTCTTGATCAGGGTATCGCCTCGGCTCGCAAGTCACGGCATCGAAACTGCAACGACGGCGCGGTCGCTATGGTAATGGTCTCGGGTTGAGTCGATACGGGTTGACAGTATACGAATCAGGGTCGTACGTAAGTATCGGTTAAGGGTCGAAGGTTGCCGAAATTCGACCGGTAAGACCGTAGAAGTCTATGGAACGGTACGGACTAAGATAGGGTCTTACAGCTCTCCCCTCCTTATAAAAATTTCATCTTCGAAATTTACACAATCATCGCAACTAGGCATAACTAATGAAGAAGAAGAGACATAACATCATCATATAAAATCAAAGACAATATACAAGATACACCACATGATCAACCATCAAAGAGATGAGGATAACACTCTCGAATCTCGGCCTCACGCTCCGAAGAAGCCTCCTCTACAGAATGGTGACCCCATTGAACCTTCACCAACGGAATGACCTTGGTTCTGATGACCTGCTCCTTCCGATCAAGGATACGGACTGGCTGCTCAATGTAAGAAGCGTCCTCACGAACCTCCAACGACTGTCAATCAATAACGGGAACTATGTCTGACCCACACTTCCTCAACATGGAGATGTGAAAAATGTCGTGGACGCCAGACAACTATGATGGCAAGGCAAGCCGATATGCCATGGCGCCAACGCTCCCAGTGATCTCAAAAGGTCCTATAAATCTCGGGACAAGCTTGCCCTTCGCCCCAAATCGAACTACGCCCTTCATGGGCGAGACCTTGAGATACACATGGTCCCCTACATCAAACTCCAAGAGACGACGCCAACGATTAGCAAAACTCTTCTGTCGGCTCTGAGCTGTGCGCATCCTCTGCCTGATGATGTCAATAGCCTCTGACGTCTCCTGCATAAGCTCGGGACCTAGGAGATGACGCTCTCCAACCTCGGTCCAGCAACTTGGTGATCTGCATGGTCTGCCATATAGTGCCTCGAAAGGAGCCATGCTGATGGTTGCCTGATAGTTGTTATTGTATGCAAACTCAGCCAATCGCAAATGCCATCCCAACTACCCCCGAAATCAATCGCGCAGGCCCGAAGCATATCCTCGAGGATCTGGTTGACCCTCTCGGTCTGGCCATCGGTTTGCGGATGGTACGCGGTGCTGAGCTGCAAATCAGTCCCCATCGCTCTCTGGAAGCTCCTCCAAAATTGAGACGTGAACCTCGAGTCTCAGTCAGAAGCGATCGAGACCGGAACGCCATGCAGTCTCACGATCTCTCTAATGAATAACCTCGCAAGCCGGTCCATAGACCAAGTCGCACGCATCACAAGGAAATACGCTGACTTCGTCAGACGATATACAACAACCCAAATGGTGTCATGACCGCGTTGAGTCCTCGACAAACCCATAATGAAATCAGTCGACATGTGCTCCCACTTCCACATCGGGACACTCAATGGCTGCAATAGACCAGGAGGTCTCTGATGATCGGCCTTGACACGCTGGTACGTGTCACACTCGGCCACAAAACTGGCGATCTGACGCTTCATCCCCGCCTAAAAATACTGTCACCTCATGTCACGGTACATCTTCGTAGAGCCTGAGTGGATAGAAAATCGCGATCGATGTGCCTCGGTCATAAGATCTCTCCACAACTCTAGAATATCCGGGACACATAATCGGCCTCTGAAACGAAGTCCACCGTCTGTACCAATCTGCCAATCTGCTTGACTCTCAGATGCCACCTCAGCCATATAACTCTGTAACGACTCATTAGCTTGCTGAGCCTCGATCACCCTATCGACAAGAGAGGGTTGAATCGACAAGCTCGATAACTGTACGATGGAAGACTGCAGGCCGAATTCAAAATCATATGCTGCGATATCCTCAAGCATTCGCTACTCCTGAATCATCATATGCGCTACTAAGCCTCGTAGCTGACGGCCGAGGGCATCTGCCACCACGTTCACCTTGTCCGGGTGGTACTGGAGATCAAAATCATAGTCCTTCAGAAGCTCCATCTAGCGCCTCTGTCTCATATTCAACTCAGACTGCGAGAAGAGATACTTCAAGCTCTTGTGATCAGAGAAGAGCTCGAACTTGACCCCATAAAGATATATCTCCACACCTTCAGTACGAAGACAACTGCAGCCAACTCCAGATCATGTGTAGGATATATCAGCTCATGGACCTTGAGCTGACGAGACGCGAAGGCCACTGGTCTCCCTTGCTGCATCAGGATAGCACCCAAACCAATATGCGAGGCATCAGTGAATATAATAAAACCATCACTTCCAGAGGGAAGAGTGAGGACAGGGCAGATGTCAGACGGTCCTTCAACTCCGTAAATGCTCGCTCGCAGGCGTCACTCCAAATAAACTCTGCGCCCTTCCGAGTCAACCTGGTCAGCGGGGCTGCAATACGAGAAAAACCCTCAATGAAACATCGGTAATAGCCCGCCAAACCAAGGAAACTACGGATCTCTATCGCAGTCGTGGGCTGGCCTCACTGACGCACTGCCTCGACCTTCGAGGGGTCCACTACGACGCCCTCCCTCGTCACCACGTGACCGAGGAACTTCACCTCCTCCTGCCAAAACTCGCACTTCTCCAGCTTCGCATAAAGTTAGTGTGCGCGGAGGGTCTGCAAGGTAATCTCCAAGTGCTGCTCATGCTCCTCACGGGTCCTCGAATAGATCAGGATGTCGTCGATGAAGACTACAACAAACTGATCGAGATAAGGGCGGAAGACCTCATTCATCAGCTGCATGAAGACCGCTGGTGCATTGGTCAGTCCGAAGGACATAACCTGAAACTCAAAATGACTGTAACGCGTCTTGAATACTGTCTTCGGAATGTCCTCATCTCGGACCTGAATTTGATGATAACCGGAACGCAGGTCAATCTTCGAAAAGAACTTTGCACCCTGCAACTGATCGAACAAATCATCAATCCTCGGGAGCGGGTACTTGTTCTTGATCGTGACTTTATTGAGCTCGTGGTAGTCAATGAAGAGCCTCAACGAGCCATCCTTCTTCTTCACGAAGAGTACCGGCGCTTCCCACGGCGAACTGCTCGGACGGATAAAATCCAACTCTCGCAACTCGTCCAACTGCTTCTGCAGTTTCCGTAACTCCAACGGTGCTATACGATACGGGGCCTTTGAAATAGGGACGGTACCGGGCACGAGATCAATCTGGAACTCGGTGAGTCGACAGGGCGATAATCCTGAAATCTCCTAAAACACATCAAAAAAATTACCAACCACGGGCAACTGATCGATGCTCACAACTATAGGCTCTTCTATGACACATGACATCAAATAAGACAACCGCTCTCCTTTGGGCTCAGTAACGAACTGGAACTACGGCACGCCGGGTATACAAAACGTGACTGTCCTCGCGGCGCAGTCTAATATGGCATAGTACTCGGCGAGCCAATCCATGCTCAGGATGACGTCAAACTCGGACATCGGCAATGTAAACAGATCGACAGGTAAAAAGATATTCTCAACTAGAACGGGTCAAAATGAGCAAAATCGGCTCAACACTGCAGTCCTCTCCAAAGGAGTCGATACTGATAGGCTCTCACCAGAAGACTCCAACGGTAATCCTGTCGATCGGCAGAAGCTTTCGGCCACAAAAGAGTGCGATGCACCGGAATCAAACAGTACATGTGCAATGTATGCAGAAACTGGAAGTATACCCTCAACAACTCCTCCAAAAGACTGCGGGTCCTGCTGAACAGCATAAAACCTAGCCTGAGCTGGCTGGGGAGGTGCATGTCCCCTCTGAGCGTGCTTGTAACACCCTGAATTTTGGCTAATCTGGAATTAGACGTCCTTAGGTAATGGGTTAACTAAAACAACTGAGAAATCGCTCAGAACCCAATTCCATAGCCAAAGAGATCACGTAGGATTAATTCCTTTGAAAAATAAGTGTAAGTTAGCTAGCGCGACGCTAAAGTAGCTGGGAAATAGTCCCTGATCACTTTAAATACGTTCTACAAGGCCCAAAGCGAGTGGAACCAATGGTGTTATAATGCTCTAAAGCCTCAGATCAAACTCTAAGCAGGTTTGTTCTCTGGACCACTTTGAATCTTTGTATTGGATCTAGACCGCTCGTCGAAAGTCCGATACCTCCTATCTTAGACCGTTAGAACCGCCTAGCTGGACTTGACACTCATTCCGAAAATCAAGTCAAACCGATAATTACAGGCTATTTCATTGAGCCCGGACCGAAGAGAGTGCGAATAGGGACATAGTTGGAATTTCAAATTCAAATCTGGCACACGACTTGACGCGTCAGTATTGAGCGTTCTGACTGTCAGAATTCATCCAGATTACACCCTTGGATCAGGAGAAATTTTTATTTTATATCATGAGACTTTCAGCCCTGATCTACGTGTGGTGACCGCTGGACTGAAACTGGCCCGCCACGTGCGATCTGCGAACCCTGCCAGACTGAAAACTTGATGTATGCTAGATCCAGTATACATGAGCTTAAGTCCGATCGCGTTCGGCCAGGGGACCTCCAGAAATGCTCTTTTGGACCGAAACATCCCCGATTTGGTTAGGCACCAAGTAAACATTGTTCCCAAGCCTATTTTGGGCATGTTTTGGGTTATAAAAGGGGTTGAATCCCTCACTTCTCTCACACATCCGAATTTGCTAGAAACCCTAGCTTGTGTGAGAGAAAAGGTAAGAGATTGTGAGAGAGAGTGGGAGTGTTCTTCCTGCCACTTGTGCTACGTGTTGCACGTGCTTAAGCAACGCACCTCTAACGCTTTCCCGGTGATTACACCGCGATTCTAGGTAAGTAAATACCCTAAATAGTTGTTAATTTAAGGTTCCTTTGTTTCCATAGCGAAGTAGCTTATGGATCTTGTGTATTAGGTTCCCTATTCGCCGTAGACGAAGCGTATACGCTCCGTTCGAATTGATACGCTTCTAGGAGAAAAAGGTGTGGATTTTAGACGCTTTGATTGACTGTTTTCAAAGCTTTCAATGTCGTTTAATAGTAGATTCTTGACAGCAACGCCGTTTGACATGTACAACATGTTGTCCGTTTCCTGTTTCGTAAACCAACGAAGAATATGAGATTTAGGGCATTTTAGTCATTTGTAGGAAGTACTATTTTCATTCATATTTTGCTGACGTGATTGACATGGCTTCTTATCGCATTAGGATATTAGGAATGCGTGCATAATTAGTTTGGCGAAGAGATTCGCCTAATTGCGCACTTCGGGTCGACATACTATATGTAGACTTAAGTGTGTAGTGTATGTGTTTGTATAAATGCTTGTATTAGTATGTATTGAATTAAATGGTGTTATGAATTAGTTTGAGATTGATTTCTCAATTAATATGCTGGTGTAAATGGTTTCCTACATGTTAGTCATATGCATGATTTCATGATATGAATGAAATGCATGTGCTTGACAATTCGCTTAAGCTGTATGTTATAAAATGTGCTTGATGATTTCATTTTGATTTAGTTTGAGATTGAATTCTCAATTAATATGCTAATGGAAATGATATCCTATATGTTGGCGATATGCATAAGTTCATTATATGTACGAAAGGCATGTGTTAGATGATTTACTTAAGTTGTACGATATAACATGTGTTAACATGCTCACATGGTTGTGTTTCATTTCCAATACTCTCACATGATCGCTGACGTGGATTCATATGTGTTTGGGACTATACGTAGTCCAGGCAGTCGGCAACCGAGCGAATTCGTGGTTAGCTTATCTTGGTCACGAAGGACGCATCGATGAACGCGAGTCGTATTGGAGTTGGCGGCAGTGGTTAGGTCACGCGAAGTGTTTTACGCACTTCATGTCGTTCGACTTGCGATGCGATCGTACTAGTCGAGCCCGTCAAGTAACCCGACTGGCCGTTGTATGTTCACCCTGCATGAGTCATAACTGCTTGAACCTAGGGTACTGAACTTACCATTATAAACCCCGTTAACCATGGTACCTTGATCCATAAAGACTCATGAGCCGGGCATGGTGGTATGGGATACCGTGGTCGAGCTGTCGGCCTACGCTGGGGCCACAAACCTCCCCGTAGTGACCAGTGAGCACCTAGACTCGTGAGTAGATTATGGTGGTATGGGACACTATATTCTTGCTGTCGGCCTACATTGATAAGGTGATGGGAGAGCGGTGCAACGAGTGCGAGCAACAGCCCTGGCAGCCCTTTGTAGTGACCGCGAGCGTATTCTGAGTCTACGGGAGGCGACGACCTTTCGTAGCAGTAGAGTACAGTCGGCCTGTATTGATAAGGTGATGGGAGAGCGGAGCAACGAGTGCGTGCAACAGCCCTGACAGCCCTTGCAGTGACCTACAAAATATACATCGTATGAGATTACTAGGAGTGACGACCCTAGACAGGATCTGTGTTGGGATTAATACAAGGAAAGTACCTTAGTTTTTCAATCCTGCTGTTTGAATGGACTAATAACAACTCGAAAATCATATCACCATAGCATTGCATGTGCCTGGAAGATGTGGAGCACTCTAGGGAGTGTGGCATGTCGCGGTCGTAAGATGTTGCCGTATGAGGGAGATCGTCGGTGAGGGCATACACACGTCATGTCATATTGCATTAACAACAGTATTAGGATTGTTTGATTTACTGCTTTACTATTATCGCATGATTGATTTGATAACATGCTAATCTTTGCTCTCTTATCCCACTGAGTTGATCACTCACTCCCACGTTACGGGATGGTGTTTCCGGACACCCACCAGTCCCTATTGTGATTGCAGATGATGGCACGACCTGCGAGGCGGAGCTGGATTTGATGATGAGGAGGAGGATCTCTCCTTTATGCGTGATCTGATTGACGGGATTACAGGGAGATTGACTAGATACCTTGACACTCGTCATTTTATATTTTGAGAGCACCCATGTATATCCTTTTGGTTTACTTTTGGAGCATACATGTATGTATATAACCTGGTAACATGTTCACACTCTGGAGACATACAACAGTTTATATATGTTATACATACTATCACAGTCTTCCGCTTGCTAATTTAACTGACTCTGGAGTAAGATATGCTGTTCTGGCTTAATCTCACTCATGTTTAATACATTAACACAGACAACATTCAATCATACATATCTATGTTGCATAAATAACATTTTGGAACTCGGGAGTTGGGTTTTTACTCGACACCCCGATTTTCGGGATGTTACAGTGCTGCTGCTGCTGCTGGGGTCACTGAGGTGGTCGAAACTGCTGCCTCTGCTGCTGTGGCCTCTGAGGCTGGTGTTGATGCTGATGCTGCTGCTGAGGTGGCCTAGGTGGTGGGGACTACTGTCGCTGCTGCTGTGAGGGTCTCTGCTGCTGCGGTGGAGGCTGCTGCGAAGCCCTCTGCTGCTGTGGACCTCTCTGCTGCTGCTGGGGGCTGGGACACTCTCACGAACGGTGTCCCGTCGCACAATACCTAAAATAAGTACCGGTGAACTGTCTCGGAGGTGGTGGTGGAGGTGCTACTGGTGTTGCTGGTGCTCGGAAGGCTGGGCGACCCGTGCGCCTCTGCTGCTGTGGTCGGCGCTGCTGGGAATCACTGGAAGAAGCCTGCCTCTTCTGGTCCCTCCTTTGACCGCGATCAGACTGAGAACCGGCTCACTCAGTCTCAAAAATCTGTGCCTTCCGCACCACATCCTCAAAAGTCAGAAGCTCATGGCCAATAACACGGTTACGAAGACGGTAACGCAAGCCATACTCAAAGCGCCGGGCTCTCCGCTCCTCGTCATCAACAAGGTAAGGTGCAAACCTGGACAGTGCTACGAAACGAGCTGCATACCGAGCCACTGTCATATCGCCCTGCACCAGGGCCTCGAACTCCAACGCTCGCTGTCGTCGGATGTGATCAGGGAAGTACTATCGGTCAAACCGATCCACAAAATCCTCCCAAGTCCACACAAAATCAGCGCCTGCTGCTTGAGAGACTGATGTACACCAATGCTCAGCCTCACCATGGAGAAGAAATACGGCTAATCGAACTCGTCGCTCGGTCGTACATCCCATAGTCTCAAATACCTTCTCTACATCGGCACGCCATCTCTCAGCTGCCGTCGGGTCCGGCTCACCCTGAAAAAGCGGGGGATCGAGCTGTCGAAACTCACGAAGGAGAGCACTAGTATAATCCTGCTCTGCCTGTGCTAGTGAAACAACTGGCTGCCTACCTTACCCATGGAGTGCAGCTGTCACAGCCTGTAACATCTACTGCAACTAAGAAGCACTCACGGATACGGTCGGCTCCGCACCGGTCTCTGGTGGAGGAGCAAGATACTCAGGATGGGCAGTAGGAATCTCTGGTGGTAGAACAGGCATCGTAGGTGGTAATGCGGGAGTTGTAGGTGGTGGTGTGGGATCCTCAGGTGGTGGTGCGGGAGTCGATCGAGTAACTCTCCTGGACGGCATGTCGTACAGGAAAGAGTGAAGGTGCCTATTAACTTGAAAGCTCTCGAAGACACACACGTTAAGGGTCTATAACGGAAGGTCGCTAAGCTATCCGAACTTTGAAACTTAGCCATTCTACACTCATAACAAATATGTAATGTTGTTCTCGGTTATTCCCAAGTTATGCTCTGATACCAACTTCTGTCACGCCCCAAACTCGAAAACCGGACTCACAAAATTCTCGATTGCCTAATCCAACGCCGACAGCCTCCGTAGAACTCCATTCTCGGCTCCTAGCGCCCATTTGCCAGGTTTCGATACTGAGATGCTACGAGGAGGA
This sequence comes from Magnolia kwangsiensis, assembly GCA_037074715.1. Lineage (NCBI taxonomy): Eukaryota > Viridiplantae > Streptophyta > Magnoliopsida > Magnoliales > Magnoliaceae > Magnolia > Magnolia kwangsiensis. Next base: position 141,334,677 of record CM073576.1, on the reverse strand, counting down.
TTTTTCAATGTCAGTTTGATTCGTAATAAGCATAACCAAAGGCATAACCCACAAACAACAACCAAAAACTCCATTACATTTCCATTATGATCAAAAACTTTACAAGTACAATGAGCATAAAGGGAAATACAATGATGATGAATCAAAATCTCCAAAGTGATCTGCAAAGTGCTCCTGCATCAGCGCTGCTGCGCCGCAACGTCACCTGCACGCAACGGTCGTGCATAAGTTTATATAAAGCTTAGAGGGTGGTGAAAGTGTGTGCACAAGGTAGTAATATGATGATGCAGTATCAGAGTAATACGGAATATGCAGATGGATCCATAAATATCATGAGCCATACCAAGGCTATACGATGCAAGATGCAAGTCAAGCATGTAATCCTCGTCTAAGTCCACATGTCAATACAACTCAACTCTAAGATATCACCGGGGTCTAGTACACTCTAAACCAGATCGCCGCCTCATCGCGCGCAATAAAGTAAGTGGAAGAGACCTCACTATCCGTCTGCCAATATCGGACTCGACTTGTCGATAGCGGACCCATTCGTTTTCCTCGCACCGAACGTTGGCCCACATCTCTTGATCAGGGTATCACCTCGACGCGCAAGTCGCGGCATCGGAACCGCAACGACGGCGCGGTCACTATGATAATGGTCTCGGCTTGAGTCGATACGGGTTGACGGTATACGAATCAGGGTCGTACGTAAGTATTGGTTAAGGGTCGAAGGTTGCCGAAATTAGACCGATAAGACAGCAGAAGTCTACGGAACGGTACGGACTAAGATACGGGTCTTACAGGCATAAACCCATAAGTTCAGCAAATTCAAATTTCAGGTGGACCTCGTAACAAGAAATAGTGGTGTTTGACCATTAAAAACTTCTTCTAAGCCGCAAAAGATTTGGATCCAACTGATATTAGCGTTTTCCATTCATTTATGTTTGTGTAACCTTATCAACAAGTTAGATGGAAAATAAACATTAAGACGGGCATAAAGAATTTTTAAGTGGTGGGCATTTAATCGCCACTTTTTCCTGTGGGGTACTCTACGTCACATAAGGATCGAGTTCATTTATAGGGTCATGCCCTAAAATGTGCTATCAAAACTAATAGATTATTTAAATTTACAACATAAGCATTAAGGTGGACCTCACGGTCATGACCTGACTGAACTTGACCTTAGTCAACGTGGTGCTCTCCTGACGATCCATCTCCCATTTCCTCTTAATTATTTGGATGCGGATTGGGTACTATCCCGCTGTCCCAATGAAGGGCCCATCGTGAAGTATGGGTTTATCATACATATCCATTAATACCAAAAATGAGGCAGATCCAAAGCTAAAATGAACCACATCATATGAAGCAGTGGTAATAATGGTGCACATTGTTGAAACCTTCCTAAAGCCCACCCTAATGTTTATTTGCCATCCGACCTATTCATAAGGTCACGTAACATGGATGAATGAAAAAACAAAATATTAGCGTGATCAAAAACTTTTAGAGCTCCCAAAAAATATTAATGATAGAAGTTTCATGTGATGCATTTGGGCTTTGGATCTCATTTATTTTTTAGCTTATAACTTAAATTAATATGAAAAATACATGTATGGACAATAAGGATAAGCCCATATACACCATGGTGAGCCTCTCTCAGGCCCAGTCCTATCCCAAGAGCTGTCGGTAGAGCTGTACACGAGTCGAGTTAGCTAGGTCAGCTCACTTAACTCGACTTGAAATTGGATTCGGACCGAGTCGAGTTGGTTTTTGAAGCTTGAAATATTTTCAAGCTGAGTTTGAGCTTACCCGAGATTGACTCAACTTGATCGAACCTCAATGCAAACCGACTCGAATCAAATCAGCTTAGTGACTTGGTTATTTTGATATAAATGCTGCTCGCCAAGTGTTCAATGAAACGACTCAATAAAGTGTTGGCAAGGAAGGAATGAATATCTCGGGTTACTTGATTTTGATGTTGCCCGCCCATGTGTTTGATTTTGATGTTGCTCTCTAAGTGTTTGATGGAATATTTGAGAAATATTGTTATTATTTTATATTTTATATGAGAAATTGAAGATGTATTCTACCTATTTGAAAAAATGTCCAATAGGCCTGAATTCAACTCAAGTTGTTGACCAAATCAAGCCAAGCTAGCACAAGTCAAGGTGGGGTTAGCTATTAACTGAGCTGTGCCAAGCTTGACTCTGTTCAGCTCATGTACAACACTAGTTGTCGGAGGGGTGGCGCCTGGTCACCGTTAAAGCCTTTTTCATAAACTTCTTTTAACAAAAAGCTAGGTGAGGCCTGCTGTGATATTTATAAGAAATCCACCACGTTCATCCATTTTTACCTATAATATTAAGACAGTGGGATAAAAATGATGCAAATTCAAAACCCAAGTGGGCTGAGTGACAGAGGATTGAGGTCCACTGTTGAAACATTGGTGTGGTTACAAAAGTTTTGGACCAGGTTATGTTTTTTATTTTCAATTCATCCAGTAAAAATGAGGTTACGAACTGTATGTATGTTATACAAGCATCAAGATAGACCATAGGAAGGTTTCAACGGTAGATATTTACCTTACCGTGATTTCCCACAAAACATCAGGGTGGGCCCCACGTAGCGTCACGTCGTGAGAAAGACCTTAAGCACCCAATCCGCGTCAGCAGTATCCAATCCGCGTCCTAATTATTCGCAGCTTCCCTGTCAAGAAATGCCAACGGGAATTTCCGTACAGATAACGCTCTCGTTTCAGATTCTGACCATTCTCCCGCCGCCTTCGGAAACGGATTGGCTACTCCCCCTGACACGTCGGTGCTCCGTGGGACCCACCATGATGTATGTGTTTCATCCATTCCGTTCATCCATTTTTATAGATAATTTTAGAGTTTGATACCAAAAATTAGTTGTATATAAATCTCAGTTGAACCACACCACATGAAAAAAATAGTAATTGGATATCCAGCATTAAAATCCTCCTAAGGACCAATGTACTGTTTATTTGACATCCTATCTGTTGATTAGGCAATACAGGCCCAGATGAAGGTAAAAAACAAAAATGATCTTGATCCAAAACTTTTATGATCCCCAATATGCTTTAAATGGTCATTGCTCATTCAATACTGTTTCCTGTAATGTGGTCCAAATGAGATTAGGATATATCTCATTTTTGGTCTCATATGTTAAAATGATCTGTAAAAATAGATGAACGGCATGGATGAAACAAATACATCACGGTGAGCCCTCACTGCTTTTTGTAATATGGTCCATTTTATCTTTAGATATGTTTTATTTTTCGGATCAAGCGTTGATTCGAGCTCGCCGCTCGCCAAATGGATGGGCAGTATGGGTATAACATGTACCTCACGATGGACCCACATAACTCATTGACGTGAATACACCAGCTATATAGCTGGTGTGTGGTACACCAGCCAATCCGCTCCAATACCATGTGTACGGTCACATTCATTATATTAATCCGTTGGGTCCCACACCATCCATGAACGCGGATCGTTGGCCATATTTATTTATTTATTTATTTCGGTTGTTACGCATCGTGATCTAAACCGTTCATCTTCTGGGCTCACAAGAGATGTTGAATGTGGATTGTATACTTGTTTCAAATAATTTATTACCTTGACCCGAGGATATGTACATCGTACTCGAGAGTTCTCAATTTATATAAATGGCGCCCCATTTATCAGTGATATGGACCGTTGATTTCTCGGACAGAGCTGTGGATGGACCATGCCACCAAAATCTTGTCAATATGTCAATGCTAAAGCTGAAGTATCTGGCCGGAGATTACATGGGTACGATCATCATATCCAACCACCAGCCGTTGGGGTGACAGTGTGTGAGTCCGTGAGCGTGGGGCCCACCTTGATGCATGTGTTGTATATCTACTCTGTCCATCAGTATTTCCAGCTGAGTTAAGGGCATGGTCGTAAAAATAAATAGATGCAAGTGTCAAGTGGACCACAACATGAAAAATAGTGGTGATTGACCGTTAAAAACTTTATGTAGGCGGCAAAAGTTTTGGATCAAGCTGATCTTTGTTTTTTCCTTTCATCCAGGTATATCTGACCTTATCAACGGGTTGGATGGCAAATAAACATTATGGTGGGCCTAGGAAGTTTTCAATGGTGAGTGTTCAATGAACATTGTTTTCTCTGGTGTGGTCCAGTTGAGATGTGGATTGCTTCATTTTTAAAAAAAAAACCCCTAAAATGAGCTGAAAAAACAGATGGACGGAGCGGATATACATGAAGGTGGGCTCCACTTCAAGTACTCACACACCGGTCTCACCTAATCCGCGCAACCGTCAAACGGTCCCGAGTATAGCGTGCGCACCGGATCCGAGGATAATAAATTGCCCGTTGACATCAATTGAGAAACGCCACAACTGAGGTCAGATGAACCGTCGGTTAGTTGAACGATCGTTCTAGTGAAATCCACGTACGCGGAATACCTCTGATACTCGGAGTTTGACGGTTATTACTCATGTGCTTGATAGACGGTTTTCAATGGTCGGATCAGGTTGATTTTTAGGATAAGGATCTTTCGGTATGTAACTCTCTTGATGAACGGTCAGGATCTTGTCCATATAAGCCAAGCCTACTTTCATTACTCATGCACGTAGACTCCATATCCATGATTGAGACTCCGTATCGATGATTGACATACAATCCTTTTCCTGTGGTCAGAAGCTATGTGGGGCCCACAGAGGTGCCCGTGGAAAATCCACTCCATCCATCAGTTTTTCGAGATCATAATACTACAGAAAGCCAAAAATCAGGCAGATCCCAAAACTCAGGTGGGCCATAAACGAAACTGGGGGGATTGAATGTCAACCATTGGAAACTTCATGGGGATGATATTTCTGCCTACATTTTATCTAAGTGGTTGTAACCATAAGAACGGTTTGGATGGCATATAAATATCATGGTCTTCTCGAGTAAGATTTCAACGGTGGAGGTTTTCGTTCTCAATGTTAATGTCATGTGGCCCACCAGACTTTGAATCCGCGCGATTTTTGAATTCCTACCTTATTGTGATCTTGAGAAACTGATGGACGGAGTGGATTCGTCACCGGCATCTCTGTGGGCCGGACATAGGTTCCGAGAGTTCCTGTGCGGGGGAAAAGCAATTCGCGTATCTTGAAGCTGGAAGGAATCGAATTTGGTATAAAGCCATCTCTCGACATGACACGTGGCAGGGTAATCCATCCTGTCCATTCATGACACCACGACGGCTGGCTTACATTTTAACTAAGCATCCTTCTTCTCGAACATGCGTTGTCCACCTCATGACCCAACCTGCCACGGTGGAACCCATTAGATGAACGGCCCATATCTTGAACACGTGTGCCTCCTGTAGGCACACCTGGGAAGTTCCGAGTTCCAAGAAATCGTTTTCTAGATGGAAGTCCATTCCGCATTTCTCCTCATCGCTTTAGCACTTTCACTCGCGCGCGTGAGGCCTTTCCATCTACACGCACGCACGCGTTCGATATGGAACACGTATATAAAATCATACATTTCCATCATGTAGAATAAATACTTCTTCGATCTTCTAGTGAAAAAATAGGCAATTTTGAAGTTCAAGTGGGACAATAAGTGGACGGACAAACTTTTTCTTTGACCGTTGGTTTTCTTTGTATATTGTGGTCGAAATGAGGAGTAAAATTAAATGATTTTATATATCAAAATATCAAAAACTATTTTCAAACATATGGACAGATCAGATCTATCACACGTTTTCTATATTGGCATTTTGGGTGCATGTGTGTGAAAAGGCGTAAACAATAACGCGAATGAACTCTTTGACAAAAACAAAAACTCTAGAGAGTCCACGGCGGCAACCTAAATGACCATTTTACACGAGAGAAATGTCAGTTTTGGTGGGTTTTGCCGTTACTTCCTGGCCTTCCATTTGGAGTTTTCGGCACAAGCCGGATTTGACTGACAATGTGGGAGTACTACTCGCAAACGGTCCCAACCGAACACTAATCTCCTCACACGTGCCAAATAAGAATCTTCGTCCCTCATCCATTACGCTCATCAGGCCCCACCTCCTATATTCTATATAGGGTATTTGGTTTGGTCCCAGTTACCATGTGGACTAGAAACGTTTTAAATGTAAGCCGTTGATCAATGTTTTATAGCCGTCCATTTTCTTGTTCACTTGTGGCCCACCTAATGATTAAAGCAGCCTTATTTCTTAGCTACTAGCCCCGTGGCTGATGGTCGGTGCTATGTGGGCCCACCATGACATGTGTTTCATCCATTTTTTAAGATTATTTATAGCTTGATCTTAAAAATGAGAGAGATAAATTTTAAGTAGAACACACCAAAATAATAGTGATTAGATATCCACCATTAAAATAAATTTTAAGTAGACCACACCAAAACAATAGTGATTAGATATCCACCATTAAAATCCTTTCAAGTATTAATGTGCTGTTTATTTGACATTTAATTTGTTGATTAGGTTATATAGACCCATACGAAGGAAAAAAATAAATATCATTTCGATCCAAAACTTTTATGGATCTAAAAGACTTTTAATGGTCCACATTCATTCAACATTGTTTCCTGTAATGTGGTACACTTGAGATTGATTTATACCTCATTTTTTGTCTCGTACATAAAATGACCTACAAAAATATAGGGACGGAATGGATGAATCACATACATCATAGTGGGACCTGACCATCAGCCATTGGCTGGTGGCGGGGGAGTAGCCAATCCGTTCCCCTATGCCACGTGTACGGAGTAATGTTTTCTCCGGTTGAGGTGAATAGCTACTCGCGAGAGTACCGGAAGAAAATTCATTCTCACGTCGCCTTGTGGTCAAGCCTCCAAAGCCTGCAGCTTCCCTGCAGGCTGCAGCAGCCCTCCCTCTCTCTCTCTCTCTCTCTCTCTCTCTCTCTCCTACCCTTATAATCATTTCTTACGTTTCTCTTCATTCCAAAATCAAAAGAGAGAATTTCTCTTCCATTAAAATCAAAAGAGAGAATCGTTTCTTCCATTTCTCTTCCTTAAAAATCAAAAGAGCCCATCTGAGGAAGAGGAAGAAGAAGAAAAGAGAGATGGGTTTGATAAAAGAGAAGAAACCCAGAAAGATATGGAGAGTATTAAAGACTATCTTCTTCTTAATATCGATGATAGCTTCTTTACTCCTTTTCTCAGCTCCTGTTCTCCTTGTAATAACCGATGTTCTTCTCCCATCTGCTCTCTTCTCTGCCTTTTTCTCTCCTCTCTCTGTACAAACTCTCTCTTCCCACCTCACAAACTACAATTTCCGCACCTCAATCGTCGACATACCTCTACTTTCCATCGTCCGATCTGTCGCTATCATCTGTAAGTACCTCACATGAAATCTACGCATCAGGGCCTTTCATCAGGTGCGTCTTTAAAAAGTCCATCTAATCGATGGGGCGGTTTGATTTTTAGTTGGGGTCACATAAACTGATGGCCCTGCCTGATGAACGGTTCTGATCTCCTATAAATATTGCAATTTGAGGCGAATGCACGTCATCAAATAACAATCCTCTCTCCGTTTTTTGCAGGCGTTTTTTGCCTTTGTGATGGGCCAGGGCTTTCTCGTGGGCCCTACTTGAGTGTAACCACGTTATGCTCGTTGCTGTCTGTGGGTTTCATTTTTATGAAAGCATGCGTTTTGGGAGTGAAGATCGACGGTGGAAAATTCACGATGATGAGATTACAGCAGAGCTATGTTCCAGTGGGAGAGTCGTGGGCCATGGAAGCCATGTTATTTTGTTCGTTGATCTTGGCAGTGGGCCATGTCGTAGTTGCGTATAGGATCAGCTGCCGGGAACGACGGAAGCTGCTTATTTACAAAATCGATCTGGAAGCGGTAAGATATCACTTTCCCATTTCCTCTCTCTCTCTCTCTCTCTCTCTCTCTCTCTCTCTCTCTCTCTCTCTCTCTCTCTCTCTCTCTCTCTCTCTCTCTGTTTTTCTATCTTAGTTTGTTGGAACATGCAATGCATGTGAACTGAAGAGGGGTAGGCGGCTACACGTGATAGGCTACGTTACGGAATTCGCGCCTATTCTTGCAAGGTGGGACCACATCCATGATGGGGCCACCATAAGGACGGTCCAAGTGGTCAAATTGCTGTGTCCCATATGTTGCAATTCAAAGGTCCAGATGATTAAACCATCTTGCCACGTGTGAATTTGGATTAGGTGGGCAGGAGGGGGGATGTCAAACTAAAAGGGCCTGTTTGGATGTCCATCAATTGTGGCTAGGATGATTGATCTGTCAATCTATATCGTTGATTGGCTTACTACCCAACTGGTAGATATTCATTGCATTTACAGATTGGGTGTATTTGTAGCCGGTCTCAAATTTTAAAGTATTTTTAAAAATAAATAAAGATAAATAATAGATTATAAAAAAAGTAATTATTTTTTATTTATATTAAAAAAATAGGTATAAAATTTCATATTTAATAAACATATCCCATATCTTATGTTAAAAATATTGAAATACAAAAGCATTCATTAATAACTTTACATATCTAATTTTATTTTTAAATTAAATAGTAGAAAATATCAAATCATGAAAAACCTATTTTATTTTCACTAAAATCTTTGAAAAATGCACCCTTTAAACAAATGATGGGTGAGTGCATGCAGAAGACACTTGCTTTAAATATTACGAAAGGAGGCCAATGATGAAAGGGCTGAAATATTTTAATAGTTCTTGCAATGCAGCCTGTTAGTATACATATGGGCTCTAAGCATTGATCTGGTTAATGTTCAGTTTGTACAAACCATATACATGATGGCTCTAATCGTAGATGTAGACGGTGGTTTCAATAATCTAAACTAGTGTGTTGGAATGTTTTACTAATTTGACTTTTGATTTTTAATTTTTATTTTAATATAAATGTCTCCCGAAGTTGTTGTGGCATAGGACGTGAAGCAATAATGTGCCTATCACAAATGGATTAGAAAAGGTTCAAGAGGAAAATTAATAAAATTCAGCGTATTTTGATCGATCAAGATTAATTGCGTAGACTAATCAATTCGAATGATCAATTTAATGGATTGATCAACGGAAATTCAAATTTAGATAAAAAGATTTTGACTACTTTTTTACTTATTTGATCAATTGATTGAAATAAATTCGATTTTATGAATTTAGTATCTGGATGCTTTTTTAGCCTTCGAACCGGCCGATCAATTGACATAATACAAAAATTTGTCCCTTTTTTCAATTTTTATTTCATTATTTGTTTAGGTCTTTTCTAATTTTATCTTAGGACTTGTTTTAGGTTATCTAAGAATGCCAAACTTGTTTATTTTGAGAATTTTTAATAAATTCTCAACTTTACCATTATTTTTCTCATGAATTTGATAAACTTTTCTTTTTGGATTCAAGGGAGTTTTATAGATTCAAGGTATTTATCTTTCTGGAAAAATGGTGATAGACAGCGTCATCATGCGTACCCTATGTCACATTGTTTTCAAGTCATTCATTGAAGGTTTAGGATCTTTCAAACCTTAGAAGATTTTCAATGTAAACCATTCATCAGATTGATGGAGGATTGTGGTGGGACAATCCATGCCATGTTGCCAACCAAACTTCCTCGAATATGCACCGTTGGAGGGCTACTATGTTTAATCACGACAAGCATTAGCTTTTTGTTGCCGGCTTGGATCTAAAATAGTTTAATATGATTTTCGGCTGTCATCCAAACAGTCCCAGGTCATTCCTTCTTAGGGGAGTAATAGGATATCCGCCACCAGCTCTGGACATTGTGCTTTAATTTTCATATCCAGCAAGTGAAATGAATGGTTAATGATCCTACTCATCTCTTGCATCCAGCCGTTGATGAATGCCCCAATAAATCTCTCATGTTGAAGGATCACCAAATCATGGGCCCACCTGTTGGGAGAAAACCCAAGTTTACAGTGCAAAGAGATCCCTTCTTGAAAAGAACTTGATGGCCCACCAAAGATTAATGGGAACAATGTTGAACATTTTGGGACCCATGTTGGACACGCATTTCCCTTTTATGATGGGATGTTGATGTATAGCGGATTACGAATACTTTTATATCCAAGATGAACCAGAGAAGATCCAACCGAATGCAAAAGTTATCAGGACTATCAAAACCTTAAAACACACATATTATATAAATCGGAATAAGTTATTCAACGTACCATATATGATTTTGTTGTAGGACAAGATACTTTAGCCAACCAACCTAGCTCCAGTATAGTAGGGCTGCCTACACCAAATTTGCAAAATTCCATCATATTGTTGGTTGAATTCTATATTTAATTATTTCCATTTTTATTATTTTTTGTAAGATTTAGTTTGATTATAACTCTTCATCCACACAGCTTCAAGAGTTGTGTCTAACATAAGGTGTTTAGAGAAATTAGGAAAATAATTTGATTAAGCTACATATGACACTAAAAAATTTACTATTTATAATAAATGGTGAATTCTAAGAGTTATAGTCTAGTTATAAAATTTCTCTCATCGGTGAGCATTTTATTTCTTTTATCAATCCAATTACGAATTTTACAAAATTTATTTCTATTTTTCCTGTTTTTCTTTCCCATTCATTCTCCATACATCAGATGTATCACCAGATGTCCTGGATATAACATGTTGGGGAGGCCACCATGGATTTAGTATATGGCTTTGAAAATCATAGGGCCCCTCTCGTCATTTTTAACAGTGTAGGAGACATCATCACCGTTGATTCTCGATCATAATGTTGAGATATGTAGATCCAGCAAATCTAATCACTTTCCAAAGGCTAAGATTGGATCTGTACCGTTACCTACATCTCACGACAGTCAGATCACGAATACAACGGTTGGACACTTGCATTTCGGCTGCAGACTTACAGTTTTCTGTGGTGCGCAGGTTTCTGCTGGCAAGATCGGCTTCCCTACATACCACAAGGTCCTCCATGAAGTCAGAGCAGAGTGAGAAGTGGGACCTCCAAAGATGAAATAGTGGGCCATACAGCTGTACGGCCACAATCAGAACCGTTCATGCGTCTCACCATATCATGACCCAACAATCCATGGATATTTTAGTGATCCTTTGTATTCTTTATTATTCAAAACATGTATAATTGTAGACTAGACGATTCCATGTGCCAATTGGTGTGCAGGAAATGGTATACCAACCATCCACTAATCATGGGCGGGAATCCCTATCCTAAATTCACTCCTATTCTTGAAAATTGGAGGGATTTGAAATTTGGATGTGTTTGGGATTCTCTCCACCACCAATGACCGGTGGAGATCTCACGTATGTAATCTCATGTGTAACATTAGAAACACATGAGATGTAGACATTTTTTTATTTTTATTTTTTGAGAAAAAGATACGTTGTATGGAGGAGAAACCCCTTGTGAATATAAAGAGATTTTAGAAGTTTTTGTGGACGACATTTTCATTGATCTGATAAATTCCTAGAGCCCAACATAGTATCTATTTGTAGGATCCATGCCATTCATCGAACATTTCAGTAGCTAATATTCGCATATATGAATATTATAATCTGTCCAAACATCAAGTGTGCCACAAAAGAATAGAGAAAAATAAAAAGCAGGTGAATTTTCTATAACAAACCTAAGCTAGAAAAAGTTGTAGGGCCCACCATGATCTGACATCTACTCTGGTTATCATTTGCATCAACTCATGTTAAGAGATTCAAAAAATAAGTTTAGCCCATTCACATGACTGATGGACTAGGATCAATGATCCAATATGATTGGTATGGACTCATCATCCTCACCATTGAATGGACTACTAGGATCATACAACAAAAGTGGTTTTTTGAAGGTGATGGGCAATCAAGGGTGTGATCTACATGATGGATGGTCAAAATTGATTATTGGACCATTGGTAGTATGATCAGTAAGGATAATACAAAGTGAATTTTTCATGGTGATGAGCAATTAAGGGAGAGACCCGCATGATGAACAGTGTAGATCAATTGCAATTAAGTGAATCTTTCTGTGGTGTGGTCCACTTGAGTTTTGGATCTGGCTCAATTTTGAGCTCATGACCTAAAATGATCTCTCAGAATGTATGAATGGTGCGGATATATATAGCACATAATCATGGTGGGGCCCATAATATCAACACACCATTGAGGTCGATGGTGTGTGGCACACCACGAATTGCTTCCACCAAAAAAGTAGATGAATTATCTTGATTGATAGATAGCCCTACTACATGTACTTTGGGGAGATGGCTCTATCACACTCCAATTCCACCAACCCTGTAGCATTATGTACCTATCCAAAGGATCCGGAAATGCACAAACAGCCATTGAGGATATGTACTTTTGGGCAAGGGCCATGATTTGTACATTTGTGGCTCATTGTATGAGCATATCACCCTGATTTGTCTTACATCGCATGTTCACAATGCACGTTACCAAATGAACGGCTAGATTGGACCCCTAACACATGCTTAATCTTATGATGATGGGTCCATCTATAATCCTAGTTATGGGGGCCGTGGATTGGGTACTGCCCGACCTAGACCAAGTTGGGAGCGGATTAGGTGAGAGCCCGGCCTCATTCAAGATGGTGCGGCCCTTTGGGGCCCACCTTGACGTATGTATTTTGTATCCACAACTTGCATTTTTACATATCATTTTATGGTGTTATCTTAAAAAATGAAGTAGATCTAATTATCAAGTGGAGCATACCACATGAATCAGTGGTGATTAAATGCCCTACCAATAAAAACTTTTTAGGGCGCACTTTAATGTTTAAGTAGTATTTATTTGCACACCAAACTAGTTGATAAGGTCACATAAGCTTGGATGAAGGGAAGAAAAATATCATTAGATCCTAAACTTTTGTTGCCCATTAATTATCAATCATTATTGTTTGCTTTAGCATCGTTCACTTGATAATTAGATATGCTTTATTTTTTGAATAATGTCATAAAATGATTTAGGAAAAAAAATGTATGGCCTGAAAACATAATACATTTATTGAGTTGTACACAGTGGTACATGAGTTGAATCAAGTCAAGCTTGGCATAACTTGGCTCAGCTCAACAAGTAGCTAATCCCAACTTGAACTCAACTCAACTTGGTTCTTAGGCTTGACTGGCTAGCTCAACTTTGCTCAATTCAAGTAGTAACTTAAGAGAGTTCAAGCCGATTTCAAGTATGTGTGACATTTTCTCAAATATATAGAGTATATTTTTATTTTTTCATAAAATTCAAAATAATAACAATAGTTTACAAGTATTTCATCAAATACATGATGAATAACATCAAAATTAAGATATAAGGGTAGTTTTATAATGCAATATTTTTTATTTTTTTTACAGTGATTTGTTTTATATTTATTTCTTTCTTGTTATCAGGATCCCTGCAGAGAATGTATGCATCTAAAATAACGCTTCGTTAAGTCATTTCATTAAACACTCAACAAACAACGTCAATATCAAAATAATCGAGTCATCAAGCCAATTCGATCCGAGTCAATTTGAGTTGAGGTTCGATCCAAGTTGAGTTGAGCTCAAGCAAACTCGATCTTGACTTGAAATTTTTTCCAACTCCAAAAACTAACTCGACTCGATTCAATTCAATTTCAAGCTTAGGAGAGTCAGCTTTTTCGAGTCGAGTTGAGCCGAGCGAGTTGACCGAGCTAACTTGACTCATGTACAATTCTAGATATACCATCTAGGGTGGCCGATAATCCACTCCCCACGAAGCTCGCTCTCGCCCTGACTCTCTACTCATGGCCCAGTAATAGACACCACATGTTTTAAGTATCCACTTAGTGTGTACGAGTGTGTCAAAACAAATATGTTTTTAATCTCCAAACTTGGGGAGATTTGATTGGAAGGCAGAACCAAAGCTTCTTTAAAATCTGTTGGGACCAGCATATACTTAACCGACTCGATCTTTGACACCCCTATGCTTTCTAATCAAATCCCACCATGTTAAGACCGGAGAAAGCTCAGTCCAAGCGTGGGAGTACTAGCATTTGATCCGTGGACATTGCTCGGGGAACTTCCTCGTGGCAAATGATCCATGGTTAAATCAACCCCATTACTTTTTATGGAGTGGATATTGTCACTCTCGTATCAAGATTGGACGGCCTTGGTGTAAATGGGGCCCACTTCCCTCCTCGGCACATTCACTTAAAAGCCGAGCATTGGGTCTCCAAAAATCACCCTCGTTAGTTACCCCAACACCATTAACTATTATTATGTATCGTTTGACCTCTAAATCGAAACCATCACAAATTCACCAGGTCCCGAGGAGCAATCATATGGTACATACACCTGCACCTATTTACAGACTACCATATTTTCAATTTCCATAAGTGAGTCTTATAAATCGGTGATCCAGACCATTGGTATGTTTCTGTTTTATCGAAAATTAATAGAAAAATGCTAAAAATAATTTATATTTGAAAATTTTTGTCCTTAATTTTTGTGGCCTACAGATAGACGGTCAAGTACAGAAATGCACAGTGGTCCATATTCAATTAAAAAAAAGTCTCAAATTAGCCGTTGGAATCATCCAATATGGATTCTATGGTCTGGATTACTGAAAAATAGGCCCACTTGTCAGAATCGAAAGCCTATGTATACTGTAAACAGACGCGGCCGCGTACCAATCATATAATACGACGTACCAAAACCCACAAATGCTAAAATGACAAAAAAACCATCAAATTCTACAAAATAGACAAGAAACCTCGAATTATATTGTAGTAATATTTACTATTGTCATGTCCAAATCGCGTCATTCTAACTGCCCCTGCTCGCGACAGTTTCCCTTCCCTTTTCATCATCATTTTCTGCCTTAAACCCTACGATTCTCTCTTCTGTTAAAACAGGGGGAGAGAGAGAGAAAGAAAGAGAGAGAATGTGAAGAAGATCTAGGGTTTCTACATCTCTTCCTACAGAAATGTCGAATTCAAGGAGAGAAATTACGAGGAGGAACGAATTCCAGCTGCTTCTGGTATTTCTCTTCTTCCAATTTCCTTCCAATGCATCTTCTCTTCCTTGCGACGACAAGCGCTGCAAAACAGATTCCTGCGATGATACCGGCGCCTGCATCTGCAGTCTTCCTGATCCGTCCACCATCTTCGACGGGGAACGCCCATTCCTTGGGTATGAATTTCAATTAATAGAAATGAATTATTATTATTTTTTAATTACGGGTGAAATCTAACTTGTGCTCGGGTGCTTACTGCGCCAATTCCCTGATCTGGTGTGTTGTGCCCTAGCTGGACGTTTGAAATTTCATGATCTGTATCGTTTACTGGGTGGATACTGCCATGGATTGGCCATGGGAGGAAAATCACGCTGATCGGATAATGTTAGCTATCGGATCGGTGATTTTTTGTTTTTGATGGCCGGGATTGAAGGGGAAAAGGTTTTCTAATTGGATCGCTAGGATGTTCCAATTAGTGGGGTTTTTCTAGTGTGAATTGTCCCCAATGGGAAGCAGATGGTGACCTGTCTGGATCATTGAGCATTGTGCCGTATCTCATGATTATCAGTGCCCCCATTGATTAGTTATGATGCACTCAGATTGGAGACATGGGACAACTATCTGTTTTCCAGATCATTCATCAGGTGGATCAGAGCTTGGATGGACTGCTTTTTTATTGGAAGATCTAGCCCATCCAACTGATGGACTTTTTTCTGTTCAATGTTGAATGTTTGGCAATATTTTATTATATTATTCATTTCAATCTCACGGATCGGACGGTTAAGATCATCCAATCAGTGAGATTTTTCTACCTTGGCTGGTCCACTGCAGACCCAATTGATAAATGGGCTAGATCATGCACCATAATTCAGCATGCCCAACTTTTTTGTAGGAATGCATGACTTGGAGCCGTAGAACACGGTGCAAAGCATAGATGATCTTGATAATAACAGTACCAATAATAAGATGTTAGTAAGAACACTAATAATTTTTATTATTATGGTTTCCGATTCGTGTTCTTATCCATTATAGGGGGAAGTTCTGTGATGAGGAACAGAACATGTGTGACGGAACAAATTCATTCTGGTGTGAGCATGGCTCGAGATGTAATGAGATTGTCCATGGGGAGAACTACACATGTAATTGCTTACCTGGGTACACAGGGGAGCATTGTCAGTACATTGGCGCTCCCTGTGGCAAGATTTTTTGCTTCCATCAGGCAGAGTGCCTTGTTGAAGGGGATGTCTGTGAATGCCCCCCAGATTGGAAAGGAAGCGTGGATTGCTCGCTACCAACCAGAGCTGGTAAGTGAAGGTTTTCGTTCTCTCGTTTTGAATATATGTTGCTGATTAGTTTTATGCCCTAATCATATATTTAGTTGTAGTCAACAGGTCTGAGATATTGGAGAATTTCTACTCTTGATATGTCGGCAATCAAAACTGAAGTTCCTTACCCTTTCTCATGATAAATTATGGTTTCCATTAAGAATATGGTTAGAAGCATGATACAATGTTTGGCCAGCATTCTATACAGGCAGGGCCCCACTTTTAATAAACCAGATCACTAGTTTGTTGGGCCCTACCTTGGACTGGATGCTGAGTGATCTAGAAGGCTGATAGTTCAGTCTTGGAATTTTACATTTCTTATTCTAGAGTCATCTTCTTGTTTTGGATGTATAGTTTGTTGGCATCTTTTTGGGGTTTTACATGTTGAATACACATGATCGACTTCTTCCATGCAATCTTAACTCTATAAAGATATCACACATCCCTTTGACTAGTTCTTTCAGGTACATTATTAATATTAGGCAGTTGCTGGATATTGTATATACAAAAGCCTTATCTTTGATATTTCCTACTGTTTCCTAGACACGGTTCCGGGGGATTTAATACTTATTGCAGTTGTTGGGAATACAGATCCAACATATACCAAAGTCTTCTTCTGAATCTGTTCATTTATGGTTATTGTTAGACGGGTTTTAGACCCACATCAATCATAGATCTGATAAATTTAGAGGGGAGAATATTATTCTCTCATCACTCATCTCCTCTTTTCTTTCCCTTTTCCATGCCATTGGTTTAAGTAACTACTATTCTTTGATGTAGAGTAGCTTCAGTCAAAGGGTTCATATGACTTCTGTAACTGTCTATTAGGGTGCAGTATTGGTTTCGCTTGCACACAGGATTTTCAAACTAGAGTAACCCAGAAATGCTAGTTACTCCATTTTGTCAATTAATTTAGGGAATTGCCATTAGCACCCTCTATGATGGATAAGTACACCATCCTCTCTTCTTTTAGTTATACAATGGGTGTATTTATCAGTGATAGTGGGTGTAATTAGTAGCTCCCTTAATTAATTCTACCATTTTACTGCTTGTGTTCGTGTTCCATTCACTTGCACAGAACTCAATTGTTAAATTCTGCCCTTTTTGTTTGTTCGAAAGGAAGATAATGGATTGTTATTAAGGGAAGGAAGAAAAACATTGTGGAACACCAACTACTGGAGGTTCCACAAAAGGAAGCAAGCTATAAAAGGGGAATGGAACTAAAGACATTGTTGTGAAGACTCCAAGATTTGACCTTGTTATTTAGGAGATATCTCTCATGGTGGATTTTTTCCCTCTTTTACTTGGGTAACTTCAGTATAGGGTTTGGGGGATTTGGACTGCAGTTGTGATTGTGCAGGACTTCCATAT
The DNA here is from genome assembly GCA_037074715.1 of Magnolia kwangsiensis. NCBI lineage: Eukaryota > Viridiplantae > Streptophyta > Magnoliopsida > Magnoliales > Magnoliaceae > Magnolia > Magnolia kwangsiensis. The sequence goes on along the minus strand of CM073576.1, from coordinate 141,317,002 downwards.
CTTTGATTTGGAGTAATCATTACCCATTCAGAATTGTCATGCATATTTGTTTCAGTAGTAGTTTCTGCACAAGAAACTTTATTGGTTGAGGAATTATAAGGTCCCAATGCTTTGGAATATTCGAGTATCTTGATACATCCATTATGTACAATGGGGCCCATGTGCCAGTGACCCAGATCGTTGATATGATGGTCCCTGCCCGGATGAGATATGTACCTGAATATTTCTTGATTGGATGGTTCTATTCATCTGATGTGTGGCTGTCATTTCGGGCTGTTGCTATTCTATCCATTTAGTTTTAGGCGAATGATTATAGGTTCATAATTGTCTAATCTGCTCACTCATCCATCAACTTTCCTTCATATCAATGGTGGTGATCACAGAACCATGAGCCTTAATGTTAGCAAGTTGTGTAGGTCCCACCATGATGTGTGGACTATATCCACACCATCCACTCAATTTTCGAGAACATTTTAGAGCATGGGCCAAAAAATCAGGTAGATCTAAAGCTCAAGTGGACCCCACCATGGAAAGCAGCGGAGATTGAATACCTACCTTTGAAAACTTCTTTGGGGCCACATAAGTTTTGGATCTACCTCATTTTTAGGCCCATGCCATAAAATGAGGTTACAAAACAGATGAACGGTTTGGATATAACACATGTGTTATTTTCAATAATTTCAAATGATGGTGGGTATATCCATTTAATGTACCACCGTATTACAAACATAGCATTGAATTAAGCTTATCCCATGGTAACAGAGGACAATCCCTGCCATATGTAATAATTATGATTTTTGAATCTCATCCCACTTAATCCTTCCCAATACCATGCGCCAAACATCCCCTAAATGTATAGACTGGTGCATTAGGACATTGTTTTTGTTCTTATGCATCATGACCCTATAATACCTCTTTTGATTCTTATTTGGACTTATTAGCATGAAGACACATTCTTGGTTTTTGCATTATATATATACCTCTATTCGTATTGAAACTTCTGGATTAAATTTACCAGCGTTTCTCTGTTTATGAGCTAAAAGTCCTCCAGTCCTATTATGTGCATAAGATTTTACTGAATGAAGAATTGCTTAGTTTTTGGGACACTTATATCGGGGTTATGATATATGGCTATTTCTTTCTAAAATTTCCTGCTACTAGAAACTGATTTATGTGTGGGTACAGTTTTTTAAACTAATCGTTTTAAAAGGTGTCATGGTTTTCTGTATTAACTTTGGTTTGGAAATAAAAAGCATTCCTCGGAACAATATGAGCATGGATGCTGATGAATATTTTTGTTCACTTGTTAACATGTACTGTTTATTCTAGAATGTGCTTCACTCATTATAGGGCACAGGCCTACAATGCCTTTGTTGGACATTCTTTGTTCATGATCATGTATACATATGCTCTTGCCATATTAGATTCCTACTGTATAAGACTAAAGCAACAATGGAGCTCTGTGAAGATGCTGAGCTAGCTCTGTGGAAGCTGTACCTAGCGTCTAATATATGCAGGACATACTACTGTGTATACACTAGATTTCAATTGCAAAGCTTTTAGGCTAGCATCTAACATATACAAGCATTACTTTTCCAAACACCTGCTGAATTGGCACAAAGAATGCAGTGCTTCACGTGAAAATAGAATTTTAGTAAATGATAGCCAATGGTTCATATTCAATGTACATGTGGGGCTCAGCCGATAATTGTCCAGCCTGATTTTTAGGCTAGAATACATTCACAGAGGGCTTTCCTGATGAACATTCCAGCATACACTTTTTGCCACATTGGCACATTTGGGGCACTGTTTTTGGTGCCTCAGCATGCATGTCTGCAATGAGCATTAGCCTCATTTTGGTTGCATCAATGCCAAAATCATCAGTTTTCCTCACTGGCATTCATTGAGACCTCAACATTTTCTGAATTATGGCTTTCTTCTAGTTTGAAAATCAGCTTTATGGGGCATAAAAATCTGGAATAGAATTCAATCGAGAAAACTTATGTTGAAGTAAGAACTATGAATATTCTCATGCCTTGCTACTTGTGCTTCTTCTCATCATTTTTCCTATGCATGGCAGATACTACAACAACTAATTCAACTTCCGGCGGGTTGCCACAGGTGGAAACTAGAAAAAATAACCAGGTGTGTATGAATATGAACTATGTGACTTGAAGTTGGTTTCAATATTGTATTCATAGGCAATGGCTACAAAGAAAACATTGGAAACATTGAATATTTTAGAGATGAAGATTCCTTATATCTTCTTCTTTTCTTTTCTTTTCTTTTTTTCTAGTTTAACTGAAAACGTATTTAGAAAATTCACACAGTATTTAAAAGTAAACAAGTCCTGATTGTTGCTCAAAAGTCAGATGCAAACTATAAAGGTTTGGGATTGAAAAACCACTTGACTTACAAGAAGCAGGCTTATCTGCATATTGTTCACCCCTTATTAGGTACAGGAGGATGTATTGAGTGATTATTAAGTCCATTCCTAGCCCTATCTTAGAATACAAATCCCAAGCCCGAGCAAGGTTTTTAAGCAACCCAACCCAATTAAAAGTTCATTGAGCCCGAGCCACACTCATAAGCAATTTCTATATGTATATTAATGTATATAGCAGGCAAACATACACTAATATACATTACATCACTGCCCAGGCGCAGCCTGGCCTGACCCAACACGATGCACCAACTATGAGCCTGGGAGTCTTGGCCAAAACCTGACCCACGGCAGCCCAGACTGAAGAGCTGACATCCTGGCCCAACCGCCTCTTGACACCCTTAGTAAAAAATCAGGGTATGTGTGATTAAGAACTCTGTTTCAGTTTTTGCATGGAGATATCAATTTCCTTTATGATGTGCTTATCTCGGTTCTGATTGTCCATTCTCTTCCAAAGGCTCCACAATAGAGGCTCTGACTACTTACTATTTTCTCAGCATTAGAGGCTCTATCACTTCTGAGAATACAAATTCACCAACTGAAACTGAATCTTTTCTTGAAAGAAGTATTTGCCTAAATCTACTTGGGCATGGTTGATATTTGTGACGCAGTCTATTTAGGTGTGCCTCATACTAGTTCTTATCTCATGACTAGATCACATAAAGTTAATGGTTCACCTCTCCTAATAAGCAATTCAGTCCCATGGCAGTTAAAACCATTGGTTTGAAAACTGGACCCAAGGCTAAACCAGTAAAGTGGGTGGTTCAACTCATACTGGTTTAACTATCTTCAAATTGGCTCAGACCGTGACATTATCATGATGCTGTACATGATGTACTCTAGATTCTAGAAACTGGCAGTCAAAACAGGGTCATACTAGTTTATCCCAGTTTGAGTAGTTTTCTATATTTCTGATTTTTGTTTATAGATCAAACTGGTTAAATGGATGGTTCTGGTCCACCATCATACTCTGAAATGGGAAATGCATGTCAAGCATTCTCACTTGTGCTGATGATAGCCAAAGTCGAAAAAAAAAAAAAAAAAAAACGAATGCTGATGGCATTCTTATTTTGCATGGTTGTGTTGCAGTGGCTTGTAGTATTCTTCGCCATTTCATGCTCTTTGGGAGCAGGTGTTGGTGCTATTTTTCTCGTGAAGAAGTATTACAAGCAAACAGAACCGACGGTCCCGAAGTTCCAGCAGCTGTCTGAAATGCAAATGCATAGGTGCTTGGATGATGACGAGGATGATTTACTTGTTCCTGAGACCATTCAAATTGATAATTCGCACCTTTAGCTTGTACCGTTCACCCTACAGGAATCCATGGATTGCTCTTGAAAGTGAGTTCTTTGGTTTGTTTGTAATTCGTAATATGCTAAAATGTTTATAGTTTTATGTCTGTAAATGTGAGACATTAGGTTAGTTTCGGGGCAATGAGAAAAACATCAGCAATGTTTTAAAAAATTCTTTTTATGGGTAACAGATGCAATTTGTTGAAGATAAAAAATACAGAAATGCATTAAGAGAATGGAGAACAGGACCCAATGCTCATTCTCTTCTTAGAGGCACCTTCCCTTGCAAGAGTGTCTGCCATGGAAAATAGCTTCTCTTCTAACATGTCTTAGCATTACCCTGAAAGGCGAAAGTCTTTTAATAATATCATTAACAGTGAAAGCCCTCTTCAACTACTATTAATCAAATGAGATTAATGGTGTCATTATTAAAAAAATAAAATTTTGAAAATTGACATTAGGTGGTTTCAAGCCCATAGCTCAATGGTAGACGGCGTGTGTTTCCACATGGAAGCCTTGGGTCTGATTCCAGCCTAGCTATTAAGGTCTGGACTCCTATGTTAGTTTTGCAGCATTCAAAAAATGGTGATGACTCGTTAAATTGTACACATGGTGCTGGTGTAAAGCAATCTGGAACTTACCAACTCAGCTGACACAACTGTGGATGGTGCACAGTGGAAAATTTGCACTGAGAAGATAATGTAAACCATCTGATTTATCCCTTAGAATTTGGACCATTCACTATTTTACTTTTAAATATCCATTTTATAGCCATTAATTGGATGGTTAGGATTTCTTGATCAGTGTGATTTTAAGATATGTGTTCCATCTACAATGGGACCCACAATCTAGATTGTCTGACTGTACATCAGTGCCACATGTGAGGAGGATGAGTCACCACCATTTTTTAAATGGTGCAAAACTAAAATTGGTGTCTTATGACCAAATTGAATTGCAATATTTGTTGATAAAGTGAAAATGGCTAAGGGCATGTTTGGTTGCACTACCCATCATGAAACTTCATGATATTTCATGCTTAATCAGTCTAATTTGCTGCAAAATATCATGAAATTTTATAATATTTGGTGCAATCAAACACACCTTATCCTAAGGTTTAGGCTTCTAGGGTTAGAGTTTAGGATCGGAGTTTGGTTGACCATTCATCAGTTCAAACTCACTCAGCTTATCAACCCGGGATAGGGTGTCTACACGTATAAAAAAATTGGCTCGATCCAAAACTTAGGTGAGCCACACAACAGGAACAATGTAAAATCACACTTACAACCTATAACTTCACTGGGTGTGGCCCACCTGAGCTTTGGATCAGGCTGATCGTTGGTACTATCTTCATCCTACTGGGGCTCACCTGATTAATGGGTTTGATGGAATATAAACAACACTGTGGCCCTATGAAGGTTTCTACAGTGGGCATCCAAATCCCCACTGCTCCCTGTGGTGTGGTCCACCGGAGATTTGGATCAGCCTGATTTTTGGGCTCATGTCATAACATGAGGTGGAATGTTTGATGGAGATGGTGAATATCACACACACACACAACAGAGGGCCCTCGTGTGTTGCACGCCCTTCCTCCGACATTTGTTTGAGAGGATTCTGATCCTAGGGAGACGACAAAGGCATCGTGAATCTTATGAGACAGCCTCTAATTGGTGTTGGCCAATTTGGGACGTCTCAGTATCTATATCAACTGATATAGGCATCTCCCTTCATGAAATCTCTATGAAGTGCTGTTCTTACATTCTCACATATGAAGTGACTAGGATCGTTGATCTAGTGGGCCATTATGACGATGGGCCTAACCCAAAAGTGGTGATGATTTGATGGTCCTAACTATCCAACAACCATCAACTTTAATTACCATCCAATGCGGACCATTCCTCATTCTCTGCTAACTTTATGTAATTGTGATTTGAATTTCAATGTAATTGTGATTTAGATTTCAATGGATTCCAAATCTAAGATCCCAAAAGGATTAGAAGTAAGTATGAAAAAAGTAGGGTATAACCCAAAGCCTATTGGGTTGGGTTGAAGGTTGACCCAAGCCAACCCAAACTCAAAAGGAGGTGGCCCAGGTCTTGATCCAAGCCTAGACCAAAACCCAAAACCTAGCTATCTAACTCAGGTCAAACCCATGGTATTGGATACTTAAGCTTAATACAGTCACGCGCAGTTGAAGAGCAACTGCAAACTTTTAAAATGGTGTTAAACTATCACTAGAGTACAACTCAGGTTGTTAGTGTAACCACAAGCATGGGACGTTATAAACGGGGCTAGAAGATGATGGTCTGGATGGTTGGTAGTGTGCATGAGCCCAAAAATGAGATAAATCCAAAGCTTAAGTAGACCACACCATAAGAAATAGTGGGAATTAATAGCCTACCATCCAAAGCTTCTTGGAAAGTTGATACTTGTGTTGGACATGACTGAGTTCTAAGGCCCACCATGATGTGTGTGTTAGGAAGCAGATTGCTTGCAGAGTAACTTTGTGGGGGCCATTGTGATTTACGTCTTTTATTCACATTGTCAGTCCATTTAAATAGATAATTTTAGGGCATTAGCCCATGATTGAATCATATCCAAAGCTTAAGTGGACTACACCACACGATGCCACTATTGTTGAAAACTTCTTGGGTACGATAGAAGTTTTCAATTGGGCTGAGATTTGTGTTTTCTCTTCATCCATGTCTTTGTGATCTTATGAATGGGTTGGATGATAAATAAATATTATTATGGGGTTTAATAAAGTTTCAATGGTGGGTATCATTATTCTCAATATTTTTGTGTTATGGTCCACTTAAGCTTTTGATGTGCATCAATTTTGGACTCATGCCCTAAAATTATCTGGAAAAATGAATGGACTGCGTAGATAAGATGCATATATCAATGGTGGCTTCACAAAGTTTACTTAATATGTGCTCGGCGTCTTATGTGCTATATCCACATCACGTTGCGAAATCATGTTAGGGCATGAGCCCAAAAATGAAATAGATCACCGGGGACAATGATACACATGGTTGAAACCTTTATGTGGTCCCAAGTAGTTTTCAATGGTAGGCATTCAATCCCAGTCACTTTTATGTGCTATGGTGCACTTGACCTTTGTATTTATGTTAATTTTGAGTTATGCCCTAAAATGATATTGAAAGATATTCGAGATAATATGGATATAACACATAAATGATGGTTGCCCCACAGAACTTGGTGTACACCAGCCAATTCGCTTCGCAAATAAACAACATGGTGGGCATAAGGAAGGTCTGAAGTAGGTGTCACTGTTCCACTGCTTTATGTGGTGTGGTCCACTTGAGTTTGGATATTTGTCTAATACCTTAAAATGATTTGGAACAAATGAATGGATGGTGTGGATATAACACATATATCATGACAGGCCCACAAAACTTTGCCACGTCAACACATCCGTGGTGTGTTCTAAAGTGGGCAATTCAGGGCGCAGTTTGGGTGGAAGGCGACTGGCTGATGTCAGCTCCTCAAGCTCCTGAGTTAAACGAACGGTTCAAAAGAGATCAAAGTTACATGAGCCTCACATTGATATATTTATTATATCCACACCGTCCATCCATTTTTTAAGATCATTTTGGAAAATTATCCAAATTATATTCAAAGATCAACTAGACCATACCACAAATAGTAGTGGGGATAACAATTTTCGCCGTTAAAAAATTAGTAGTGCCCACCATAATGTTTATTTTTCATCCAATCGGTTCATAAGGTCACAAAGACCTAGATGAAGAGGATAAAAAGATAATTTTATATTGATCCAAAACTTATATGACCCTGAAAGGATTTTAATGATAGACGTTAAATTCCCCACTGCTTTTTGCATCGTGGTCCACTTGATAATTAGATTTGTCTTATTTTTTGTTTCAAGGCTTAAGATGATCTCGCAAAATGGATGAATGATTTGGATATAACACATACCCTATGATAAGACTCACAAAACTTGCTGACGTCGATACATGGGTTATATAGCTAATATGTGGTAGGCCAGGCAATCCCCTTCCGGTTTGGGTAGATCGAAACGGATAGGCTACTGCCGTGCGACCTGCCAATAGTTGGTGGTTGGTGTTCCGTGGGCTCCACCATGATGTATATGTTTCATCCATGTTGTTCATCTATTTTTCTAAATCATTTTGTGGCATTAGGCAAAAAATGAGTTATATCCCAAACTAAGGTGGACCACATTACAAGAATCAGTGTTGTGAATGTTGACAGTTAAAATTTTTTTGGGGGCTATACGAGTTTTAGATCAAGCAGATCTTTGTTTTTTCCATTAATCGGTCTATATGACCTAATAAATAAATTGGATGTTAAATAAATAGTACAATAGGAGGATTTTAATGGTGGATATCCAATCACTATTGTTTTCCTGTAGTGTGGTCCACCTGAGATTTGTATTCCTCTCATTTTTGGCATCAAGCTGTAAAATGACCTGTAAAAATGGATGAACCGAATGGGTGAAACACATGCATCATGTTGGGGGCGACTAAGCATGGACCATCAGCCACGGGGCTGGTGGCAAGGGGAGTAGCCAATCCCCTCTCGGATCCGGCGGGTTGGTGAGTCCCACCGTGATGTATGTTCCTTAAATACATACTCTCCTTACATTTTTTGAAAATCTATCCTAGGGCATGAACTAAAAAGTAACGTAAATCTAAATCCGAATCTTAGGTAGAAAATAGAAGTGGAAAAAAGCACCGACCGAATCCCACCATTAATATCTTCATGGAGACTACCTGAATGTTTATTTTCCATCCAAACCTGTTGAGGAGGTCACAAAGACCTGAATGGAGAGACCACTTCAAAATCAACTTGATTCAAAACTTTTTAGCCCACGGTAAGTTAGTAATAGTCGATTACCATTGTTTCTTCTATCATGGTCCACCTGATATTTGAATCTGCTTCATTTTTTGAATCATGACTAAAATGAATTTTCAAAACGGATGGACGGCGTGGATATAAGACACATACATCAAGGTGGGCCCCACGGTCAGGGATCCCACCCACCCGCCCGCCCTGCAATCCAAGTCCGTATTCCACTCTACCGGCCGTACTGTAGTTACCGTACTCCGCCCCGGTATAAATACAGCGCCTTTCCCTCCTCAGTTCATTTCTCAGCAGAGAGAGAGAGAGGATTTTCCCTCTTCAGTGTGGAGAGAGAGAGAGAGAGAGAGAGAGAGAGATGGATGGAGAGAACTGCATCTGCAGCTACGTAGACGAAGGAAGCGTGGACAGCCATCGATACTACCTGGCCCGACGGACGGTTCTGGAGATGCTTAGAGACAGAGGCTACGCCATCTCCGACTCCGATATCTCCCTCACATTACCCGAATTCCGCTCCATCCACGGCCAGAGACCCGACCTTGAGCGCCTCCGCATCTCCACTACTCTCATCTCCAACCCCTCCAAGAAGGTACCTTTTCCCCCCTTCCAAACTACTCCCATCACACACATCCATCATCTTTCCACAAATCGATGATGACCCTCAAACCCAGCTATTTTTCTTGTAGAACCCAAAATGCCCATAACCCGGCCTACCCGATTGTTCGATCGGTATTGATTCCTGCACCGCATGCCCATCACATTGAGTCCTCCAGATGAATGGTTCTGATCCCAGATAGATGTCGGGTGGGCCCCATGTGCAGTGTTTGGTTTTACCTGCTCCCCTCATTCTTGTGAAATTCATATATGTATTTATATATTGCCTATGAATTGAAATGGTATAGCTGGTGCTATCGATGTGAATGGATTCCATTGCATGCAATTGATTTCCATGGCATTTGGCTGATAGGAATCTGTTTGTTTCATTATATATCTATTTAAAACAACTATTCATGTATGAATTTAATTATTTAATTTTTTAATTTGCAGATTCTGGTTATCTTCTGTGGAACCGATGTGGTAAAATTAGGAATCGTGCGCGGAATCCTCTCTCAGGTCAGCCATGACAATTTAAGCAGGATGATATTGGTTCTGCAAAACAAAATGACGGCTCAAGCTCGGCAGGCAACCAAAGAGTTATTCCCATATAAAGTTGAGTTATTTCAAGTAAGTCATGTGGAAATCTGCGTAAATTTTGGGTATTGGATGTTGTTTTTAACTTACTAGGAAGTCTTCTATTCTGCCTTTCAATCATGCTAATGCAACTGCAGTTTCGGTTAGAAATCATACTTAGGTATCCAGTTTTCAGGTATGAGCATTCCTCAGATATCTATCAAGCTGAGGTAGTACACTTTGTTTAAATGATTTCACTGAACAAGGTCGTTTTTGCATTCCTTGCTCGTGTTTTGTTTCATTTCAATGACAGAATTATGGATAGATTAGGTTTTCTCATCGTTTTTGGTTGCTTTAGCTAAATTGGGTGTGTGGAGATTTTAGAGGTGGTTCTGTTATTAATTAATTTTTAATGTATTTTTTAAAAAATATTTATTATGTAACTTTTGTAACCCAGATATTTTATCACTATTATGAGAAATGCTCCAATGCTCTCAAAGCACTACAACTTATGGTTCTCCTAGTTGCGTCGGGTAACTTGGGCAGTCCAAGAAATAGATCTAAACTGTCCATTAAGTCCAGGACATATCTCAAGGGCTACTGATCAAATCCAGTCCAAGATTCAGCCTTCTTTTATAGCCGTTCTTTTTCCAACCCATAGGTGGGATGGTTAGGATTGCATAACAGAAATGATTCTTTAGAATCATAAGCAATCCATGATGGAAGCTATGGAATTTATGGATCTAATGGTTGGTTAGACCAATCTTTGTACAAATTATCTTGATTGTCCATATTAGAGGCCCTTGATTAGATGCTTATGATCATCAGACCGGTTTTCTGTTTGCATGGCAGCCCATGGAATGTGTGTTGGGTCTAATGGACAGTTTAGATCAGTTGAATGGACTGCTCAAGTGTCTAAATGCAACTAGGAGCACTGGAGCATCTATTTACTATTGTTATCAGAGTAAAAATTTTCTTTTCTGTGTGAGGTGAATCAGTTTCTTCAGGCGTGGCATGGGGTGCAACTAGGAAAGGCGAAGATTATTATCTGGAGGATGTCCGTTCTAGCCGTCTGGTGGTCGGTTTGGGGAGAAAGGAATAATAGATGTTTTAGGAATTCTTCCAATATTGCTGGGGTGGTTGCGGTTAGGGCTAAGCGATCCATGATCGAGTGGGCCTCCAATGTTAAGGACCTAAATGGTCATGACTTTTTCTTTTTAGGATTGTTATAGCTGGCTGCCTTCTCAGCAGGCTTTCTCTTTGCAGTTCCCTTTCTTTTTAATGATATTTTCATCTTGCAAAAAAAAAGAAAAAAAGAAAGTCTTTTCCAAGTTTCTTTCTGAAACCCTATGTGTAGAGCATTTTTTACTGCTTGAGTAGATATCAGCAAAAACTATCCTGCAGTTCAATGTTATTTGACTGTGGATCAAAGTTACTTGCTCAAACCCAGCTGGATCCTGCTTTTAAAGGACATATTGTTCATAAATTAATTGCTATCATTTAGGAAGAGTTATCTTGTTTTATGTTGTTTGTGGATGACATAGCCCTAATTGATGAGATTAAAGAGGGTGCGGATACTAAATTTGAGGTTTGGAGGAAGGCTCTTGCGCACAAGTGTTTATAAGTACCAAAACTAAAACACAACATTTGACATGTGACTTTAGCAGGAATAGTTGTAGAGGTGAGCTTTGGTTGAAATTAGAGGTGAGCTTTAGTTGAAATTGTTGTTTAAAAGATTCCTCAAAAGCAATGTGCGGTGTTACTTGGACACTTCTCAAGTTCAACTTCTTCGTTCTTCCTTCTTCTTCTTCTTTTCTTTGCCATGCCATGTGATGCAAGATCATTAGATCATCAAAGAAGGGTCCAAGAGTAGTCCTATTACAGGTGGATTGATGAGCGAGTCCATCATGTGGTCTCAATTGATGACCTAGACCATATCATGAGCCTACATTGTAACGATTAAAGGTTTGCACCACTTCAACAGTCCTGATATTAGACCTGAACCAAGTGAATGGTCGCATTGAAAATTGACCCATAAACAAATCAGATAGCTCTGATTAATGGTCCAATTGGACTGCGGGGCCCACAATTCCAATTTTTGGCCTTTTGGGGAGTTGTATACAAACCTTATAAGTGGAAAAAGGCTTTGTAGGAGACAGCGCAATATGTTCATACTGTTATATATGCAAAGACTTCTAATGGTACCTGGACTCTTTTTTAGATTGCATCCTTATTTAATGTTCTTATTTCATATCAGTTAAGAACACCTTCAGTTAAATTAGGATGGTCTATGTGGACCCATAGGATTTTATCCACGGCTTTTTAACTTTAATAAGGATTTGTATACAAGGCTATAAATACTGCGAAACATGATATGGAGCTTGAGAGCATGTGATGATATTTTTCTATAGATTAAATTCCTTTTTCTTTGTTTCTTGTGATTGGAAACCACTTCTTGGAGTGAAACTTCTAAAAGAAAACCCTAGGGGGGAGAGAGATATAACTAGATTTTATATGGTGAGACTTCACATATTTGTCCTCTTTTCAATTATTTTCTTAATCTTCTTCAGCAGTTAGAAGCTTGAGGCAATTCAAGGTGGATGTAAATCATCAAATTGGCAAGTATTATTGCTTAAAAAAATGGCACATAGTTAAATTCCCTTCTATTGGGTTCGATTTCATTTGAATTGCTTCGTCCCCATGCCACTCCAAAATCTGTATGGACGAAGTGCTCAACTGTGTCACATGTTGGACATATTAAGGATACTAGACATATTCTTGTTGAAGTTTCTATTGCATCATTTTCATTTGTTTTTTGTGACCTAAATTTCTCGTCAAGCTGAATTTATCTTACTCCATTCACAAGCTTGCCTTCATTCTCTTGGTGTTGAAGAAACTCTTCCTATTGACTTTAGGGGTGGCAATGGGCTGGGCCAAGGTCAGCCTTGGCCTAGCTTTGGTCCGGCCCCAGCCCCTGCCCCAACCCTCGCTTTAGAGCACTGGACTGGGCTAAGGCCGGGCTAGAGCTAGGGCACCTACAAGTTAGAGATAAGTTACATATATGCTATATATACAATCGATATACAATTGGCAAGTGCTTGTTCATGAATCATCATGCTCTTCCAAAGAATTAAGATTTTTTTTTTTTTTTTTGGTGGCACACCAACCTTAAATAAGATCATTCATCAACCAAAAAATTCAACACCCAATTATCTACTATATGCATGGACCTAAATGAGTGCATCAATGTATAATTCACTAATCTAAACTGAGGCCTGCAATTGGATGGTTGATAAGCGCGTGCATATCATCCATCATACTTAGTAGAGTATCAAAGTTCTTCATATTACTATATATATATACACTAGCATATAGACTCAGTCTACATTACCAATACCCATGTAATATGGAGCATACGCTAGGCCAAACAGGCCAAATGGGCTGGGATATTATTCACCATTGGCCCTGGCCCAACCCAGCTCAAACATTAGGCCTAGATTTCAAGTCCAAGCACAACCCTCAGTCCAAGTTTAGTGGGCCAAGCCCTAGCCCTTCAGGACCGGGTCACCTGGCTAGGCTGAGCAGCCACTGATGATGTGTCATTGACACTTGGCAGAGTTGGCATCCATCTCTACTCCATCCACCCAGTTCTAATTCTAATTAGAGTTGGGTAGAGGAAGTAAAGATGTTCCTTTAGAGTGTTGCACGATTGCTGCCTGCAACTTCAGTGGGAATTGTTATAGAAGTGAAGCTTTAGAGAAAATTGACGTCCGGGAGATTTTCCAACCAACTTGTTTCGTGACATTGGCTCGATAAGTCGAAAGAGGGCCGATGGTGATGTTTCTAGTGGAATTAAAATTCAATAGATGAAGTAGAGATGTGTCTCTAGAGTTCTCTGTAATTATTGCATGCAACTTAAGTAGAGAGAGTTGGTAGAGGCTAGGCATTTGTAAAAATTGATGGCCCGAAGATTTCAGAAAACAATGTGTTTTGCTTCCTTGGCTCTACAATTCAAATGGAGAGATTGATGGGGATGTTTTGAATAGAGTTAGAGCTGGGTGGATGACATAGAGATTTACCCTTACAGTGTTGTGTGAATGCTACATGCAAACTAGTTGGAAACTTGGAATAACTATAGAGGCGGGACTATAATTAAAATCGATGGCCAGAAGTTTCTGAGATGTTGTTCATCACCTTAGTTCTAAGATTCAAAGGGGGAGATATGCGAATATCCGATAGAATTGAAGTTGGCTGGTCATAGAGAGTTGTGAGTTTTGATATAGAATGCAACTTTAGTAGGAATAGTTGTAAAGGTGAGGCTTTAGTTAAAATGAATGGCCAGAAGATTCCTTAATCTAGTGCTTTCAAGTGATCTCCAGTAAAAAAGGTGAACCGGTCAAGTTGGAGTCCTTTGCCAAGGAGCTAATTCATTCAGAACTCGATTGACTGCTTCATAGATAAGGCAAAGTGTCCTTGGCTTAGCGTTATAGTACATGGGACTTCGGTGTGACTATAATGTTTCCTGAGGTTCTTGAGGTTGCCTCTTCTTTGTATTGTTGAACTGGAACCTTTTTGAGACATTATTTGGCCTTCCACTTTTTATAAGAAAAAACTTCAAAGAGTCCATGGGATTTGGTTTTGGAAAGGGTGGAGAAACTGGTTATCCATCCTTTCCCTTAGTGGTGAGATTACTTTTATTAAGTTGGCCTTCTCCAACATGCCTGTCTACTTCTGGCTGTGCCAATCTCACTTTGGTTTGGTGGACAGATTTAAAAGTATGCAAAGGGAATTGTTGTAGATTGGTATAGAGGACGAGGGAAAGTACGGTTTGGCTGAATAGAAAAAGGCGTGCAAACCAAAGGATGAGGGGGAAATGGCACGAGAAGACTGAAACTAATGAATATGATCAGTGTTGTCATGTGTGACTGCATATGCGCATATGCGAAATATGAGATCGCATATGTGTTTCGCATACAACATATGCGATCGCATATGGCACATTAAATTTTTTATTTTTATTTTTTTTTGCAAAAAATAACTTTTTGTCTATAAAAAGGCTTCCAAACCTCCTCCATTTGCAATATTCTCACTCCTAACATCTGGCATCCACAACTTGATAGTTGAAACTGTTTTCAACAAAATTATCATTAATTATAAAATTCCGCAAATCGCTATGGGAAATCTATTCGTTAATCCAATCAAAGATTTGAGGTTCTAACACAATTTGGCCTTAAGATCCATGGATTCGGATTTCCTTAGATTGAAACAACTGGATTTCTCACAGTTGGATCATCCTCATTGCAGGAACTTGTTAAAAAATAGTCTTCTATTGTTCAAAACTTCTCCCTTAGATCAAAATGATGGACATAGGGTGAATCCACCACATCCATTGGTTGAATCCAGGGTTTTTAGGTAGGAAATTATAGAAAAATCAGAAAAGAAGATGAAAACTTAATGGTGGAGGCTCTTCTTTCACAGGGCTTCTCTCTCTATGTTTTTCTGCATGAATTTTCTGCAACTTTTCTCTTTATATAGAGAAAGTCCTAATTCTAGAAGATTTCACCAGGAATCGCTGGTTTTGGCAAAAAAATGTAATTTCTGTGGTGTGGGGAATCGATCCACTGACCTATCCCTCAACCGATAGTGCTTTTACTAACTACCTAAGTGCTTGGTTTTATTAATAAAGGAAAAATCAAATTATTAATTTGTTTAGTCAGGGTCTCGTGTGGGTCACAAAAATCAAGTTCGTTACACTTATAGAGCCTTCAACTTGAACCAACTTTTTCCTTTCTATCTGTTAAAATTTGATCATATTTCTTTTGTAATTTAGAACTTATTTTTTTATCTTTATGGTTCTAATATCTCCTACGGTTGTTTTTACTCAGATTACTGATTTATTGATGAATATTACAAAGCATGTTTTAAAGCCAAAGCATGAGATATTGACTCCAGAGGAGAAACAAAAGCTTTTAAGTAAATACAATGTCGAGGAAAAACAGGTTAGTTTTGAACATCTGATGCATTTTTAATTCACTAAAGTGCAAGTTATTATGATGCATAGAATGAAAAAAAATGTATCTTTTGGTTGTGAATGAAGTGCAAGTTATTATGATGCATAGAATGAAAAAAAATGTATCTTTTGGTTGTGAGACCAAATTTTCTTGTAAAATCAATTGATGCAAAGGTGCACACTCTTGCAAGTTGCCATTGAAAGTAGACAATCTTGTATAATTATTTCACTAATTCTCTTTGGCAATGGAGATTCTAGAGGTCTACATTTTTGTATTAAAGTACAGATGATCTTTGCACTTTCCAAGTGGAATCTTGTTTTGATTTGTTTACTAAAGTGCAATCTACCATGCCTTCTTATCTAGTTTGATATTTTCTCCTGGAGTGTATAAACTTGATCGTCTTCTTGACCATTCCAACTCAATGTTTCAAATATGGCATTGGTTTTTCCTGTTTTCATGTGGATATCTTCAGCAAGTTGTAGGATTCTTCCATATGTCTTTAAGTGAGGTCTGTTTGCACCTTTCCAGTAAATGTTCCTCCCACAATATATTTGTCCTACTCTGAAACAAACTCTAAGAAGATTACATCAGCGTTCGTCCCTGCAATCTGAGAACCCTAATTTTTGGTGAACTTGTGTATTGTGGTACCTAGATACTTCTGTCTTCTGCCAAGTATTTGTGCACCTTTTACAATGTGTCTAAATACAGGATGCAGTTGGATACTGCTTTAGCCACTTTTGTGCTTTTGATTGCCCCATAGTTGCTTTAAACACCCATCTATTGAATAGAGTTCCTTTGCCTGTGCCTGTATTTATATTCAGGCTTTTCTAACATGCCTAGTCATATCCGTTTCTGAATCCATTTCATTTTCGTGAGAGAAATTACACAGCCCTAGATCACGGTCGATAATTTGCATAAGAGGAAGATGATTCTCCCGCACGTGTGTTTAAGAATGAGGAATCGGTAGATCATCTCCTTATTCATTGTTCCTTCGCAAGAAGGATGTGTGTGCTCCTGGGGTCCATTGAGCTTCTCTCTTTGGTGTGGTATGGCGGCGGCAAAGGAAAGATTGGGAAAAAAGTTTGGCATCTATGTCTACTAGCGCCTAGCGGGTATTTGGTTCCTATGGTCAGAAAGGAATAATCGATGCTTTAGGAATTAGAACGGGCAATTTTTTGAGGTTTTCAATTTGGTGAAAGCACATGTGATGGATTGGGCAATAGCTTCAAAAGCTATTGATTCAGCCCAGATTTCGGTCAGCTGGCTAGATCTGTAAATTTTTTTTTTTCCCCGCTTGTTGTTCTTTCGCATTCTTTAGGCTTTGGCCTTGAATCATTTAAATGATCACAGTTCCAAAAAAAAAGAAAAAAAAAAGGCACTAGAACGTTATTCATATAGTTTCTCATGCCATGAGCTCCTCATATAAATGGGCCCCACTAATTGACGATCCAAGCCATTGATATGATGGAATTCTCCATAGACAGGTCAACTACTGGTGGTTCAATCCTATTCCCTTCCATTTGTTGCTGCAAATGGAAAGCTATGAAGATAATATAGTGATAACCACATTCAATGGCAAAAGATCTGTTGTACATGTGGTATTCATGTTTGTTTATCTAGGACGTCCACATCGCGGGCCGTATTATATACGGAACATTGCCCGAAAAACCATTTGATTAGACATTCTTAACCATCTGGTTTTGCCCAATGACTCAGATGACAAACCATTTTCTTTTAGCCGTCAATGGAACATGAATTGGAAGGTTAGCATTCTCTCGTCTTACTTTTTGCCTTTTCTTTTCTGGGCTATACTCCATCCATTGTCATGCCTGCATTTGGGACATACATTAACGCCATGTCTGTGGTGGATTGGTAGCCATCATTCAATAAATGCTGGCAAGTTCACATGTATTTCACGTGCATACCGCCTAGGTGGAAAGATACCAAACTGATAGGCATATGCATTTTTTTGTGGGGCACCTCCAACCTTTTAGTTGGGAATCCGCATCGAGAAAAACTCAAGCTATGGATATGCTTATTTGGTTGCTCCTTTAAATGCCACTTAACTATCTGCTCTCATGATTGACCACATGACTCTTTTTCTACCCTTTGCATCATCAACTGCTCTCAATTGATATCTGCAATGACTAGTTTCTCAAACACCGTCTTTTCATTTCCTTTTCAAGTTCTAATTACTTAATAAAAAATTACCATCTTGTATGGTGGCTTCAAGGCACTAAAAATTTCTATAAACAGGAAGATGTTGAAATGGGATCTGAAGAAATGAATGTGTGAAAAGAGCAGGATTTATCCATGTGGTCCATACATCATGCATGTATATTTTATTTTCTCTCATTTAGGTGCTTGAACTGATGCACTCTTGCTTCTCTACAGCTGCCTCGTATATTAGAGGCTGATGCAGTTGCCACATACTATGGACTCGAGCCGGGACAGGTGGTGAAAGTTACTTATGACAGTGAAGTTACTGGGTTACATGTTACTTACCGTTGTGTCATGTGATGTGATACATTCATGAGTAATGTGAAGGTAGATATCTGTTTTCTTTTTTTGCTCAAATGGAGTTAGCGTTTAGCATAGTGAACATGTTGCCTCGTGAAAGCATGCACTGGAACAACATTTTGAGTAGCTGGTTTTGCCTGTGTTCCTGTCTCCTGTTCTACATTGGCATCCCACATTCAGAACTAATATAACTTGTACTGCTGACTGCTTTTCGCGTGTGAAGATATGCATATGTACATACATCATGTTTTGAATTATCTCTTATATTATCATTATCTCAAGCTTGGCGATACCGATAACACTGATAGCGATACCGATAACATTGGTAGTATTAGAAATTCCAGGCATCAACAATGTATCGCTAAGTATCGCCAGCATATCGATATCACCAATATTTTCAATTGTGTAAATTCTAGGTGTTGCTTATATTGCCAATGTATCGATATTGTCAATATTTTCGACTGCGTAAATTCTAGGTGACGCTTGTGTATTGGTGATATTTCAATGATATCACCACCGTGGATATCACAAAAAGTTTATTTATTAAAAAAAATCTATTTCATTTTTTTATGAGCACATTGTTGTATGCAGTTTTCAATTTGATGTTGCTAATATTGATAATATCTCAATATTATTGTTATGGCAACATGCGTGATATCAAGACCACAATCTTTAGTTTCCTTTATAGTTGTTGATGATTTTTTTGGCAAAATAGTATGAGATGCCGATATACTGCAGTATCGATGGAATGATTGGATGGATAGATGGGATGGATGATTGGATGGTTAGTCTGTTTCTTACTACTACACATGCTTTTAAGCCCCCATTAAATGGATACTTATTGTGTATGCATTCTTTTTGCAAACTTTTTATTCCTAATTATGCAAATATGTGTATTTTAGCATCTCTTGAAGTTTCATTGAAAATTTTACTGTTTTTTTTCCATGTTTTCCTGCATTTCCGGTTATGGGCGATATCATCGGCAATATTGATATTGTTTCCATATCCCTGGCCAGCGAAACTTGTAGTAATACCGATACTTCAAACACTGACATACATGCATTATACTCTAGAAGCTTTCCCCTCCCATATGTTTTCTGGCACCAAAATTTTATTATGATCTCTTAATCCTTTGTACACCAAGTGGTCCAAAGAGACGGTGAAGATCGGTCATTGCAGGCAGCTTCCTGCAAATTCTTACTATTTCTAGAATGATAAGCCGGTTGTAAAGGTGTTCAATTTCCTCGAAGCATGATACCTTCCGTCTCCCAAAAGCCAGTCTTTTAGGTGGTTTTACTGAAAAAGCTGTGGGTGCAGGTCATGGTAGCGAAGCACAGGTATATGCACCTTGCATTTGTGTTTTACCTGGAAATTGAGGACAGCGAGTGCATGTGGAAGCACAGGTATATGCATCTTTCTCTATGAATGCACGAAACAGTAGAAGAGGATGAAGTAAAGCGCATCTTCACAAGACATGGAGCCTCTCTCCAAAACAGTGTCTAGATCCTTATTCCCTGAGACATTGCCATACCACCACTCATCTTTTGAGCCAAAGACAAATCAAAGCCTGCTTTGGGGTATTTCTAAATAAGAGCCTATACTTTTGAAAAAAGTTAGTAAAATAACAGCCTGTCCTGTAAAATAGATCCATGTGGTAAACGTGTATGCGTTGGTATTCACAAAAAGTTAAAAATGCCCATAGGGTAATCTAAGTAAAAACCAGAGGTGGGCTTTCAGCATGAAAAAATCAACCTGTTCATCTGTTTTTTCATCTCATTTTATGGCATGGGCCTAAAGAGAGGCAAATCCAAACCTAAACGGGGCCAGCCTCAGGATGTTTCAACGATGCAGTTCAGTTCCTACTGTTTCATGTGGTTTGGCCCACTAGAGCTTTGGATCAGCCTCATTTTTGGACATATGCCCTTAAATAGGATAACAAAATAGATGTACAGAGTGGATTTGTCACTAACATCTTGTGCGCCACTAATGTTTGAACAGTAGGTGTTTAATATAATTCCCACTATTACCTGTTAGTTTGGCCCACATGAGCTTTGCGTGGGCTCCACTTAGAGCTGTGCGTGAATTGAGTTAGCTTGGTTAACTTGGTCCACTCGATTCGAAAAAGCTAGACTCGGCTCGAATGCCGTGGCACCAGCCCCGCTCGCTTAGCACGGTGCCCCAGGCAGCCGTCTAATTTGTCCCGACGATGCCTTGCCCGCTGTGGCACTAGCCCGGCCTGCTTAGCAGGCCGCCCCTGCTGGCGTGCCAGTATGCTGCTGTCGTCGAACCGAGTCTAAGCTAGGCTGAACTTGACTTGGTTTAAATTGTTTCGCCTTGGATAAGTTCACTTAATATAAGTAATTTATATTTTTTATATATATATATATATATATATATATGTATATATTATAAAAATCTTAAAACCTAAACTTGGACTCAGGTCGTAGAGCTCTAACTCAGCTTGAAAGTTTAAGCTCAAGTTGGGCTTAAGCTGAGCTGAGCTAGCTAGACACGAGGACCGAGCTAAGCAAGTTCAAGCTGAGGTAACCTGGCTGGCCTAAACTTGACTGGTTCGGCTGGTGTAAAAGCACAACTCCAGCTAGCCACATTGTCTGGAATTAATTATTAGGACCCCTCTGCCAGAGTAATGCATGTGCGATGGATCCCATTCATCAAGTGGGTCACATGATGCATGGATTACTCTAGAATTCGTTGTATGCAATTTTTTTTTTTTTAATGTGATTGACAGGTCAAAGTCATTTGTCAAACGGCCAAAAAATTAAAACAAAAAAAGAAGAAGTTAAACAGCTGTCGTAATAGATGGACATTCTAGAACCAGTAACTTTTGAGGTTTGACAAAAACAATCATCCATTCATTCAGTGAACCCATTAATCAAGTGGGCCACATGGTACATGAATTCATGTTTGAGATGATTTGGATATATTCCAACCATCTCTATTCAGTATTCTGTATTTTATTACTTTAGAGAAGATACAACCATCCATCTGGAACGTCCATCACGTTATACCCACCTTTGGTTGGATGTCGTCCTTCTCAGAGGTCACTTTGATTAGATGATCACAACCAATCCATCAATGTCTATGAAAATGGTAATCCAGATTCATTATGCTAAAAAAGGTCCAATCAACGATCCATCATGCATGAACCTGCCTTTGATGATTTCTTCTCTTCCCAAGTAGCATGAGTCGCCCCGCTTCTGATTTCTGATTGAAGGCATTACATCAGAGGGATTTCTGGAGAATCCTCCATTGGATTGTGGGTTCCAGAAGAATTAACGGTCTGGATCACCAAGACATCCGGATCCACTCCCAAAAGGCACACTGAGCACGTGCCGAGTCACACGTTTACGGCCATTCATCAGGCGTGGCCCACTGAGAGTAAGCCCCAAACTCATAAGGTGGGCGGCACTTCATGTGGCCCAGTAGAGGAATGATGGATCAGCCTGATTTTTCGTGGGGGCCTTGTTCTCGTGAATGGCTTGGATTTTACACACGTGCGTTCCACCAACCCCCCTTCACGTGCAAAACACTCTCATACGACTCCCATAGCCAACAAACGATGGACGAGGTGAACCAGCCATCAAAATCTCCAACAGTGGGCCCCACTCTTTCCACACTTGAGACGGACGAGTCCTGGTCGTCCTTCTCGACTTACGAAGGACGAAACGATCAACAACGACTTTCTCGCGCGCATCATGCGCCCGCCAGAAATAATATTCTAGGATCAAAACCGTGATAATCTGGTATTGTGACCGTCGATACGCAAGCACTCATAATCCGTACACATTGCACCCAAATAACTCAAAATAAAACGTTGAAATACTGGGACCCACTTTAGATAGTTCATAAGCCAAAAGCTACGCTAAAAATCATAACATAAATTTCCGATTATAGTGCATTTAATATACAGTTAATATGCAAGAAGCCCCTTCTTGGACAAGGTTGGCTTGGGTGCTTTAAGGGTGCAGTCTAGGAGGGATTGAGTGCTGTGTGTTTCGTAGTTTGGTAGTAGTTTCTCGTTTTTGGGACTATGATAGGGCCCCAGTCATTTTTCCTGGGTGGATTGAGTGTTCTGTGTGTTTTGTAGTTTGGTAGTCTCCTTTTTTGGGGCTATGACAGGCGCTTAGGCATTTTTCCAGGGTGCCCCCGAATGTATACTTGTTAATAAAATCAGAGCTTTGTTTGAAAAAAATCAAAAAAAAATAAAATAAAATAAAAAATAAAAAAAATGCAAGAAGCCCAACAGTCCAAATACAAGAAACAAACATCCACCATGCACATATTAGAATCATCCAATTAAAATGATCCTACGGCTAAGATCTATCCAGAGTGGGTCATAGGATATGGACGGTTTTTACATTAATTAGATTTATTAGAGGTGTACAATTTCTAAGACCATTGCCTACGAAGTAGAGAATGGAATAACAAAAATTCAAAATCAACGGCGATTCCAGAAACCCCTCCCACGCGTTTCATTCCTTCCTACCCTACTTCTAGAAAACAAAAACCGAATTAAAAACGATTCCGTTCGCTTCGGTTTTCCGAGCTGGCATTTCTCTCTACATTACAGTAACCGGACCCCCCCGCTCTCTCTCTCTCTCTCTCTCTCTCTCTCTCTCTCTCTCTCTCTCTCTCTTCTTCAGTAGTCCTCATCCCTTCCTTTCTCTCTTCTTCTGTAGTCCGCATTCTTCCTTTTCTCTTCTTCGGTTTTTCTTTCTGGGATTTTCTTCTTCCTTCGGTCATGGCGATGCAGACGCGTGCAGAAAAGATGCAGATGCGGCAAGGCTACAGGAATCTGTGGCACACCGATCTCATGAGCAGCATCACGGCAGATTTCCCATGTAAGTGGTTGTCGATTTCTCTCTTCCTTTCTTTTGATCTTTCAATTTCTTTTTTTTTTTTTTTTCTTTCTTCTACTTACTTAGATGTGAGGTTGAGATGAGGTTTTGCATTCTCTGCTTTTTTGCAGATTGCTGCTTTGCGCTCTGGTGGTGAGTGAATCTGATCCTTTGGAGCTTTTTTTTCTTAAAAAAAAAATAAAAATTATTGGTTTGGTTTTGAATTGAGATCGGACGGTTTGGTAATTGTCTTTAATCATCTAATGAGTTTGAATTCTACTAGTGTATAATGTATAATGCTTGGCCTAAATTACTAGTAGTGCTTTAATTTGTACGGGCGGGGCCCACCTTGCATCGATCCAGATCATTCGTCCTGCAGGCCCTGCCATAGATGGGTGATGTTGCAGAATGATCCACCATCAGATGATCCTGTCCAATTGGATTCTTGCTTGGAAAATGGATGCCTAGAAGGAAGGGTTTAGCCAACTGTATATGTGATGGAGAAAATTCACTTGCTGGATGGTATCGGATCACTGAAATGTGGGCCCTGCCTGTTTGGGTTGGTCGGAAGGAAAACCCATTTACTTCAGGCCATGCATTGTAAGGTATCTCTTATTAGCATTCGAAATATCGGTATCACGTTACTTATCACACTCTTGAGATACATATATGTATCATTTATTGCACGTGATATATCATTTGTATCAGGTAATTTATCACACTTTTTGGAAAACATGGGAAAACATTGAGAAATTGTTTGAATTTTACAATGAAACTTTGGAGATTGCTAAAAAAGACCTTAATACACACATTTAAATTATAACATTTCAAAGAGAAAAAAGTACATATAATAGGTTTCCTTTGTATAGGGTCCTAAGATATGCACTATCTGACTGAACTAATGCAACTATATTCAAATTAAATTTATAACATTTATAAATGAAAGAAGACATGTATGAAAACACAACTAATTTATTCAAAAGCAAAAGAAGCAAAACATTCTCTTAACAAAGGCAAGATATTGCATCTAAATAAATTTTGAAAAAAATTAATTTTAATACTTTTTTATTATTTTAAATAAAATCAATTTTTTATTCTGAAAATTGACAAAAACCCATTAAATTAACAGATCAGCCCTCAAACATGTTTGGTATCATGTTTGGAGTGCAACATTGCAAGTAGTTAGGGAGAAATTGGAGAAAATTTGAATTTTTCCCAAGTTTCCCAAATTAGGCCACCTATGCTCGAATTTTGAAATTAGAGTGTATTTGATGATCGTTTCAACAAACACTCCTAAATACTTCGAAATTAGTCTCATTTGACAGCTGGTTGAAGGGTAATTTCGATTTTTTTTTTTAAATATTTAAATATTTTAATTAAAATTTAATTAAAAAAAATTTTATTTTTAAAATTTTGGAAAAAAAAAGTTAACAAATCAGTAGATCAAGCCTCATATGTGCTCGATTTCATGTTTGGAGTGCAACATTGCAAGCAATTTGGGAAAAATTGGTAAATTTTTAAAATTTTCCTAATTTCCCCAAATCAGGCTACCTACACTCCAATTTTGAAATTAGAGTGTATTTGATGATCCATTCATTCAAACACTACTAAATACTTTGAATTTAGTCTCATTTGACAGCTGGTTGAAGGAAAATTTTGTAAAAAATGATGTTTTAATAAAAATTTTAATTAAAAAATATTTTTTATTTTTTAAAATTTGAAAAAAAAAGTTAATAAATTAGTAGATCAAGCCTCAAACATGCTTGATTTCATGTTTGGAGTGCAACATTGCAAGCAATTTGAGAGAAGTTAGAGAAATTTTGAAATTTCCCAAATCAGGCCACCTACATGTAAATATTGAAATTGAAGGTTGAATCCTTGATTTTCCATGCAAAACATGAAGAATCAAGGATTTTTTATAATTTCACACTCATTTTATACGATTTAAAATAAAGGATAAAAATGAAAAATTACTCACTGAATGAGAAATGGCCCCAAATGCAAGAAAATCTTAATTTTGATTTCAAATGTGGGGTTTTTCTCCCAAATCCAAGCAAAGGATGGACCAAAATCCACCCACTAAGAGGTTAGAAGAGAGAAATCTGAAGAAAAATGTGAAAAAAAAAAATAGTTTTTGAGGTTTTTGGGAATGGCAACATGCGTTTCTTGTGAGGTATCGATGATATCCGTCGATATCATTGATACATTGTAAAAAAAAAAAAAAACATTGATATCACGCGATATATTTCAATATCATTTATACTTTGTGATATCTAGCGATATTATAGCCGATATTTAGGAATTTGGCCTTTTATTTGTTATTACCCACCGATTTCGTATCGCGGACATGTGATATCAATATATCGGCCGATATTATCAATATTGCGAACATTGTCTCTTATAATTACTGTGGCAAGTTGATGTGGTGTGACTCCAATTTTTCTTCAGAATGTTGAAATTTTTAGTTATGTTTGTACTGCTAATACAATACTTCATAAGAACTGTTCAATTGTATTTGCTATGTCATAATGGTAAATGCGATCAAACGATTATAAATCTCAATATTTGTTTTTGAATAATCCAAACAATCTAGTCCAATATGATGTGAAATGGGCTGGGCATGTCGGGCCAAGACCTGTTCAACATTTTCAATTTTTTCTCAGCCCAAACCGACCCATTTGCCACCCCAAAAGCAATACGTCCTATCAGACGTAATTTAGAATCAAGTTTAGAAGTGTTGCTGGTCCACCCTACTACCTCAAAGCATCAAAACTAATATAGGTATGTATAGCATGGTATGCCAAAACAATTACTGTAAAAGAAAATATGACCCATAATGGCCTCATAACTGTCTTGTAATGGTTCCAAAACAGTTTTAAAAAAGAAAAAAGAAAAAAAGAAGAAGAAGCCATAATGGTTGTTGTTACAACTTATGTCATAACTGTTACAACCATTGTTACTGTTATGGAACACCTTGATGTATAGAGGTAAATGTTGTTACATGTTGTGGATTTGAGGTGTACTCGGAGAAGATAGGGTAGTGATTGTGCATGTCTAATCAAGCAAATTATGTATTTAAAATTAGGGCATGTTTGTTTCATGCATTTTCCTAGTAATGTAAAGGAAATATATCATTATCACGATTTTACCATTGCCAAATCAAACACATGAATTGTGGGTTAAATATAAATGTATTCAAGAGGTAAGTAAACAAATTTGTAATCATTGCACTTTTTTTTTTTTAATGTAATTACTATCAAAATATCAAATCAAACAATGACATCAATGTATTTTAGTAATGATTTGACAATAAAGTAATGTAAAAATGTCATCATTATGTATTTGCTATAGATAACTAAATGCGGGAATTGACGATCAAATGCAGCTGATGTCATGAGAAGTAATTTGTAATCATTGCATATTTCCTTCGCATTATCAAGGAAATCAGCAAAACATACCCTTAAAAGTTAAGTAGTCAATGTGGCATTTGAATGGGATTTGAACCAACAAGGTGCAATTTACATTTGGGTACATTGCGGAAAATGGAATCTTCATCAGTCCATTTTCCTACCATTTCCACCCGATCTGCATGTTAAGTACCTGAAAATATCTTGCTTTGATCTTGTCTGAGCAATAGCTAATTGTAAACCATTTATCTTCCTAGCTAGCATCATTGTAGCAACCTCCACCACACGGTTGTCTTTAGGCGTGTTTGTTTCACTAATTACCATGGTAATGTCCAATAATTACAAATTACTTGTATCCTGACAACATCTGCATTTGACCATTGATTCTTGTGTTTGGTATATCAATGGTAAAATCGTAATGATGCCATTTTTAGATTAATGTAAAAAATTATCACCAAAATACATCGATGCCGTTGTTTGGATATGAATTTTCACTGTAATGCCACAAAACAGTGCAATGATTACAATTTTTTTCATTGTAATGTCATGAAAAAGTGCAATGATTACAAATTCATTTAGCTCTCTTGAATACATCTATCTGCATTTGACCAACAATTCCCATGTTTGGTTTGACAATGGTAAAATCGTAATGAAGACACATTTCCTTTAAATTATAGGGACAACTAGCAAAACAAACAAGCCCTAACTGTTATCTTCTACATCCTCTTCTCATTTATGTGTAATGAGTTCAAGGCCACTACTACAAATGCAAATAGTTGTTTAACAACTACCATGTTCTCTTGTAGTTATGTTTTCCCCTGATGTTGTGACAACAAACTTCTCATCCATCTTGTGTGCCACCGTCATTTTAGCAATCTTTGTTGTTGGATCGTGAACTTCTTCTTCCACTCTTGGCTATGTTGAGTTAGTTCAGGGCCTACTATCCACTTCATATGTGAATATTGATGCAACTCTTTGAGGTTCTCATGCGACTATGTTCTCTCCTTATGTGGCCGTGACAAACTTTTCCACACATTTCTTGAAAAAAAAAAAAAAAACCCGATTCTTTTAGTGTGTTTTAGTTATGATTTTTTTGCTTGAAGTCCATATGGAAACACACATTACCCACTTAATCATCTAAGCTGCATCAACTGGATCCAAATTAAACTAGACACATTACTAAAACAATGTAGACAAACGTAGGTGGTAGTCCACCACCATTTTAAGAAAATGGTGGTGACTCATTCTTCTTATCGCATAACACACATGTATGGATATCTAAACCATCCAAATTGTGGGCGATGTTGTGAATGGAGCATTGCTCAAAATTCGGACCAATAGACCAAGTCAGACCAATAAACCAATCCTAACCATCAAATTGCTCTATTAAATGGATGTCCAAACGTAAAATAGTGAGTTTTCCAATTTAAAATAGGCAAACTCATATGATCAGTATCTCTTCTCATTATGACTTTGGATGATGCTCCATCTATAATCAAGTCAACTATTTGAATGGTTTGGATTGTTGTATAAATATGTTATGTCTATTGAATGAGTTACCACCAATTTTTAAATGGTGGTGAACTATCATACGTGTTTAGCCTTCCATATGCAAAACCAACATTGTATAAGTATATAATTGTGAACGCCTCCGCGCAAGCGAATGGCCTCACTTTGTTGGCTTTGCCTTCCTCGTTGGCTCTTGTCAGTGCTTTTGGGGTATAGTACAGACGCGGATATAGAAATGCTTTTATTTTGGAGTCGCCACTAGCAGAATAAAGTTGGGGATCTACAGTTGGCTAGAAACTGTAGAATCACTTAAAGGTTGGAGAGTCACAAGATTCCTCAACTAACTCCTGCGGTTGGTTTGTGATTGTAGATTCTGGATAAGGGCCTTAGTTATGGAAAAGGAAAGGATTAGGCTCCCTTTTTTGTCTACACAGCGTGGGGTTTCTACTTTACGGGTTTATTAGTTTTTTAGGATTTTTAATAGAACTTAGTAGTATCACATGTAACCTTATTACGCATGGTTTAAGACCCTGGGTAGGCAAAAGGAAACTAAATGTTATTTAGCCTTATTGTTTAGGGTTTAGCCCCTGAGTAGGAAATAAAAGTGAATGTAGGTGGAAGAAGTGGATTGGAAAAAAAATATAAAAGTGTGCTGTCAATCCTTGGCATGTGTGGCGTCAGATGCAGGTTGACTTGAGATGTGGGAAGAAAAAGGAGAAACCAATAAATCTTCATTCAAACCAATCATCAATGAATTATTCAACTTCAACATTCAAATAAAAAACATGAATCAAAGTAAACTAAACATCAAGAAGAACTACAAGCTTCACCCCTTAGCTCTAGCTAGGAGATTTAGCCAATCAAAGGACATAATTGAACTAAAACTTCAAAAGAAAAACATAAAAACTAGCTAGAACCAAAGGATTGGAAAAGAGAGAGGAATCCGTGAAGTTCCACAAATCTTTGCTCTACTCCTTCTACCCTAATTTGTATCTACGAAAGCCTAAAACATCCCTTTATGTAGACTTGATTTGCACCGACTTCAAACCGACGCAATCGCTCGCACCTTCGATGTTACTTTGATGGCATTGAACTCCCATCGAAGCTTTCTCGATGGTATTGAAGCTTCTTCAATAGGATCGAACAGAAACGTGAAATTGTGAAGCAACGAACTTTAGAGTGTGAACCCTAATTGATGTTGTGAATTTCAACATGTATTTCTCGAGCTACAACAACTTATGAAGCATCATGAATCTTCGACTCATAGTTACTACACTTTATGAATCGATGATTGCAAATTACCAAATTTCCAATTCAGGGTTGAGTACCTTTTAACTTTTTCTTAAATTTATTCATCTAACACATTATCTTATTTCTTGCTGACAAGATGGCAATATCTGGCACCTTTTGGTTTTGTTGGTCCTGCTACATGAAATATCAAAAGAGTATGATTATTCATTCTTCACTTTAAGCACTATCTAATACATATGATTTCATTGTAGTGGGCCATGTGTATCATACCTGCTCCGGAAACGAGCTCTTTATAATGACATGTCAAGGTAATTATTATTTTATTTTTCCTTCAACTCTCTAGTTTATGAATGTCTAAAGTTTGTTTGTTGTTTATGGTAGATACGTATGTTGTGCTGGGTACTTGCCATGTAGTGGTAGGTGTGGAGAAAGTCGATGCCCTGAATTGTGTCTTTGCACTGAGGTATGATTTTCTTTGTTTTTTTCTTTTTCTTCTTCTTCTTCTTCTTCTTTTTGTGTGTGTATGTTTCTGCACGTGGGTGCATGGTAGTTTTTTGAACGGTAATATGTGTAATGGTTTCACAATTGGCTAGCAGTAGTATGTTAAAGAGCGGGTATGAGCGAATTAAAATATGATCAGAAAATCCCATTTCCTCTCCTATTTGTATTAGAGTTGATGGTTAGCCCACATATTTGCCCTCCAAAAGAAAAAAATTGAAGGTTTATCCAAAATTGTTTTATAGAATCATGTCTTAACCTATAAAAAAAGGGTCTTTGTTACCCTACCTAAAGGACGGCTGATTTTCCTTTTATCAACATCTTAGTACATGCAAAGGGAAGCTTGCATTCTAGGGAATGTTTTAGAGAAGTGCTTTCTTGCAACAACACTCAACACTCCCAATGAGAGTTTCTTTTGTAGCATTTCTGTCTTGAAAGAGATAGGGAACTATCACTGGAGGGAATCCTTCCACATCCTTTGTTGCCGGTATGTCCCCTATGCCATGGTGGTTGGCTGCCACAAGTATTGGTGCTATTTGAGACTAGGGCACTGTTGTCATTAGAATGGTGAGATGATGAAGAATCTGAAGGATTCAGGACCCTTAGCATACCACAGACCTCAGACAAGGTTGGTGTCTTGTCGCTTGCCAAAACTTGAGCCACAACGGGATCCAAGTAGGGCTAGACCGTTGCAAGAAAAAGGGCTATGAAAATCTCTCCTCTCTGGCATTGCTAAGTCGCAATATCTTGGGTAAAGGGATGATATAACTTCCACTCATCAACAAGTCCTCGAAACTTGGCACAATGGTCATTGAAATTGTCCCCCTGCCTCATGGTCTAAAATTCCCAAAAAATATCATATAAACGCTGGATATTATTTTGGTTGGAGTACAGTTCCTGAAGATTAAGTCATATTTCCTTCGAGCTATCACCATACATGACTGTGTGATAGACATGCTCCTCCATGCTGTGGAAGAGCTAGTTTATCACTTGATAGTCCTCTTCCTTCCATTTAGATTGAGAATTTGAATCGTCTGGAGGTCCACTCTCAGATAGATACTTTAATTTTCTTTTGGAGGCCAGGAAAATCTGAACTGAGCATGCCTAGGGGCGGTAATTGCTCACCCCTTGTAAGTTCGTAGAGGGTATCTGTTGAATGTCGGTTTTCACTTCCATCATTTGAGACATCATTCTTGAAATGACGACAATATAATTGATGTAGGCCCTCTTTCTAATCAATCGAATAGAAAGGGACAATGAGAAGAGCAAAGAAGGAATACCAATATGCTTAAGGTAAATCACAAGCTTCACACAGCAAGAACGTGTACCACATGGCAATCAACGTATAACAATCAATGACCGAATCAGTCATACACGGGTCCACACAACCAGTGATGAAACCAGTGAATAATGGCCCTTTGCAAACAACAATCAATGCCTGGCACTCAACAGCCCAGTGCAACTAGCGTTCAGTGGCCTTGATTTACGCAGTAGGGGAAAAAAATTCAAGGAGAGACCAGCAATGTGGTAGAGGATGCTTTGTGTGCTGCATTTGATATTTTGTATTGCCATTTATTAAACTAATTCTCCATTTTTACACATGACTTTATTCAATTCAATTTTCCAGGTGTTTCTCTGCTTTGGAAACTCGGTTGCCTCTACTCGCTTCTTATTGCAAGATGAGTTCAATATACAGACAACACAATGCGATAACTGCATCATTGTATCTCCCTCTCTCTCTCTCTCTGTGTGTGTGTGTGTGTGTGTGTCTGTGCGTGTGTGTTATATCATATACAGGGATTGAAAAGAGATGAATCACTTTGCTTGTGGATGTGTACTATAGGGATTCATGTTCTGCCTACAACAAGTCGCATGCATATTTTCCCTTATTGCATGCATTGTCGGAAGTGAAGAACTTCAAGATGCTTCCCAGATACTGTCCTGTTTGGCTGACTGCGTTTACTGCTCGTAAGTCATCCCTCCCACACCCAACATTCGCAACCGAGCACTTTTCAAAAGCTCTTCTTACTGATTCTATCACTTGCATCTGCTTTTCAGGGTTTGTGCATGCATGCAGGTATGAACTTATCCCAACATATGTACACAATAAAATCACTATTTGTATCCAAATCTTGTCTAACTACTTAACTGACATCATTTTGGAGTATTGCAGACACAGCACAAGGTTGAAATGGATAAAAGAGATGGTAAATTTGGACCACCGTCAGTGATGGCAGTGCCCCCCATTCAGCAAATGTCACGCATAGATCAGCCTGTTCCTCCGCCGGTCGGGTTCCCACCTCAGCCATCATATGGGCAGCAACCTTATGGTTATCCACCACCACCTCAGGCTCAGGCCTACCCTCCAGCAGGCTACCCTCCCGCAGGCTACCCTCCAGCAGGCTACCCTCCAGCTGGTTACCCTCCTGCAGGCTACCCCAGGTGATCTTCAATGGTTGGAATGCATGTATGTATGCAAATATGACCACTTCGAAATTTCAAAATTCATATGGACACACAATGTTCCCAAATAATCTTCTTTCAGTTGTGCCTTTTCTTTTTCCGGATTCATTGTATTCTCATGATGTGCATTATAGAAATTGGCGACGACATGAGTGTATGCTGCTATTACTGAGTGCAGTTGTTTCACTTGTAGATGGTCAAAAGCATGTTTTGATATGTACTCCAGTTGAGATTTGTGCTGTGTTTGGATGCTCAATTAAACTGAATTGCAGTAATTTTGTTCAATAAAGTGGTGATACCCAAAGGGGGCAAGGCACACTCGATTTGTAATGACACTCACACCCCACACACACCCACACACTCGCACCACAGTGAGTACTTGAAACAGAGTTGCAATCAGGGAATCAGTTGCTGTTCGTGAATGGTGCCTATCCCACTTTGGTCATTTTGTTGAATTGAATTGCTGCATTCTGTTCAATGGAGCATCCTTTTCTTTTCTTTTCTTTTTCTTTTTCTTTGTTTGAGAATTTGACGGTTGAATTTATAATTAATAAAAAAGAAAATAACAGTACATGGGCAGTCAGCCCCTATACAAGAAAAACCTCTAATGACTAGAGAGAACTGTCTAGCCAAAATCTGATTACAAAATAAAAAAAACCACCCCTCCCTCCAGCATTACACTGTCCTAATGTCCAAACAGCTCTCTCTTTGAGCCCTCCTAGAATCCATATCTCCCAAGAACGCACTTGATTACCATGAGAAGATTTATTATTATTATTATTAGTGCATCCACTGAGGAAGTTGAATACACTACGGTCTAATTATTTATTAATGCATTTGACGATGGTGTGACATAACTTCAATATCTAGGCTCTGCTGTTCAAGGTGTGATGCAGAGGCCACAGTATGGCTTTTTCACCGGCTTGAACTTGCACCAAACTTGCTTGATTGCCCTTGTGTCAGTTTACCAAGCTAAACACCTCTTACAAGTGGGACATTACACTCTTCTGATTTTCAGTGAGCAATGAATAAGAATCTCATCCCAATATTTTGGTCTAGGATTCCAGGATGAAGTGTGGGAAGTTCCTGGGACCTAAAGGGTCGTTTCAAACTTTTGTTTTTTTTTTTTTTTTCAGGGTATTTTTGTTGGATATAGGCTAGTGGGGCCCACTTGTGGGAAATAACTAGTGGGTGGGTCTCATGAGGTTTAGCTTCTTTTTTTATAATCATTTTTTCTTTTGTTTGTTTAAATTCAACTTTAAATAAAGATTTAAATGATGAGATAAGGATAAGGATAAGACCGGATAATTTATGGTCTCATCCAAACTTCTCATCCTTTCCTATAAATGGGGAAGTTTTCTCATGAATGACATATCAAGCAATAACGAGAGCAAAAAGAGAAAATTGAGAGATTGATATTTGTCTATCTAGCTTGTCCTTTGAGTGATCTAAGCCATAAAGCGTAATACAAAGCCATCCATACCATAGAATTAGAGGGGTGATTAGACTCATCTACTCTAATAGTGGTTAGGTGGACCGCTAGATCTGGACTGTTCATCCTTGGTTTTGTGGAGGTCCCATATTGTGTAGACCATAAGATCTTGAGAGCTCACTCTTCCGCACGGACTTTCAATTTTCCTCATTCACATTTCTCCTTTTCAGACATTTTTAGGGTTGTTTTAATTTTTATCTCTAAAGGAACAATGCTCCTCTTTGGCTTAAAGGAGTCGCCCGGTGGGTGTGTGCATTGCATTTAATAAAATAATATTGATCCTATAATCTATTCACTAGTGCACATGGTGATTGATCTAGAATATCCCTTTAGTGGCCATCTCTTGGATGACCCATAGTTTGAAAACCACAATGTCAATCACCTTTTTTAGATTGTCAAAAAATGTCTTAAGAGTATAAGTTAAGAAAATATTCTAGAGATCTGATGGCCAAAAACATCCAATTACTGCATGTTTTTAGTGATTGGCCCATCCATGAGCATGCCTCCCAATTGTTGGGTGTTACAATCCCAATGGTTTAAAGAGCCTAGCTTGATGCATTCCATTAGTCCTGAGGTTTTTTGCGTATTGGTTAGGTTCTTAACAATTGGTATCAAAGCAAACACCATGCCATGTGTTCGAGTAATTGAAGGGGTTACTTGTGGAAAGGGCAACCTGGATCTAAGTGAAAGCCGCCACAGCATGGAAAGGGCTACTTGGATAACCAATTGTAGCCGCCAAGTGGAAAGGGCTACCTAGATAACCAGAGTGCAACCGCCATGCTCTGGAAAAGGCTACCTGGAAAAGAGACTAGAGTGAGTTATGCTGCAGTGTCCCAGTTTAAAGTTCCTAACTTGACGTGTTCCATCAGCCTTGGGGCTTTTGGCATATTGGTTAGGTTCTTAACACTGGGTCTGCTCGGAATCCAATACATATGAACTCTTTCTGAAGAGGGTTAAAAGGAGAATTTTTACAGCTCTTGGGTTTTCTGAAGCTATTGAGGTCTGATTTCCCTTCCCTTTACTGTAAATCATTGTCATGAGATCTTAGGAAAAGTTTCCTACATCTAACAAAAATGGTTTTATGTTAGACGATTTGGTCTAAAGCATGATGTGATCATCCAATGCTTTGAACTGGCAATGAGAGCACAAAACTCCCACAGGCGCTATGTAAATAGACCATTACATAGGTTGGTTACAAGCAAGCTCTATCTCAACGAGTTTCCCATTGACAACATGTCCCAACAAATTCACGCTCTGGATCTCTTTCATGTGTGCCATCTGTAGCTAACAATACTTGTATTTAACATATATCTTTTCCTTACTAGATTAATGCTTTCGAGTGCTGAAATTAGAGTAAATTCAATCACCTATTTCATAGTTTTCCAACAACTGAGACCACAATAGCAAGTAGAAAATTCAAGGGTCCTAATTCTTACCCGGGTGGTAGACTCCTAGGAGTTTCAACACCGGGTCAAGGGTTCGAGTACCCATGGTGGTGAAATCCCACGGTGTGCGTATGTGGGGTGTGTGTGCGTGTGGCGTGAGTGTGTGGGGGGTGCGTGTGCATGAGTTAAAAAAAAATAAAAAAAAAAGTAGAAAATTCAAATTATTTCCATTAGATGAAGAACCAAAGACAGGAAAAAAAAAAAGATACAAAAAAGGAAAGAAATTGCTCACACAAACAATCCTCAAGGGCTAAGAAAAAACAGAAATAGCCCTTCAAAAGGGGATTTGCCCTTGCATGTTCTAGTGAAAATTAACAGAAGCCTTGTATGACAAGCCCACTTGCCAGTTAGCAGGAGCTACATCCCAAGCCATAATAGTCTCTCTGGTGGTGTAAGAGGTGATCTTGAATGAAAGAGATTGTCCCCCAAGGGTTGAAAATGCCTGATATGATGCACCCCAGTTGTGGGACATGCTTATCCAATCTGTTCTGCTTCCCTTCACCCAAATGCTCCCTATGTCCCCACCTCCTCCAACGTTCATCACATACACCAGCAGCCAATACCCATTTCCTTGGAATGAGAACTGAATCCCACCTACCTTGATGCATGGGACCCTACAAAACAACGTGCAAAGCTGTGATGAGCCATTGATGAATGGTGGAATGGAAGAACATTGCTATTTGCTAAGCCCCGATATACCTCTACACGCGGCTCATTTCACCTGTGCCGTGCAGTTGAAGATCAGGACATCCAATTCATTGGGCTTGCTACACGACGGTCGGAAAACGTCGCCAATGGTCCACATTCAATTTACATTTGTGGCCTCTTTGGTACTGGTAAGATAATTTACATGCATTTGGCTTGTATGGTGGCGCCTGTGGAGAGCTTCATGTGGGCTAGCAAAGCTATATAATGAAAATCAAGAGACCATTACCGTCTATACATGACCGGCACAATGCCAGCCTTCCAATTGGCAATCTTCATGAAAGCAGGCTTAGCCATGTCGAAGTGCGTACGTGGGGGGTTGCACCAGCCACCTGCATTGGAGTCCTCGGACCAATTGGGTGGGCAAAGGTTCGTAGCAGTCACGGTCGTGAACGGGGACCCTCCATAGCATGCGCTAGATTGTACGCAACGTAACTGATAACAAGTCCCACACCCATACCCAGCATTGAACAGTGTCGAGCTCAACGCAACAGTGTTGGTCCCGTACCCGCTATTAAACAAGTTTCCATATCCACAAGCCCCCCCTGCAAACATTAGTTTCAGAAACTGCATCAAGGCTCTGTAATTCCGCTACAAACTACAACAGTAATACCATGCCGTTACCAATACAACGATTATCGGCCGTCGTAACGGTACAATACCAAAATGGTCTGTATGAAATTCACTACAATGCACATAACCTTCTAATACACTACTATGGAGTAGGCTATGAGAAATACGAACCCATGGTTTGGGATGCGGTCTCATCACCGTAGAAGGTTGCGTGGGCCAGGGACCATGTGCTAGGCCGAAACACGGCGACCGCCACCGTTGATTTGATTGTCATGATTGAGCACATAAGGAAGAGAGCAAGGGTCCATGACCAACATGAGGAAGCCATGTTTTTACTACTTGAATGTACGGTGCAATGGGTTGCATGCACACATACCATTTATGTATATATATACATAAATAGCTTCTAAATGTAGATTAAAATGCGATAAATTAATTAAGGGGAAAAGACGGAAATATCCTTTATTAAATGCGGGGAAGTTGGTTGTTGTGGTGGGAGGATGAGGGTATTTTGGGAATTGAGAAAAGAACGTGCCTGCAGGTTTTCATTTTGATGATCGTATCGGTCGTGGATCGTGCATGCAAGAAATACTAAAAAATCTCGCGAGATGTTTGGATGAGAATGTCGGGAAGATACTTTCAATTCAAATTCTCATGAGAAGTTTGAAGGTGAAAACGTTCCAGTCCTTTCCATCTGGATACGGTTTGGCTACCGGTCAGTGCTTTGTGAGCCCCGTCATGATGTATGTTTTCATCCACGCCGTCCATCCATTTTTCCATATCATTTTATGGCATGAGACTAAAAATTAGGTAGATCCAATTCTCAAGTGGACCACATCACAACATCACAGAAAGAGTGAATGCCCACCATTAAAAACTTCTTGGGGGCTATTGAAGTTTTTGATGAAGCTGATATTTTTCTCTCCATCTGGTTCTGTATGATATAATCAACAGGTTGGATGTCAAATAAACATTACAGTGTGCCTCGCTTTTAATGGTGGACATTCATTCACTACTGTTTTCCGGTTGTGTAGTCCACCTGAGATTTAGATCTGCCTCATTTTTGGAATCAAACCCTAAAATATGTGGGGCCCACGGAGATGTCCGTGTGATGTCCACTCCCTCCGTCCATCAGTTTCACCGGATCATTTTTGGATGTAATTCCAAAATAGGTAATACAAAACTCGAGTGGCCCACACCACAAGAAACAATGGAAATTAAATGCCTACCATTGAAACCTTACTGGAAGCCACAGAAGTTGTGGATCAAGATAGTATATGAAGATCGCAGTGGGGCTCAAGAAGTTTTCTTCTGCATGTGGCACACTTCAGTTTTAGTTCTGCCTCGGATTTTTGATCACATCCTACCATGATCTAGCAAAATTGATGGACGGAGTGGATGTCACATCCACATCTTTGGTGGGCCCCACAGAACTTTGGTTGACACGGATTACGTGCGACTCCCCTTTGAATAAATTAACCATGCACTTATTCAACTACAGTATTGCCTATAGCAAGAAAAGGTCGGATCATTGATCTGGATCGTCCATCACGTGGGCCCTCGTTCATTTAGCTGTGCCTCTTATGATGGAGGATCCTGACCATTGTAGGGTTTTGGAGCCTGGAAAATTCTCTAACTAAATTTTTTAAAAAAAAAAAAGAAAAAAGAGAGAGTAGGAGGGAACTTTTGTGACTGATAATTTACACATATATGTCAGGCCACGTTTGAGTGATCAAAACCATTGATATGTTGGGAAAGACAGTCCATGGAGGATGCTTCCAAAATCTTCACGTTGAAAGGTCCTAACTCCTTGATCAATGGCCTACAAATAGGTGGTTATTAAAAAAAAAAAAAAAAAAGTCAAAAAGTCTACACTTAACTGAAGATAGTGCAACAACCATGGGACTTTGATACCATGAAAGACAAATCCTACAGGATAGAATCTCCCATCCTCTTCCTGTCGTGAGGAATTGTATATTAATATATAGCAGTTTACAGTGTATAGCTATAATTACATAGATTACAATCTTCACATAAATGGAAGGAGAGAATGAATACAATTCTGGCGTAATCTTGCTGGCATCTGTTTTTTGAGGACGCAGATTACATCTCTATGGGGCCCACTGTGATGTCTGTGTTTTATCCACGCCGTTCATCGTTTTTCTAAGATCATTTTAATAAATTAACCAAAAAATTAGTCAGGTACATATCTTAAGTAGACCACAAAGTAGGGATTGAACGTTCACCATTAAAATGTGGAGAAGCTTCGGATCGAGCTGATATATTTTTTTTTTCACTTCATCCACGTCTACATGACCTTATGAATAGGTTTGATGGTAAAAAAACATCATGGTGGCCCTTAGAAAGGTTTCAACGGTGGATGTCATTATCACTGCAGCTTCCTTTGGCGTGGTCCACTGGATCTGTAGAACTGCTTCATTTTTAAGATCATATCTTAAAATGATCTGAGAAGAGCTATGAACGGTGTAGATAAAATACTTACATCACGGTGGGCCCCACAGAGTCCTGCCCGGACGGATTACTGTCCGGGCAGGGGTAGGACGCAATACGCGTCCCTGTTTTTGAATGAATGGAATCAAGCTTTGCTGTCATCTGTTGGCCTAATCTTGCTGGCATCTGTTTTTGAATGTGTGTCCTTAATAGACCGGAATAGCATACAACACCTGTTTAAACACTCAAGTTCTATGGACCCCATCATGTTGTATATGTCAAATCTACTCCGTTCATCCAGTGAACAAAACTGCAATATTTGGCTGATAAAATACTCCAATGGCCACATCAATGTGAACAATGTAAAATTGCTCCTAAAACCCTTAACTTCATGTGATGAAAGATACATTCTATGGTGGGTCCCACATAAACCTATGGTGGGCATCCCATCCCCATAAGCTGCTTTAAATCTTATTACTTGAGGCAGTGTTTGGATGCACAAGTGAATTGAATTTGAATTGCTCAAGAGGAGATGACAACATCTAATTTCTAGTATTCATAACAAGGAACTAGTGCCGAATCCCAATTGCAATTTAGAGGCAAGACCATATGTGAAGGAAATCACAATTTGGTTATTTCCACTTCACTAGGCTAGTTGGTTTGATTTGATTCGATAGTGGATCCAAACGCCACCAGAGTCTTCTTGAGCACATGCATTTGGATTTACTAGATAATTCACAAGGGAATAATTCAGTTCGATCCAACCACCACTAGAGTCTTCTTAAGAACATTCGTTCAGAATTACTAAACTCGCAATGGAACGGTGAATTGCTCAAATAGTCAGTGCACCCGAAATTTATCCTTATACCTTGACTAGCAAGCTCATAGAAAATCCATTCTTCCACATATGGAATCAGCATTCCAAAATCTGCGCCTTACAAACTACCCACATGGGTGAAAGTCAGCGCGAAAGAGTGAGCCCTCAGGATCTGATGCTCTACATGATATGAGACTTTTACAGAAGTCGATGATAAACGGTATAGATTTGGCGGTCCACTTAATTATTACTGGAGTAGATAGGCCTAATCATCTCTCTGAATTTATGGTATAGATGGCCCTAGATTATGATATACAGCTTGAATCGTTTAAGAAACATGCTAGATGGACACAAATTCACTCTCTCTTCTCTTCTCCTTAAGGTTTCTTGTATTTGTAATTGCTTGATGTTATTGAAAGGTATTTTTCTATTTATATAATGAGAGTTTGAGAAATAATGGATGAGATTGGATATGATAAAGTTTATCTTTGAATTTCAAATTCTCTTAGAATTTCAAAATCCCGAAAGAATGAAGCAGTGAAAAAGGTATGTAGGATCCACCCACTAGTGGTTGCTTACAAGTGAGCCCCACATGCCCATGTCCAACAATGGGCACATTACAAATTGGATACAACGCCGCCTTGTGCACTTTCAAAATGCAGCCATACCCCACTTAAACAAACTCAAAAATCACACACCAAGATCACTGAATTTATTAAAGATTGGGAGCTCCAAACCAACATCTCAACTCCAATGCCAAACACCACAAATTCTATTCAAGCTTTCCCAATGTTAATTGTCACCGTCGATCATTTTCTTTGTGTTTGGATCAGTGTTTAAAACTCAATTGAGTCATTCCAATACCCAAATTTGGTTTTTTTTTTTTTTTTTTTGGTGTCTGGATGAAACTGTATTGATCCTCTCTTTCGATCCGAGTCCTCACTGAGTCAAGTAACTCAGTTAGTTCATATCAAGTACTCAATTCAGTTTCTAAACAGTAGTAGTTTGGAATTTACATCATTGGAATGGATCTTTTTTCTGAGTTTTAGCTTAATTTACTATTTCAGGATGATAGAGACCATTAAAAAAAGAGAATCATTTGTGGACATGATGATCTATGGAATATATTCAGTGACCTAAAAATCTTTATACAGAAACCTGAATACATATGACAATGTAAGCACATATATTACATTCAAGGAATGCGATTTGCAGACATGCATCTCTAGTCCCCACACATGCCAACATGGCAAACGTGCACGAATTCAAGCTCTTCATCAAGTGGGCCACATGATTAATATGCACTGGCCCAACAAATATGAAATTCTGCTCATCAAAACCACATATTCATACAAGAAATGACAGTTGAAAAGGTCGAACCAATGGTCCACATTCGACATACATGCGCGCCCCACCTGATGAGGATACTGGCCTGATCTTGCACATGGTGTAGCATCTGGGTTTAGCAGCAGCAGCTGCACGTCTGCAAGTAACATTCCTCATTACATTTTCTATATTTAATCTGAAATTTTGATATTTCAGACTAGGCCAGAAGGGTTGTTTCGATGTTTGGCTCGAATCATTCGTCCTTGTACTTATACAACATCTACTACCTGCAAAATGTACACCTCTGATTTCTCATTCAATGTATGGAAAGAAATGAGAAATATCGATCTACCGTTTGCGCTTTGACTTTAAAGCTGTCATGGATTGAGAATTGCTGTGCCAGTTTCGCTTTCTTTGGTTGATAAACCAGTTATTGATTTGTTTTAGCTGCAAACCCGTCTCCTCGACTAGTTTCGCTTTGTCTTCTTCCTGCAAATTACATCATGTAGAGTTTAGTTTCATTTTCCATTTGGACGCACTATTGAATTAAATTGCAATATGACCAAATTGTAATTACCAACCTATATATTTGTACTGAGGGACTAGGCTACAAATCACAATCATGGTAATTTCAAGATGGACATGAGAGGAACATGATTGTAATTCGAGGATGACATTGTGGATGCTAGCAATTGCAATAAGCTTACTGAATTTTTGTCAATCGAAGTATTACAATTCAATTCAGTTGGATGTCCAAACACAGGACATCGGACTCTTGGGGAACAATGAATTGAGAAAAATGCCGAGTACCCAAACACCATAATTCATAATTCTATGGAACATTTTGAGTCAGGAGACCAGAGATCAAATGAATATGATTGTCTGGTCAGTGTATTTCTTGCATGGTAGCCCATGAAGAGTGTGTTAGACTATATGGATGGTCCAGATCGATTGATCAGACTGTCCACATGATCGAATTCAACTCATCGTTCTGTATATCCAAAATGTAGAAGATAGTAGAATCTCAAGAAGGGAGCAAAGATTAACAAATGTGGGGTGCAGCGATCGGAACCTTTCATCCTGTAAACCCGACCGTGAATTACAGATGATTCAAATATCACACCGATCAGATGATCCATGGTCGGCTGTGGCACAAAAATGGCCAGTTTATACTCAGTATGCAGATCATATGACCACAATAGGGCTCACTAGATGAATGGTTCCGATCGCCGAGGTGGGCCAGACATACAATGGTGGGGCAGTCTTATGTCTGATAACATTACAGATGATGATGTTAAGAAAGAATTGGATGGTATAGATGCAGCTTCTTACTGTTGGGTATGGCCATTTTGAATGTTGTTGCCACCAGCTCTTCAACACCGACGTCGTGTCGCCGGGCAACTTTCCGGCCCTTCTCTTTCTCAGTATCTCCTCCCTTACATCTTCAATTCTTGATTTAAATCCCTGTATAGAATTCAAGGTGTCCATGTTTAAAATGCTGATCATCCAGCCATTGAGTTCTGACGAACACATTCACTATAAGATGAGTAATGGTACTTGGAAGCACCCAAAATGTGCGATCTAGGCCGATCACAAGGGCTTCATGATGAATATTCCCTTTATAGAGGTATGTGTTCTTCGAATTTTGTCTGTTGGTTATTCTTATCTAACCAACTGCTTCTTTTACACACGTATGGCCCATCTGATGAATTTACTGCCTTGAATTTTGGGCCATGGTACATTCAGAGGGGGCCTGCTTGATGAATGGCCTAGATCTTGTACACACATGCCACATTGTCGAATAGCCTCCATTGAGTTATTATGATGGCATTTGGTATAAGATGAGGACCCCACTACGGGTGGGCCCCGTATTGAAATGTCCCCTGGACAAAAAATCAGGCTCTTACAGTCCATCTGCTTCTTTACACAATATGGCCTTTTATCAGCCTGATTTTTGGGCCTATGGTATATTCAATGCCAGGAACACCTGACAAACGGCTAGGATCCGACACAAATTCGGCAATGGCATGTATAGGACACTTTCTTTGGCTTATGCAGACGGGTGCTTTCAAGTAGCATTCCAGTTTCCAGTAATCACTCAAGAACATCACCTGTTTCAATTCAATCTTCAGTTCTTGCCTAACTCTTTCCATCAATGATCGCTCCGACTCTGTTGGAATCAGTGGGCCAAATCCCATCATGTCGTTTCCATCTGAGCCGATATCTAATGCACAATCCATCTGCAATTCATCTTCATCATCGGACATCGTCGCACCTGTTCCTTCGCCGAGGCTAACTCCTAAAACAGGTTAAGCATAATGGGTTTTCACATTAATCACTCCGCCGGCCGATTGTCTTAATTTCAAGTAAGAAATAGAAATTGGAAAGTTCAAGTTATGCTTTGAACATGGCTCACACATTCTATAATCTCTAGTCCATACCCTCCTAGCATTAAGATATAGTGTTTTCTGAAAGACCTTCATCCATTCACATCATGAATTGGGTTAGTATACTTGTATTCATTCATTGGTCCATGGGGTCCAACTCATGTAGGTTGGGTTGGGTTGATGATCGAGCTAACCCCAACCTAACCTCAAGAGTAGGCCCAATGTCTAACCTAACACAAGCCCAATGTGAGGTATTGAATACTTAACCCTAATGCAATTCAGATCATGTTAAATGGCTTAGGTCAGGTTAATTAGCACTTAGAAGTAATAAATTCAAATACATAAAATCAAACATCTAACAAACAATAGCGTTTTTAGAGTAACACTTATAATTACTGAAATAATACTAGTAAAAGCAAGTATTCAATCATCACTCATTAAGCTATTAAGTAAAAGCAAGTGAAATCCAATCATGATCCTTATTTTCCATGCAAGGAGTCATAAGCTATCACCAACTTAATCTTTAACATCAACAATTCTATCTATGAACCTTACTTTTTATACAAGTATGATTTTATATTTATATCATGTACGTTAGCGATGTAGGACGTGACACAAATACATTCCTAGCATGGTTGGGCCAAAAGAAGGTGAATTGTAAATTGGCCTCAACTTTTGATCTAGGTATCAGTACAACGGAACACAACATACCAATCTTTACCATGACGGGCCATGTAGGGTGAATTGACCAATGAGGTGGGTGGCGTCTATCCATTTCTCAAGAAAACACACACTTTTATCTTAAAAATGAAATTTTAGGAAAAATTACTATTTTTAATAATTTCATTTTTGTAGTATTTCCTTATTTTTAGAGTTTTAGATTTTCTTGTTTCTTTTTTTTTATTTTTTATTTAATAATTTATAATCACGCTAGGACTCTTCTAACAAAAGTTCATTTGAAAATTTAACTTTTAGAAATTAAGCTTTAGAAGAGTTTTACTAGAATTAGAACTTTTATTAGAGTTATAATTTTTCTATTTTTTATCATTATGAATTTTGGTTTATTTTTTCTTTACTAACGGTATAATTGAGACACATACATATTATACAATTATTAATTAATAAAATTTTAAAATTTCTTTTTCTTGTGTATTCAAGATTTTTATCACTCGAGGAAAACGGTAGTTTCCATCATTATCTCTTCACACCCTTCCCTATGTCAGTTAGTCATGCATATAAGGTTAAACCTAGATAAGGTCAGGTTACTTGAAGCCTCAATCCAAAGCCTAACCCAACCTAGGGTTTGGTTGGGGGGTAGTAGCAAGAGGCCAACCCAACTTAAACACAACCTTACTGAATAGTCAGGTTGCAGGTTGAGCCCAACCCAAGCTTCAACCTAGGCTCCACTCCCTAACAAGTAAGGCTATCAATGGGCTAAGC
Organism: Magnolia kwangsiensis; assembly: GCA_037074715.1. NCBI lineage: Eukaryota > Viridiplantae > Streptophyta > Magnoliopsida > Magnoliales > Magnoliaceae > Magnolia > Magnolia kwangsiensis. The sequence continues at coordinate 141,272,083 of CM073576.1, read as the reverse complement.
TGGCCCGTCCGGCTTTCTAACAAGCTGTCATAGGCTGGAATTGGGTTTAAATGTGGGGTCCATGAACCGGGCTTGGGCCTGTTTGTTTGTCATCTTATTCTTCATCAAGCTTGAAGTTTATCAATCCCATGGCAAATCAAAGAGTTGCATGCTTGGTTTTCCTATATATATATATATATATATATATATATATATATATGATTGGATCACGAAGATCTTGTAGATAAAAGTAATAGGTCTGTGTGTGGAATGTGAATTCAGCAGTTTTATTAAGACGTCGATTATTGGTAGGGTGGCCCAACTATGATTGGACCAGCTTTACTTTTCATACATTGGTCTTCTCCTTGGGTGCCAACTCATGCATTGCTTAGATGTCCCACACGCATGCCGGTAAGCACGTGTCTGCATGTGGGCTATTGGATCTCAACACCCTACTGAAAGATTAATCCTACTAAAAGAGGATTCCCAACTTGGAACTGAGGTTGGAATACTTGGGAATAGAAACCAATGTAGTCCAAATCAAACATGTTCACATGCACCGTTGTATGTGAACTTTCCCACACAAGACCTATTTCCCATCAAGGGTCAATGGTGCAGCATATTAAGGTGGGCTGCATCATAAAGATTATCTGGACAAAAAATGGACCAGTCCAGTAATTATCTAGGCCGTACTAGAACATTTGAGTCGGACCATGAGCTGCATGCCCCTTGATTTTTCTAATGTAGCTGGCGTAGAGAGTGGACCATCATGGCTTTCACCCCTAATGATCTTTACTGTTTTAACCACATTTTGGATTGCATGGGTTGGATGTTCTACATAAGTGATTTGTTGACAGGAATGGAAGCGTTGTATGTAAAAGTTGAACATTTCTCCATTAAAAGAAAGAAGAGGTTTAGACATATAACATCATTCCTCTAGGCTAGAGCTGTACACTAGCCGAGTTAGCTCAGTCAGCTCACTCGACATGACTCGGAAAAGCTCAACTCGCCTCAGCTCGAAATTGGATTTGGACCGAGTCGAGCTGGTTTTTTGAGCTTGAAAAAATTTCAAGCTAAGTTCAAGCTTTGGCAAAGCTCGACTCAACTTGACTCAGATCAAATCAGCTCAGTGACTCGATTATTTTGATACTAACGTTGCTCGCCGAGTGTTTGATGAAATGACTCAATGAAGTGTTGTTTTGGGTGCATTCATTCTCCACAGGATTAGCTGGTGGTGAGGAAAGAATGAATACGAAACAAATCATTACAAGAAAAAAAAAAAACTTTACATTATAAAACTATCTTCATATCTTTATTTTGATGTTGTCTGCTGAATGTTTAAAGAAATACTTGTAAATTGTTGTTACTGTTTTGCATTTTGTGAGAAATTAAAAATACACTCTATGTGTTTGAGAAAATGTCACACAGGCTCGAATTCAGCTCGAACTGGCCCGAGTTGTTGACCAAACCAAGCCGAGTTGGTTAGTAAGGTTCGAGGATCAAGCCGAGCTAAGTTCGAGCTAGGGTTAGTCATTGGCCGAGTTGAGCCGAGCTATACTAAGCTTGACTTAGTTCAACTCATGTACAACTCTACTCTTGACTCATAGGCTAGAAATACTCTCCCTTACTCCCTCATTTTTTTTGTTATTTATTTATTTTAACACCTTTACCTTTTGATGTAAAGCAGATCACAAACACTTTATTGGCAACGATGGATCGGGGAAGGCCTGATCGGAGGCGAAAATGATCTGAACCGTCATGACATTAAATCAATCGTATCTCACAAATCAGGATGAGTTTTTTGACATATTATATATGATCGTAAGGTAGGAAAACCTACTTAAGCCAACTAGCCCACTATACCCATGCCGGATTTGTGAGATTCCATCAGATCAACAGTCAAAAGTTCCATTTATTTTCATTTTTACTATAAATAGTAAGTTTTAGTTGGAGTATAACTTTTGATCCTTTGAGATGTAGAAGTCATGCCCAACATGAAAAGGGCTTAGAAAAATTAGGAAAATAACATGGTTAGGCCAAATTGGACACTTACTTTTTTTGGCTAAAAACCATGAAATGTAGTCGGAATAATAGTAAGTTTAGTATTTATAGTAAGTCACGTTTTTAGGATGTTTGAGTTCGAGACGAAGTCTAAATTTCCATCCTAGGTTTGAGAGCCTTATTTAAATAATTATAATTTTATTTTTATTTTATCATCAATCAAATTATTTCAAATTTATTATGAATTATTCCTACTTTTATCCCTCATAGATTTGAGGAAGCTCTATGAGGAGTCAGAGTAATTGTCCTGTGAGGAAGAATGTGATTGACCTCATCACATCCCTCCCTGTGCCAGCTTTCTACATTCGGTAAAAAAACCATCCTGTACAATATGAAAGTATTTGAAAGTTGTTATAGCTGACTATTGATCTCCGAAACAAAACCTTGTTACCCCTAGTTTGGGAGAGAATAAGGTTAAGGTTAAGGTTTGGAAGAAGAGCGACAAGAAAGGGTTTATGGATTGGAGCAAGGTAATACAATTTTTTTTTAAAAAAAAGAGTTTGCCAACCAACCAGAGCTAGCTTTTTTCTTCAAAAAATTAAGCAAAGAATATTTTTTTTTACCATATTTCAAAAATAGAACGCATTATTTGAAAGGAAGGGTGAAAAAGGATTCATTAAGCCATCTTGGTACTACAGCTAGCATAAGGAGGACCAACGGTCTCTTTGGGCTCTGACGCCCTTTGATACTTTCTCGCTTTCTAATTTCTTGACTAGGTAACATGTTAGATATGTTACACGATATATATATATATATATAAAGTGACCTTAAGAGTGGATACTATGAAATTTGCATCGAACTAGGTGACAAATAGAAAATCACTTTTAAAATCAAAATGTCGTCTATAAATGGCTTGTTATGCTTTTTGAATGGTCAAATGCATAAAATACCTTCATGGGGCTCATGAATCAAGTTTAGAGGTTATACACACACACACACCTTCATGGTTACTTATTTTGGTGTATTTTTATATTTTTTTGTTCTCCTAATCATGAGTTTACTAATTTTGTGCATCAAAGTGTTGCAAGTTTTGTAAAGAGAATAGCTTTATGTCAATTTGAATATGTGTGCATTTTATCACAAGGCGCCAAGTTCGCTCTTCTTCCTTTTTTTTTTTTTACACGCGCACACCACATGAGTACTCTAATCCTTGACCTCATTGTTGAATGTACTCTTTCCACCACTAATCCATGGGTTCGAACTCACAAGGCATTAAGGTTGATGAGAAAAAAAAATCAAAGCAAAGGTAGAAGCTTCCAAGGCCTAACAACATTTTGCCAGTGGTTTATTAAGAACTTGCCTTTATGATCGATTTCATAAGGGCCAAAGACTCTGCTTGGATATGATGATGTAGAGCGGGTCATGGGCACTTTCATATCCAAGATGGATCAGAGAAGGCCCGATCAGAGGTAGAAGTCATCAGGACCGTCAGAATCTCAAAACAGGCATATCTCGCAAATCGGAATGAGTTACTCGATATATTGTTGAGTGTGAAATATTGTATATTTTTTCTATTTATATATTGGTTTTATAAACATGACAGTGCTTAATCGATCTAATTATGCATGTTTTCATGTGCAAGGTGATTTCGAGAGCTTCAGGTGAAATTGATGCCAAGAGGAAGATTTATGCTCAAAAGATTACTAAATGAAGATTTTGAGATTTGGAAGTTATTAAAGAAGAATTCACATGCTAAAGATCCAATGAAACTAAGTAAGGAATGAAGACAATCGAAGATTGGAAGTGAAGAAAAAGAAAAGAAATTCTGAAAATTGTCATTAAAAAGCATATTCCTGAAAATTGTCCTGAAAAAATATATTCTAAAATTTCGAGTTTAAAAAAATGAAAGCTTTGAAAGTCTATTTTAGAAAACTGCGCAGAGTGCATAACCTTGAGGTGATTTTTAGATTTTTTCAACTTGGTGCGAAAGTTGGAGTTCTACAACTATAAATAGGACTCCCTATGATGCTTCAAAGCATCTTCTAGGGTTTAAAAAGGTCTCAAAAAGCATAGCACAAGGGTGAAGCATCCGTCAAAGATTTCTTCTTCTTTCCTAATTTATTTTTCATGCTTTGTTTAAGAGATTTGGTTTCAATCATGTCTATGATTGGCTAAACCTCTTAGCTAAGGTTAAGAGGTGAAGCTTGTAACGTGTTTGGATGATTATCTTACTTTGATTCTTGTTCTTATTGAACTTCATTAATTTATAGTTTGATATTAAATAAATATTTTCAGTTTTATATGATTTATTGTAACTCAAATTACAATAGATGCTATAATAGCTTTGAATATCTTCTTTTCATTTTTTGAAATTGAGAGATTAGTAAATCCTATTGTTCACCATCATCTCTTGGGCATGGTAGGGTGATGGAATCCCTTCCAATCATCATAATTCACCTCAATTGAGAATTAGATTAATGAAAAGTTCAGATTTGATTTAAATTATTTTATCTTTCAATCAGATAAGATAAGACTTCAATTTCAATTGTGTTTCTTGAATCAAATAAGGTAGCATCTTGATAGCTACAAGTGGATCCTTGATACCCTAGTTTTCAAATTTAAATTCATAAGTTTTAATCAACATTATTCACTATTACTCTCAATTATTCATATTTCAATTTAGATTTTTTTCTAGTTCTAGTTCTAGCTATTTTCAGAATACTTACAAGTTTAGTTCTTGTGGATTCGATCTCAATCTTACTGAGTTATTACTACATTGTGCCCCTACACTTGTGGTTGTGAACACGTATCATATATGATTTTGAGGTAGGATGAGCTACTTTAGCCAACCAACCCAACTATGCCGGGTTGCCCATGCCGAATTTGCGAGATTCCATCATATTGACAACCGAATTCCATGTTTAATTCCGTTTTTAATATAAATAGTAAGTTTTAGTTTGATTATAACTCTTCATATGTTGGGCTTTAGAAGTTGCATCCAACCTGAAAAGTGTTTAGAAAAATTAGAAGAATAATGTGGTTAAGCCACATAGGACACTTACTATAAATAGAAAATAAGTTACGAATTTTAGGGAGTTTTAGTTATAGTTTAATTTTTAAACTTCTTCCTAGTCCTAGTATCCTTATTTAAAGGGTTGTCGACTCATTTATTTCGATCATCGATCAATTTACAAATTTTCATGAATGCTATTACTATTTTCTTGCTTTTTTCCATGTGGATTCGAGAGGTCTCTGTGAGGGGCGTAGAGAAGCTTCGTGGATTTGAAGTAGTTATCCTTAAGGAAAACGGTGATCGACCTCGTCATGTTCATCCTTGCGTCATATGAGAAGCCCAAGAGAATTTCAACTTAATTAAGGAAGAGCTAATTAAGGCACCCGTACTTGTCTTGTCAAATTTTAATAAAGTATTTAGAGTCGAATGTGATGCATTTCACATATGTATTGGGTCATCTTAAGCTAAAGAGGATACCCGATACCCTTCTTTAGTGAGAAACTCTATGATGACAAGCCCTTCAATTCTGGTGTCACTACTTCACATACGACGACGAATTCTACGCTATAATCCAAGCCCTTTGATTTTGGTGTCACTACTTAATACAAATAAAATTTACGTTATACTCATATTATGAGGCCATCCACTTTCTCAATGCATAAAAGAAGCTTAATGAAGGTAGGCTAAGTGAATATTATACCTGCATGAGTACATGTTTATGATTCACTACAAATCTTGTGCCATGAATAAAGTGGCAAATGTACTTAGTGAAAAAAAAAAACAGGAGTCTTCTCGAAACTTTATCTTTTAAGGTAATTGGATTTGATTTACTATCGCAAAATTATAAAAACGACTTATATTTTGAGAAATTTTGCAAAAATAAGTGAAATGACAAATTTAACATTGTAAAAGGGTTACCTCTTTAAAAAGAACCAACTTTGCCTTTCCGATGGATCCCTATGACTCTAAGTCATCATTGACCTATAAAATGATGGAAATCTTCATTTTCGGGCATCCTACTTTCACGATGGGGTAGCTTTGTTGGACATGTCGTCTAGTGCACACTCACCATTTTATGGTATTACTATTTTTGTCAGTTACAAAAATTAGAATTTTTATATATAGGGGGGTTTTGTCATTTGTGGAAAAATATGCCACTTAACTAATGAAAGGTACTATGATGAAATAAACTATAATTAATAAGTAGCTTTAAAAAGTCAATTTAATTAGGTAATGGGATGTAGATACCATATAAATGAGGTAGAGATATATAAGAATCCCTTTTTAAAATCCATTATTTCGAAATTTTATGACTTTGAGTCTTATGTTCTAATCTAGTTCTCTTAAAATCCTAAACAAGATTTGCGAATTGAAGTGATCAAATATAGGCAAGGCTATACCATCTTTCCCTCCAACATGCCACTTGTGTATGACATTGGTACTATGAAAACTGTAAACTGGACCATGAAGTTGTCATGGAAAATGGTTTGAATCTTATGTTCTAATCTCCTCCAAGAAGATTGTAAGCCCCGCAATGAAGATTACCTTTCTTGAAAATCAAGTTGATTTGCTAACTAGGTGGGCCAGACCCATTCATGAGACTTTAAAGTTTCTAACACCCAAAATTCGAAAAAGTTTCTCTTATGGAACCCTAATTTGACTCCCATAAAGAATATTTATTCCCCACAAAATATCATATTTGATCAGGTTGTGTCAGGTCAAGCCTCCTGACACTCCTATTCTATTAGGGCTTTATATATATAACTCCCTCTGCACTGTTTTGTAGAGAACAAGACATCTGTCACAACAAATAGATTTTTTAGATTACTAATTTTGTTGCCTTTTACATGTATGGAAAATGGTTCTGCTGTGAAAAAAAAGTTTTAAAAAGCTTCTAAGAGAAGTCATCGTTACAACCATGTCAATTTAAGTGGCTTATCTTTTCGGGGATACAATCAATTACAAATAATAATAATAATAATAATAATAATAATAATAATAATAATAATAATGAAAAAAGTTAGCTCTGGACATCTGTGCATTATGCTGCTAAAATATGACTCTTCTGTTGCCGTGGTAGCAAGAACAACATATGCAAGGGGGTTTTGGGTCCTTACTCATGCATCCGTGGTAGACTCACAAGAGTTTCAACGCGAGGTCATGGGATCCAATACCAATTGTGGTGAAATCCCACTGTTGTGTATGAACGCATGGGTGTGTGTGGTGTGTGAGTGCGTGTGTAAAAAATAAAATAAAATATGTAGAAGGGTTTTATACCACACGTACCACAAGTTTCAAATATGGCCAAGATAATACAAAAAAAGCAATAACCTTGCATACATTGATACCTATGGGAGCTCTTTTTGACACAATATATTTTAAGGGTACATCAAGTTGATCACTTATCATATGGTTTCTTAGGTCTTATTTGGTATGCCTAAAAATTAGTTAAATTTCATTTTAGTTAATCATAATTACATATTAGAGATCATGATATCTAATATATAATTTTATTTAATTAATCACAATTATGTTTTAGATATCATATCATCTCCCTAATGAAATTATTATTAACTAAAATGAGATGAACCCATTTTCAGACCTCTACCAAACAGGCAAACATTTGGTAGAGTATATCCCACGTATTAACTTAAGATATGGTAGGACTTAGTCTTTAGATTTGGGTCATCTTTTAATGCTATAAATAGTTTGTATGATGGGCCTCACCTTGAAGGGGGGATAACCAAAAATTAAAAACCATAAATCTTTAGATTAAACTATTTCAATCCTTCGATAATACATTTAAATGTGTTCTTGAAGACCTTAGAGAATCGATTTTTAATCGATATTTTTTTATATCCTTTATTAATCTATTTTATATTTATTATTAGTAGGTTATTATATGATGTAGAGCGGGTTGTAGACACTTTCATGGCTAAGATAGACCAGAGAAAGCTTGATCGGAAGTAAAAAATGATCAGAACCGCTAAAACCCTAAAGCAGGCGTATCTCACAAATCGAAATGAGCTATTTGGTATATTATATATGATTTTGGAGTAGGAGAAGCTACTTTAGCTAGCCAATCCTGCTATGCCGGGTTACCCATGCTAGATTTGTAAGATTCCATTGGATTGACAATCAAAAGTCTATTTTAATTTCATTTATACTATTTATAGTAAGTTTTAATTTAGTTTAATCATAATTCTTGATTCTATGAGACTTATGAGTCGTGCCCAACATAAGAAGAGCTTTAAAAAATTAGGAGAATAAAGTTGTTAGGAAAAATTGAATTGTTGCTATTTTTGGCCAAAAACCATGAAGTCTATTTGAAATGATGATTGTCTATAAATAGTAAGTAATGTTTTCAAGGAGTTTGATTCTAAAACTTCTTCTTATGTTTGATATCATTATGCAAAGGATTGTAAATTTATTTTTATCATCAATTAACTTATTTTTAATTTTATTAGAATTTATTTTTGTTTTTCTCATTTTTTTTTCTCATAGGAATATTATCTACAAGTCCAGAAAAGCTCAATGGTTACAGGGTAATTATCCCTAGAGGAAGACAGTGATCATCTCATCACGTCCATCCTTGCGTTGTAATATTTTGTCAACCAATCTAATTACAAGCGAATGGTGTGTGTGAAATTTGGAGAGAGTAATGTAAACTCAGGATGTTTATTCATGGGAGCTGATCCTGTGCCACCAAAGGTTCCAATATGAGATTCAGGCTGCTCGTTCATCAGATCTATAGTGAATGTCCCTTTTTTTTAAAAAAAGTCAATTGATGGAGCAACCCTAGCCGTTTGATCTTGGTGGCAAAAAAAAAGGTAAAATGTATTAATTGCAGATAAAATGTTCATTTGATTAGACGTGCCTAAAAGATAAAGAACAAAGAAAGTTCCTAGATTAGACTGCAAGCATTGTCTAATCTAGTGCATCTACCAAATGTGGCCCTTGTATGCTGGTAGATGACGTGGTGCACGGTGGTCCTCCTGCCCACCATACCTAAATGAATAGGGAGCTGATCACAAACAGGCAACATGGTACCATACCATCCAATCCACCAGCATCCCAATTGTGTAGGAAATCAGTACCATGAAAATGGTAGGCCCCATGGTGAAGATCACCCTTATCGTAAATTCAGCTGATCCGCTCGCTAGGTAGGCCACACCCACGTATTGAGTTAGCTCATCACTCGTCCATTGATTCCGACAATGAGTCCCACCGGATGAGCGGACCAGCCTAATTTTTGTGCCTGCTGATCCTCATGGTGGGGCCTACCATTTCCACGGTGCTGATGCCCTACAGCAATGGCACATTGATAGAAGAAACGGTACACTACCCCCAAGTTGTGGGACCTTGGCAGTTGGTGACCAGTCCTCAAATGAATGATTGTTATCTGTAATGTAACGTGGAAGATAAGTAGGAGGTTCCAATTTGAAATAGTGAGTGATTAGACACTCAGGCACTCTGAAATTGTAAACCTCTCATCATGACCGTTCATTGTCCTAAAAAAACACATTGTTTGAACAAATCCTAACTTCTAATTCCCAAACATCGGTCCGTTGAAATGGGGCCATTGGATATTTTTTATTTCTAACTGTCCCATAAATATCCACCAACCTGATGGTCAGATAATAAAATAAGCTTAACACATCTATAACTGTGGGCCATGTGGTAGTGACATGAAGTTAAAAGAGTGTAGTGCAAGTCATCCCCATGTGATGCTGGGTCAGTGAAAGATGCCTCTCCGTACCTGCCCAAATCAGGTCCAGGCTTTTTGTTATGAGATACCTGTGACACCTGCACCATAACGTACGTGCCCATTCAAGTACCTTGAATTGTGGCTCTGGATGTGAGTTGTGATGTGTAGCTTTTTCCAATCCACATCTTGTATGAGAAAAAGCTCTGGTAATTTCACGTACAGAGGTGGCCATGAGCTATTCAAAAGGTCAACCTTCTCTTCTTTCTCATTTATGTGATAAGACTCAGAAATATTGCGAACACTGGGTCATTCAATTTATTGCAATATAGTTAGGACCAATATATTAAATTCTAAATAGAAAACTTTAGTCAAAGAAAAGAAAGACATGCACAAATCGAAAAAAAGAAAAGAAAAGAAAAAAAACCTAATAACTTTGAAAAATTACTTCGAAGCCCTTCAAAATACTTCAAAATATAATGAAATAGTTTTACAAATTCATGTATGAACCCCCTACAATATTTTCAAAATAAGATAGTTGAACGTAGACTATTATTAGTTTCCCAAAGTTCTCATTACATGATTGGCACTTCCTATCATTTGATGTGATTTCACTCCGGCTAGGTTATTTGTGGTCCATCAAACTAATAGTAACACAAGGGTATGATTATATTCACTGTATTATTGAGTTTTATCTAATGTATTAAGTTAACAAGTGGCTGTGATTGTTTTATGCATATAATGACAATGTATATGCATTATCCTTAGTGTCTCTAACAAGGAGGCACTGACGATGGTCATTGATTTAAAGCTTGGTCCGCTTCTCGCATAGTGTAGACCATTGAGTAGATGTGCATAATGTGGAGTAGTGCATGACAAGATGCATGTTGAGATGTACCTATGGTTGATCAATGGGGTAACCAAGATGAGCAAACACTAAGATTGGTTCAATTGACTTCGTGCCAGACTAAATAGTGCAAGTGTATGGATTGAAGAGATGGAAAATTAATAAGTGATCAAGAATACCCACAAATGATTATGTATATAGATTGAAAAATGGTGGCATTACTTTGGGTGGATTTTCAAGGCAATGTGCATAGGTTAGACTGTATTAAAAGCATGGTGGGAAGGAGCCAAGTGGATTACATGGATGGGTTAGAGAAATATCATAGATGATAACAAAGTACTAATGATGCACATGTGACTTATATAAGGAATGCGATTGAATGGATAGACAAATTTTGGTGCAAATGTTTTTAAAATTTGATTTATATATAAGATATATTACTATTTTCAAATGGGCCTTAATTGATCAAGTTTGCAAAGCTAAATCCATTCAACCACAAAAGTAAATATGTATAGCTCCCTATTGATGCATTGGATTTGTGCATATCTACATATGGAATCAAATGTGCTCAAGAGAATAATCAAATGAATGATCAAGGACAAGTAATTGTTGATTAAGATGAGCCACTACTAAAATTTTATATATATATATATATATATATATATATATATATATATATATATATATAGAGAGAGAGAGAGAGAGAGAGAGAGAGAGAGAGAGAGAGAGAGAGAGAGAGAGGAATGCTCCTCTGCACACCAATTCTCACCAAAACTTGTGAGAACTTTATTAGAACTTATGATCTCCCGTGATACGAGCCCAAAATCTAAACGGTCCACATAATGAAACACCCCATGAAATCTCCTGGTCCCAACTTTTACTCTGATCCAAAACTTTGGTGGGCCATCGCAAGAGAGAGATAGACAAATCAAAAGAGGAAACTGTTTCCTTTTTCCATGACTCACCAAAGTTTTTGATCAGGGGAAAGTCAAGCCTTGGGGGTTTCATGGGGGCTGCATCATATGGTAGATTTTGCGCTCATATCATGGGAGATGAATTCTGAAAAAGTTCTCACGGGTTCTGGTGAGAACTGATGATGCAGTTGAGCATTCCTCTCTCTCTCTCTCTCTCTCTCTCTCTCTCTCTCTATATATATATATATATATATATATATATATATATATATATATATATATATATATATATTCATGGTGTTATCTCTTAGGGAAAATACTAGTTTCAGAAATCTCATATTAGACCTGTTAGAGCGAAGGCTTAATTTTTCATTTAAGAGGGACCATTGTAACTAACATAGTTGCTATCAATGAACATTTGAAGAACAACACTTGCTATTAATGGAAATGGTATGTGACACCAACAGCTGCCATCAATTTGGGAGTTTACATTAAAGCAATTAGGAATTTCCAGACTTAAATCCTATAAATTTACGTACATGAACTAGGTTGAATCATCAATCTCTAATCCAAAAATCTCTCCTTTTCTCCCTCTCTAAGAAATCAAGTTCACCAAGATCGTATGTATTATTTTCTCTTCTCATGTGGTTGAGAATCATCTCTGATATGACCTCCCCTAACCTCATTCAAATTGATTACCATGTTTATATATTTGAGCTAATATCATTTTTGGATAAATACATGATTCCATATTATATTTCCACTTTTCGCCTTCAATCTCCACCTAAATATCTGCCACAAAATCTTTGATACAGCACTTTTCAGTTTTGTCTATTTTAGTTATTGAATTGGTCTGTATGCAATTTACAATCATAATCTATAATTTGAAAATTAATTTATTTAAAATAAAAACATGTAATGCAATATTATCACAGTTGTAAGAAACAGCCGTACTACCCAAAAAAGATTTGAAGTTCAACGTTATAATGATTTAAAATTGACTTAATAAATTATGATGCAGTACAAAAAAAAAAAAAAAACTGCTATTAAATGATAGATACACCCTTTCTTTCTGCTTTTAGCAATATAATAGTACATATTCTACTATATAATACCATAAGTTGGAAAGTTAGGTTGTATCTTTCAATAAAGGTAGGTGTACATAATTCCCTATAATGAAGGCGAAACTTAAAATTTTAGACTTGAAAGGAACGCAGGAAAAAGATATAAATAATAATAATAATGGGAAAATTCATCCATTATTAAAAGAATTTTTATAAAAATTAAAATCTCTGTCGATTGAAATAATGTTATGTGCAACTTAGTACAACTAATCCCATCAATTTCATGACTATATATATAACTTACCGTGGTAAGTTTCTTAGCTTGAAAACTACAACATACATTCACCAAGCTTGCTTGTAAGGTTGGCTTCTCCACCTCCCATTGAAAAGGAAGCCTATAAAAACAATATCTAATATTGAAAAAATAAAAAAAAATAAAAAAAAATCAGTATTATGCTGTGTTTGGATGCACAAGTAAAATTCTGAACTCTCAGGCTGTTTGGCTGTTTACGAGGAGCAACCAATATGGGTGATTTTTCTAGTATTCAGAATGAAAGTAGCCCAAACTTTCTTTCTTTCTTTCTTTATTTTTACTTATTTATTTATTTTTATTTTTTTGGGTTTCCTCTTTACTGGACCAAAAATTGCAATTCAATTGAATTATGCATCCAAACGGAGATAGATTATACAGCACCTCTCATAAAGCAAAGAGGGCAAAAGGAAAGTATTCTAGAAAAGAACCAGAACCATATGACTGGTATAATCACTCTTATCTATTTCCACCACCCACCTAACTAACTAACCTCTCCTAACAATAAAACTCTGTAGTGGGCCCTACTCCACCCACCTCTTATGATAAAAACCATATTTACAAAAAGCCCATTTGTCCATCATCAAACCTAAAATCAAAGCAAATCCAAACACCATCTCCAACAAAACCCAACTCAATCTTATTGTTATCTCTCACCCCAAGCAATCTAACAATCAAATATAAAATAAAAAACAAGAAAAATGAAATGGGCAGTTAAGAGAGAGAGAGAGAGAGAGAGAGAGAGAGAGAGAGAGAGAGAGAGTACCAGTGAGAGCTTGGAAGGACTGTTCAATCTCGCGGCAGGCCATGACGGCCTCAACAGCATGCACTCGGACGTGCTGCTGAAGCTGTTCTTTAAACGAACACAGCACAACTAGATATTGTGTCTACCCAAAAAAGAAAAAAAAAAAAGAAGAAAATAATCAGTAAGACTCCATTTACAATTACTCCCCCCTATTTTTGATAAATACACCCCTTTTTAGCTTTTGATAAAGTGCAGGCCTAACATTGCAGTGTGTCTGCATGAGGTATATGTATCAAAACCAAGGATCAAAATATCATTACCTTAATTAATTAATTAATAATAATATGAGAGCTGATATTTACACCCATCATGATTATTTTCTTACACCAATTTTCCATTTGTTAATTGGAATGGTGAAATTAAAACAATCGAATTCCCAAAAATGGAAAAAAGGTGAGGTGGGAGTAGATATTAATACGGATGAGGATGATATTAAGATAATAAAATTGATATCTAGACTCTCTCTTTTTACAGAATACGTCCCCTTTTCCTACTTTTGGTAGTAGAAAGGTTTCATGTATGAAAATATCAATTTCTTATCAAGAGAAATCTTTTCCAGAGAATCCAAAACCTGGGTTTCGATGCTTACCAGGAAGTTGTCAAGATCTTGCTTCTCGTGAGGAGAGAGGATCATCTGATGGTGTTGAGATTGGTATGAACGGATGAGATGATGCGACTGCGCTAGCTGAGCGTCAATGAGAGGGAGATGGTCCATCGGTGTGGCGACGCGGAGACAGCCGACGTGGGCAGCCAGCAGCTGTTCGCAGAGCGGGTGGCTGACGATCTCAGCCTTTAATTGTCGTTGCTGCTCCGACGATGCAATCTCGTCGATGGGCCTCAACATGGGACCCGCACCACCACCACCCATCAATCCCATACCCATGCCAAGCCCATGTTCTTGCTGCATTTCTTGAATCTCTCTCTCTCTCTCTCTCTCTCTCTCTCTCTCTCTCTCTCTCTCTCTCTCTCTCTCTCTCTCTCTCTCTCTCTCTCTCTCTCTCTCTCTCTCTGTCTATCTACCTATCTCAAAGGAGAGAGGAGGAGAGTAGAAATGATGGGGAGGAAAGAAGGAAGAGAAAAGAAGAGGAATTGTGAATAGGGAAAAGGAAAAGTTAGGGTTGAGGACCACACATACACAGATGTTTCAGTGTATGTCTGTAGGGTTTTGGATGTAAAGCAGGCAGTTTTCTTGTTCTCTGTGAAACCTTTCTTGGGATCTGGGAATGGACTTTCTGCAGGAGAGAATAGATGAAAAGAGAAGAGAGAGAGAGAGAGAGTGAGTTTTGAATTTTGATTATTTTGAAAGGAAAAAGAATGGGATTGTATATGGATCACCAGCTACGGTTGAAGTCTATAATAACAGAGATGTCTACTTCTATTGTGGAAATAATAAAGTGCATAATTGCATACCAGCTGTGTGGGGCCACCATGACATGTTGTTAACATCCACTCCAACCATCTTCCACATCATGCTTTGTTTGGTCATGAGCCTTAAGTGGGCCCCACAAGCATGAACAGTTGAGATGAGACATCCCATTACAATCTAAAAAGTTTAACAGCCTAACTTGGAACATTTCATTAAGTTACGAGGCTTTTATCATATTGGTTTGGTTCTTCATAATTGATATCAAAACGAATACTCCATTGCGTAGAAATAAGGCTAGAGTACCATCAGTTCTCAGGCTTTTGGCACATTGGTTAAGTTCTTAATACTGTCCACCCTTTATTTTTGTAAGGCACATCATGTTATGTATATGTAATCTAATCCAATGGTAAGCATCTCCTCTATGTGAATGCCCACTTGAAAAATCAGGCCATTCTCAAACTTAAATGGCCCTTGTGGTTCTCTTTCCCAACTATTCTGCTTGTGTGGCCCACCTGAAAAATCATGGCTAAAACAGACATGGCATGCAAGATGGTGGGAGTACCTGTCCCATCCAACCCGTTTGCACTGTAGTTATAGTGCAAACGTTTTCAGTTGATAATATCCCATACAATTACAAACCCGACTTACAGAGGAATACTGATTCGAGATAGAATGCCGGCGCCCATGGGAGTGGATTAGGTGTGGACCTACCGTGGGGCCTACCTTGATGCATTTTTTTTGTATATCCACTCCGTCCAATCGATTTTCCAGATCATTTTATGTATGAAACCACAAATGAAGCTGGTACGAATCTCAGGTGGACCATACTAAAAAGACAGTGGTGGTTGAACGTTCCAACATTAAAAATTTTCTAGGACCCACCTTAATGTTTCTGTAATGTTTATTTGCTACCTAACCTGTTGATGAGGTCACACAAACCTGGATGAAGGTAAAAAAGCATCAGCTTGATCCAAAACTTTTGTGGTCCACAAGAAGATTTCAATGATAAATGGCCACAGTTTCTTACGTTATGGTCCACCTGAGATTAGATCTTCTTTATTTTTGGGTTCACGTCCTAAAATGATCTCGTAAAACCTGATGGACGGAGTGGATATACAATACATACATCAAGGTGGTCCCTACTATAAGGGCCGCACCGTTTTGGGTTAGGCCGAGGCCGCACCTAATCCGCTCCCGCGCCCATCACCGTTGTGGTTTCCTCGGCCGAATGGCAAGCATGTCAGAGATCTGAGCCATTCATTAGGTAGTGTTGAAGATGCCCCCACTGAAAATAATATTCTTCTCGTGATCATGAAGATCAAGCTTGCGTGAGAAATGGACGGTTGTACGAAAAAATTCCAATGGTCAGTTCAATGTACATGCGTGGCTCGGTTAATTAGTGTACATACGCAATGAATGGCCGAGATAGATCACACGTGTTTTCGGCGGGAGTACGAACAATGCGGTCCCTCTTTCTATCAACCACAAACGCACTCCACGTGCACACGTGACACGTGTTCTGAATCAAGGAAGTCCCCTCAGCGCACGTGCCGACCAAGGCATTATTGAATGCAGACCAGTGGTTGTGGTTTTCCGAACGGTTCATTTGTTTGTACATGTATGGCCCACCTGATAAATGGACGGACGCTACTTTTCCGCTGATGAAGCACATCTTATCAACGTCCGGATTCCCACACGTGAGCCACGTTGGCACGTGCTCTGCCGTTGCCGTTGGCTAAAGATGTCGCGCCTGGAATGATTATAACATGCGCGAGCCGTGTTTTTTCACATTTATACACGGGTTTTTAATTCTGTTATTGGATACCATTTTCCAGTAATCCAGACCATTGGACTACTGTATCCTACCGTAGATAGACTATGTATCCTAAAAATAATATCAAAAACAATATTTACCTTTCAATTTTAGGAAAAAGGAAAGATCAATGGTTTGGATTATCAAAATAATCATACCAGTGGTCTAGATTAACGAAAATAGGCCTAATAGTAAGTTCCGAGAACGCGTGTGTACTGTGGACGGATGCTGTGGAGCTGCAGGAGAGAAACTGGGAATCATTGCAAGGAAAGACGTCGTCGGCGAAGAAAGTGCAGAGACAGAGCAGACACAATGCCTGCGTTCGGTTGCTTTTGATAGCTTCTTTTACTGATTTCTCTCTCAAGGAGTTGTATGTCACTCAGGTCATTATTTCTCTGAGTGGGGTCCATGATCTCGTGATCCAAACCGTTGATATTATGGGCCGAAATGTAGATGGACTATACCGCATACATCCACTCCTCAGAATAATCTAAGCCTTCAAGTGGTGAGCCTGGTCAAGAGAAGACATATAGAGGGTTCCCTTTTTCCTGTAGTGTGCTACACATGAGCTTTTGATATACTTAGATTTTGAGAACTAATCCTAAAATGAGCTTTCAAAACGGATGGATGGTGTGGATAAAATACATACATCACGGTGTGCCCCACAGAATCCGGTCACCAGGGATATAGGTGATGTTGGGGTCACCACTAAATCCGCCTCCAAAGTCACCTCCCTTACAAGCCGGCTTGGTTTAGCTGGCTTTTCTCGGCTCCTTCCTGTTGTGCTCCAGTCGCTTGTACAACAGTTATTGATACTTTGGCGGTATGGTGGCTCATACTCATGCAATCAGAATCGTGTATATAGAAAATACTTAACTAAAATCTTAACCATCGAAATGGTGGGAACCACCAAGGATAGATTGTTAAATTAATATGATATTTATAGGAGCATCTTAACCCAAGATTACTAGACATGTATTTCTTGAATCTAGACCCTAGCATTTTCATTTTAAATGTCTATTACATGCCCACTCAGCGTCAGTAATAACACAGTATTTCTGTAATTTTTGGTTTATAACCCATCTAAAATTCATGCTACATGTACAATTCCTGACTGCATGAGTATGAACCATGGAACTCGGCCGGAGTATTGAGCTTTTTTAATCTTATTTCTAAGAGAAATTTACGACTGTGGCCCCCACCTTTTATTCATCGGATATTCTCGAAACAATACAAACTTAACTTCCGAACTTAGTCATCCTAATACAGATGACAAATTTGAGGACCAAAACCCCCTCTTTTTCACGAAAACGAATTGGGTACTCCCCCTGCCATCCACCAATGGTGGATCGTCAGTGATCTATGAGCCCTACCATGATGTATGCTTTTCATCCATGCCGTCCATATATTTTTCCAGATCATTTTATGGTATGAGACCAAAAACGAGGTATTACCAAATCTCAAGTATACCACTTTACAGGAAACAGTGTTGAATGAGCGTCAACCATTAGAAATCCTCCCTGTCTAAGTTGGGGTCCACTATGATGTTTGTGAGAAATTCTATCCGTCTAAGTTCATTAATAGGGTCACAAAGACCTGAGTGAAGAGGAAAAATAAATTTCATAATGATCCAAAACTTCTATAACCCTAAAAGGTTTTCAATGGTTGCCCCATTGAATTTCTAGTTTGCCCCACTCAATTTCATGTTTGTCTCGCTTAATTTTTAGTTTGTCCTGCTCAATTTAATGTTTGTCCCGCTGAATTTCATGTTTGCTCCGCTTAATTTCATGTTTACCCCGCTCTATTTCATGTTTGCCCCGTTGAATTTCTAATTTTTCCCGCTGAATTTCATGTTTGCCCCACTCAATTCATGTTTGCCTTACTGAATTTTCAATTTAACCGCGAAGTGATTGAAATTGACTACGAACCGAATGAAATGGATTTTCGACCATCAACCCGATGAAATCTTGGAAAATAACTAGGTTGGTTGGCTAAATTAGCTTTTCTACCCCAAAATCATATGTGATACATTAAGTAACTCATTCTAGTTAGAATCCTTACTCTTGCTCAGGTGGTAGACTCTTAGGAGTTTCAACACCTGGTCAACTGTTCGAGTATCCATAGGTGATGAAATTCCACTAGTGTGAGTGTGTGGAGAGAAAACTGTAAGGGAGAAAAAGTTCTCCTCGTTAAAAAATAATAATAATAATAAATAAAAAAAAAGTTTGTTAGACTGCCGCTGCAGTAGTCTTTTTTTTTTTTTTTTTTTTTTTTTGCGGTTGCTTTTGTGGGTCCCAACATGAGGTCTTTGTTATATCCAAATCGTCCATCTATTTGGCAAGATCATATTAAGACTTGATACGAAAAATAAGATAGATCTAACTATCAAGTGGACCACACTGTAAAAGGCAGTGGGGAATTGAACGTCTACCATTGAAAACCTTTTAAGGGTTACGGAAGTTTTGGATCATTATGAAATTTGTTTTTCCTCTTCATCCAAGTCTTTGTGAACGTATGACTGAACTTAGGCAGGGAGGATTTCTCACAAACATCACAATGAGCCCCAACTTAAACGGGGAGGATTTCTAATGGTTGACGCTCATTCAACACTGTTTTTTGTAATGTGGTACACTTGAAATTTGGATATACCTCTTTTTGGTCTCATACCATAAAATGATCTGGAAAAATATATGGACAGCATGGATGAAAAGCATACATCATGATGGGGCCCACAGACCACTGGCGATCCGCCATTGGCGGGTGGCAGGGGGAGTAGCCAATCCGTTTCTGTGCAAAGGAGGGGTATTTTCATCCTTGAATTTGTCATCCTTACGAGGAGGTCTAAGTGCATATGATAAGTCTATATGTTTTCAAGAATATCCACCAGATAAAAGGTGGGGTCCACAGCCGTAAATTTCTCTATTTCTAATGTTTTTAACTTTCCGTGAGGACCCACACTCCGTCCATAGTTCATACTTAATTATATAATTAAGAATGATTTTTGGTCCATGAGACATCTGTACTGGGACACATAGTTTGGAAAGTTGAATTTCACTTTACGACAAGTATGCAAAATTTCGAAACTTTAAGTGCCTGTGTATGATCTATCCTACGCTACCAGAGCATCCAAGTTTATATCTTCGAACAGTGCTAGTAAATCTCTTACTATAATCCATGTGTGTATGAGGCAACCAACCTGCTTGTCACTGCATCTTCCAATCTGTCTCATGTCCATGATCTAAGATTTCCATAGGGAGATTCTACATTTTGTATGATACATCCCGGTCCACTCATCCGGTGGGCCCAAGTGTTTGAAAGGAATGGACGCATAAAATGATTGGAAGTTCTTCAAGCTATTTTTATTTTTAACTTTGCCTACTGCTTAACAAGTGATCAAATGATTTTATTTTGTTTACAACTGTAGCAATAGGTGTCTACATAGGTTAATGAAATGTTGCTACGTGCCGGTATTATACATAAATGATAGACGAAATTCTACTCATGCATTGAGGATATCTTTTGCCCCGTATCCTTTGGTGTCATGTCACCTGATAAAAGTAGAATGACACAATTCATACATATGTTTACAAATAATACACTGCGACGAATGACAAATAACCCTAACATGAGTAGCACATGTAGTCAAAGCAACAAGCTCGATAAATTTATAAAAATCTATTAAGATAGGGATCTTATCTCTGGATATGCTCAATAAGGTCATTCATACAATTCTAATAAAATAGAAAATCTTTCCATAAATGATTCATGCTTTTACGATGACTACAAAGGTTTAAGAAGTCAATTCTTTTTAAAACTTAAGAAAATCAAAGACATTGTGAGAAATTTGGGTCCAACAAGACATCTCGTAATGTCCAAGGATCTCTCCAGTCATATTAGCAAGGGGATCTCAAAACAATTCCATACCATAAGCTTTGAAGATGTCTATGGCTAACCTAGAAAGATCGGAAAACAATTTCATCTATTACCTCCAGGGATCTCATGTTGTTAAGGAATCTAGACTAACTAGAAAGCTTGGAAGGGTTTTGCCACCTCCGAGTTATTTAATAAGTGCACAATAAAGAACTCAAGGCCCATACCTAAACATGATTTCTTTACACAATGCAAGCTTACATTAGCTTGGATTATCGTTATCCAACGCTATCGCTGCAGTATGCATAGGAGTAATAAATATCCATAATCTACCATCGTTGGATTCTTAATTAACTAAGTTCTTATTTTAAAGATCATGCCTTAGTCGCAATGTATTGACCGCATCCACCAGCTTGATTGTTTGTCCATACAAGCAATCACAAGTATTTATTTTTTATTTATTTCCTGTTTATTTGTTCATATACTCATTATAATGAGATTTAAATACAAATAAATAAAGTTAGTATTATTAGCCTTTAATTTTAATCTTTTCCATATACTGTATTATTGAGAAGTATAAGACATGCAATCATTGATGAAAAAAAAAAAACCTTGCATTTAGCCAATGACTATCCATTCTAAAAGGCTAACCCTTACTTTCTAAATCACCTTGCTTATAGTAACATCACGGTGGACGTCAGGTAGGTTTCAACTATGGGAATTTCACTCTACACACCAGGGGTGTCCCAGCTGAGTTTTAGATTCACCACCTCATTTTTGGATTCCTGTCCTAGAAGGAGCTGAAAAAGATCAATGGGCGGAGTGGATTTCTTACGAAGACCATGGTGGCCCCCACCTAGCTTCCGACCGCATGTTGTCAGTGTCCCCGAAAATCCGTTCCCTTATATCATTCCCAACCATCTTGTATTTGGTCTAAGGAATGGCATTCACAGCCGCACGTGCAGATGCGCCAAAGCTCAAGATAAAGCATGTGGTAAGTTGCATACGTGTATTATATCCAAAACGTTCATCAATAAGTTCTGTTATTTACGTGTTTTAACCGTCAAATCAAACACGGGATGCTCTTCAAGTGGACCGCACATGTATGTTGTATCTGAAGCATTGATTACCTTTCCTTTCTAATCGTCCATTTTTCATGGACATGTGGTTCAGACGACGAGTGTACTCGCCAGATTGTTGGATGGGTAACACCTGATGAACGTTCAGGATCTCATACACGAATGCAGCTATAGCAGAAGGCGCGCGCTTGTGTTTGGCGCGAGTACATGCGCAGCTGCAGCCAGCATTCGGCTTGCTAACAAAGCTCGCCCCCACAACGCGGATCCAGACCGTTCATCCAGAAGGCCCCACTGTAAAGACCCAAACGAAAAATTATCTCACCCATTAAAGATCTTCACAATGCGTCTGCAGGTGAAATAGACAGCCGCTTTTCTGAGCCGTTGTTTCTAACTTATAATATTTTTTGGACGGTTAGATTTCCATCAAGTCCTATTTTTCATAAATGAACCGTTAGCAGTGATACGTTGTAGATGAACGGCCTAGAACATCACGTGATGATGCAGAAGGAGAGAGCTACAACTTATTAGAAGTCTGGTCAGGGGCACCGATTGCGTGTTGACCATGCTACTCTGGGTTCTTGTGAAATTTAATCCCATCATGTGTCATTGTCGACATGACTCAACACCAACTATCTAGCTTTAAAACATGAATCCGGATCCTCTTCGGTAAAATCATGCCTGTTGCAATCTAATTGGAACACCTCATTTTACTGTACATTTAATGCATCAATGCTAACAATGTTAGTGGAGTAATCACCTACACCTAATATTGGCAATATTGATGATGATATAAGAAAGTAAATTTTTCTGTTTCTAACAAGGAGAGGATCTGAATTCTTCAAACATATATTGCGTGACCCATATTTAACAGTGCCGCGTGGCTCTATTATATACCACGTGACCCACTCATATCCCACCGCATCATGTCACCATGGAAGTTAGGAGTGGGCAGAACCACTATGCAATTATGTAATTATGAAAATTTGGAATGAAAAGAAAATTAGAATTTTGAACAAGGAGAAACTTAGAAATTTTATTTGATTCAAGGGACAATCAATTTCCTTAATATCCCGGATTTAGAGAGAGAGAGAGCCGAAAAATTAATTTAATTTAACATTCGGAACCACAAGTATACTCGCACACATGCGCACACCACAGCATGCCGCACCATACTATATCCATGGCCACAGCCCGACCTAGCATGTGTGTGTGATTCATGACATACATTAGTACTGATGGCATAGCCCCCAAACAACCAAATTCACATGCCTTTAAAAGGAGCTTAAACCCTATGTAAAATTTTCTTCTTACTTATTCGATATGAGATTAAACCCATGCAAATATAAGATAAAATGTCTTTGTTACTTTTTGAAAATTTAAAAATAAAAATAAAATCAAATCATTGAAGATTATTGAATTATTTATTATGAAACAGTAAAAATACAACAATCCCTAATTATAGATAAGGATTATGTGGTGGCCCCAATACGATAGGGCTTAATAGTATTGAGAGCGAATAGGGATTTGATTGGGCCACGTTATGTTATTAAAAATAATCACATAAATCATGAATCATGTTTGAAAGTTGTTAGGTTTAATATTTATTTCATGAGTTTATCTCTTTCGCATGGCACAATTAAATTTTAATACATCCCTCGATTGTCATTTCTTCGGCTCTCATTATCTACATGTGGGTATCATAACTTGTCACAAACATCAGGACGCGGATTGCGCCTGCGCCTACCCCCACTCGGACGGTAATCCGTTCGGGTGGAGGGCTCTGTGGGGTCCACCGTGTTGTAAGTGTTTTATCTACTCCATTCATCATTTTTTTCAGATCATTTTAAGGTATGTACATAAAATTGAAATAGGTCCACAACTCTAGTGGACCACACTGAAGGAAGCTACAGTGATAATGACACCCACCGTTGAAACATTTCTAAGGGCCACCGTGATGTTTTTTATCATCCAACCTATTAATAAGGTCAGGTAGGCGTGGATAAAGTAAAAAAAATAAATAAATAAATATTAGCTTGATCCAAAACTTCTCCAGCTCCCAATAAGTTTTTAATGGTGTACATTAAATTTTCATTTTCTGATCCACTTAAGCCCTGTTGCTCACTTTTGCTTCATACCTTAAAATGATCCAAGAAAAGATATTAATGACTTAAATAAAACACTCACATCACGGTGGGCCTCACAGAGCGTAGGACGCAATCCGCGTGCCAAGCATCAATGTTATTGGCAACAAGTGGTTCAAATTACATGATGACCCTTCCATGGTGGCCTGACGTGGGAGATTTGATTAGGCCACATGGTGCTATCAAAAAGGCCAATGCAGTATATTTGAAAGTTCTTACTTAATCAAATCCTTCTATGTCGGGTAATCATACAATACATATTATCGACATGACACTCGTGTAGGAATTTCTAACCATGGAAAAGATAGGCCCCACCGTTTAGATTATTCATCTTTAAAATCAGGCTAATCCACTAATTAGATGGGCTACAACTGTACATAGAGTCAGATCACTGGTTGTCCATTTCTTCCGACCGTCGCCAATCTTATTTTTGTACCAAGAGATCATCGTAATGGGGCCTACCGTTTCCATGGTTTGGATGTCCTGCACCAAAAAACCGTTGGCGGAAAAGATCATCCTGCACCACAAGTTATAGTGCAGCGGCCTGTACTGGTAGCTGATTCAGTTCTCATCTCTCAGATGGACTGGAATTGTACAAACCACCCATTTTAAGCAACGTGTAACACGGACGCGGATTTCCCGCGAAAGCGCCAAAGTTCGTGCACTTGAAACTTAGGTGGGGCCCACCTTGATGTTTGTGAGAAATCCACACCGCCCATCAGTTTTTTGAGCTCATTTTAATATGCAAGGCCAAAAATGAGCCAGATTCAATAGCCGAAAACGAGAGAATTTAACATCTACAGTTGAAATATTCGTGAGGATTTAACATCTACAGTTGAAATATTCGTGAGGTCACAGAAGTTTTGAAACAGGATAACATATCTGTTTTCAGTTCATCCCAGTAGCAATGACGCTACGAACGCTATGGATGTCTTGTAAGCATCACTGTCGACCTAGGAGGTTTTAACGGTAGAAATTTTCCTAATCACCTTTTCCTTTAGTGCGGCCCACTTTAGTCTTGGATCCTGTTCGCTTTTGGTCTCAAGCTCTAAAATGAGATAAAAAAAAACGGATGGACGGGGTAGATTTCTCACAAACATCACAGTGGGCCCACCTTGGGCTCCAGCACAGGAACCAAATCCGCGTCCGTGTAACACATCCGCGCTCTCTGGGCCCTGCATGTAGACTTATGATTGGCGTCCCATACCACGTGACTGTGGATGGTGATGAGTTTTCTCTGCAACGCCTGGAATCGAGGAGCATGCCTGATGGCCGGTTGGATTCTACGTATCCAACATGCAGGTGGGCCCTGAACTGCTTGGTATTTTGGAGGCGGATTGGCTAGTGTACTTCACACAAGCTATATAGCGGCTATATTGACGTTAGCAAAGATCAGTGGGTCTGATCACAAGGTATGTTTTATATCCAAACCGTCTATCCATTTTGTGAGCTCATCTTAAGGCATGAGAAGAAAAATAATACAGATCTAACTATCAAGTGGACCACACTGCCAAAAACCAAAGAAGGATTGAACATCCACCATTGAAACTATTTTTGGAGTCACAGAAGTTTTAGATCAATATGAAATTTTTTCTTCTCTTCATTCGGCTATTTTTGACCTTATGAAACAATAAACGTTATGGTGGGCTCTAAAAATCATTATCTCCGCTTCTATTTATGGTGTGGTCCATATGATATTTCAAAATGACTCATTTTTTGGATATGCTCTAAAATGATGTCTAA
Source organism: Magnolia kwangsiensis (assembly GCA_037074715.1). Taxonomy (NCBI): domain Eukaryota; kingdom Viridiplantae; phylum Streptophyta; class Magnoliopsida; order Magnoliales; family Magnoliaceae; genus Magnolia; species Magnolia kwangsiensis. The sequence goes on along the minus strand of CM073576.1, from coordinate 141,246,433 downwards.
AGATAGATGAACAATGTGGATATAATAAATAGCCCATGTAACTTTGATCTACTTTGATCTCCTTCGAGCGTTCGTACAACTGGGAGCTGGAGGAGCGTCAGTGCTCGTCTTTGCTCGACACGTACCTACAGCAGCTATATGGCTGGTGTACCTCACACCAGCCATTGGTATTTTAAGCTGTGTGTAAAAGACGTGTTGCAGAGGATTCTCGGTATGGGATGCAAGAAACACGAGTAGCAGAATCCTGTTTTAACGGGCGTGTAAGAAACGAGGACCACCATGCTGTTCCGTCCATCGCGTTATATATATCCTCGATTATAGGACCGGAGGCAAACAAAAACAGCGTGATCGACAACTCAGGTGGACCACACCACAAAGGAACACCGAGAATAGGATGGAGACCATAGATTTTTGTACGGCTACCATGCCGTATGTTTTTCATCAATCCTACTACTTAGGTATAATTCACTAGGATGAATTGGAAGGGGAGAGAGAGAGAGAGAGAGAGAGACTGATGCAAATATCAGGAAGGCTACACCAGGTGAATTTTATATGTTGTAGGATTTGTTTGGATTGAAGGGAAACTGGGAAATGCGAGAGAAAGAAAAAATGTGAAACTCTTTGTATTTGTTTGTTTTATTTTTATTGAAAAAGTTCTAAAAATGCTTGTCCTCTACATTTGTAGCTTTTTGGATGATGATCCCATGAGGGGTTGTTTGGATGCTTGTATTTTGTGGATGGCCCATCTATTTCGATCCCAGCATTAGGGTTCTTTAACCAATCATCTCAGCTCTGAAATTTGATGCATCAGCCACTACAAGTAGTGGTAATAATATCTTCTTCTTTTTTAAAGTCAATCTCTTCTTGGTTAAGTTTTCCATGTGGTGGACTACCTTTTGCACTATTTATTGGAGATATACCATTGAAAACCAATATGCCCTGATCCACTGGATACATGGATAAGAAAGAGTTGATCTTGGTTATTGATCTTAATGATCGGTAGTCTTTTGAAGTAGTGTAATATATCTATATTAATATCTAGTGTTACTTTAAACTTATATGATATGTATTGTGTGAAGCGTTATTTCTCTAATTTTTTAAAACTCGAAATTAAATACAGTGATTACTGGTCGAGGAAAGTTGTAGTCCATGAATTTTAATACCTTAATTAGCTACGACTGATATAAAAAAAAACACTTATGACAACAACATACTTTAATATGTAAAGTTATCTTATGTGAGGGGATTGACTTGAGGTAGGATAAAAGGTCTCCACTATTGGGAACTGACTTAATGTTATCGTGCCTTTGCCCTTACTCCACATGACAATGTAAGTATGCCATGGATAAAGGATTTTGATTTGAGATGTTTGGACACTTAGTAAATCGAAATTCAAGTCAATAGTTTGGAGGGTCATGAGCCTACACTATAATCATATGATAAAAGACTTAATAGTACATAAAAGGCAATCAATCCTTAGACCTAAGAACGCGTGAGGATCATAACCTTCACTGGGTAGCTTTAGTTCTTTTTATGAACCTTCTTAGAGATCATTGAAAGTGGGTAATGTTAACATAGGATCCATTACTACTCATTAGTTCTTGCATAGGCTAACATAGGATCCATTGCAATACAAACTTATCTATGGCTTTGATCTGATTAAATCATAAATTCATCAAGTGAATTTTCTACCAATCTTGGTACCTAAAAGGTTCTGATCGACTTTATAAAAAAAAATAAAAAAATTTCAACTGTTAAAGTTTTGTCTTAACCATTAATAAAGTTGCTTTGATCACATGTCACGCCCCAAACATAAGCAATCGAGCAACAAGACCCGGATCCCAAGTTCAAGGTGTGAATTAAATAGAAATGCATATGGGCAAATTCTCCACGTGTACGCATAGTCAGAATAATATACGGCTCACAATCAACAATTAGAGTCACATATATGGTCACAACAGTAACAAAAGACGGACAGGAGTAACTAAACCATAGAGAATGTAGAAAATAAATATCTAGAGTGAACAACTCTCGAATCCCTTAACTAGGGATATACAACCACAACAGAATGAATGAATGAAGTATAAATCCATGTGCATCTAGCTATTATGCGATGCTCATAGTGGCTAACCAGCTGGTAATATATATATATATATATATATATATATAAAAGGTATGCCCACACTAGTTAGGCACCCGATAAAATTTTCACGTCTCAAATATGCGTGTATCTCTAACCATTATTAATCCTATTTGATAAGAAATCTAATCTACCAAGCAATCTAATCTACAAGTGACCTAATGTATGAGCAACCTAATGTAAATCAGATCACACTAATTAGTAGCCCTTCCAAACAATTAGTAACAAATTGTGTCAAAAGATCTTTTCCATTGAAAGACCAATTACGGACGCACAGATGGTTCATGTCACACCCGAACTCAAAAATCAGGCTCACAAAATTTTCGATCGCCAAATCCGGCGCTGATTCTCAGCTCCCGGCAGCCATATACCAGGTTCCGATCCTGGGATCCTACAATGAGGATTTTTTTAAGCATGAATTTATTTCGTAACAAGTATAAATATAAGTATAACCCACGAACAATAACCAAGACACCATCATAAAATCTACTATAATAAAAAAACTTTAAGGTACAATGCTCATAAAGGAAAATATAATGATAATAATGATAGAAACTCAAAAAGCTCGATTACATGCTCTTACTCCTACTAAGCTATAGCTGCGTCATGACATTACCTGCATACATCAATCATTAAGCTTATCGAAAGCTTATAGGATGGTGAGAGTGTGTGTGCAGTATAAGCGTGCTCAGAATGTAATATTAGAGTAATGCGAAATCATGCTGATAAGTCCATAAATGCAATCAGCCGTACGAAGGCTATGCGATGCAAGGCATGAATATTATCTGTTATACCAAGGCCATGCGACGTAAGGCGCAACTCAAGCATGACAGTCCTCATCTGAATCCACATGACAATATAGCTCATCTCTAAATATCACCGAGGTCTACTACACTCCACACTAGCTACCATCTCTCTAGCCGCTCAGCCAAGTGAGTGAAAGAGGCCTCACTAGCCACCTGACAATAGTAAGCCAATATATATATATATATATATATATATATATATATATATATATATATATATATATATATATATATATATATATATATATATAGTATATCCATTTACGAGTTGATCAAACTCAGCCTAGTTTAAAGCCCCCTTACTCGGGCGGATAATGACACACCCCCTTCCAACCGACCATGACATAGTGAGAGATGCGGCTTACTGGTATACGGCCCTCATACGCTCATGTATCTACTAGGTCTCAACGTTGGAGTGTCTTCCGCTACTGTCAGGTTTATGGACTTTCACCTAGGGACATCTATAGCACCCCATATAAAGAGAAAATTTTTGGTGTCTAATTCTACCCTCCACGATATGCCTGTGGAGATTATGTCCCTGATGTCGATAGAGCGTACAGTAATCACAACACAATGCAAGATGCATGAGTCATACAATCCAGTCATGCATCAATCTTGGGCATACCGTGGGCTCATGTGAGACAATCTCTGCTTATCAGGGAGTCTCATAACAACCTACCCAATGACATATGCAATGGTCAACCACATCTCATATCAAGCATGTAAATGATGCATGTGGGCATATATTATGATGATATGCTAAACATACTCGTAATCGGTGTCAATAACCGGCATCGATAATTGGCCTATATGCAGGGCAGGTTCCATAGATGAACAGCCAATCTAAATCTTAATATAAAGATCGGCCCTCGGCCATGAATATACCAAATCTGGTAGCACGGAGCCATCCGTTTATGGCGATGATGGACCATGTAACATCAATGGGGCCCAATAATTTAAGTTAACCCACTTAGAGAATGATGAGAATAGGACTAGCAATGCTTAAGGGAAGGTTATAATGTAGACATTTAACTATCATTGCCCATCAATGTGAATATTTAACCAACATTGGTCTCAAGGAGTGGCCCATATAGAAGCTAACATATAGTAGGCCCATGGCATCACGTAAGGGTCTAATACACATCTCATTGGGCCTCACACACAAAGGCCTCATACACATCATAATGGGCCTCATCATATGGGCCATATATACATCACATTGGGCCTGATATGTGGGCCACAAATCCATCACAATGGGCCTCACACCTGAGCCTTAAATACATCTCAATGGGCTGCAATACATGGACCTTATCTACATCAAATGAGCCATAATATATGGGCCTCAACAATGGGCTTCCAACATATCACAATGGGCCTTATATTTGGGTCTCAAATACATCAAGTCAGCCGCAACAGTGGGCCTCATATTCATCAAGGTAGGCCACAACAACGGGCCTAATATACATCAAGGTAGGCCCATTGTCCTAGCGGGACTATTTACACCATTTATCTATTATTATAGATCATTTTAGAGCATTACCCACAAAATGAATAATAGCGAAAGATCATCTAGACCATACTATAAATAGTAGTGGAGATAATGATTTTCCCTACTTAAAATTCGTAGGGCCCACTATCACGTTTATTTTCCCTCCAATTTGATCATACGGTCACGAAGACCTAAATTAAGAGGAAAACAAATTCGATATTGGTCAAAAACTTTTGTGACCCTAAAAGGGTTTCAATGGTAAACGTTCAATCCCCACTGTTTTTGTCATTGTGGTCCACTTGATAAATAGATCCATCATCTTTTTTTTTGTCTCAAGCCTTAAGATTAGCTCACCATCCGGATAGATAATTTGGATGTAACACATACATCATACAGTGGGTCCCACCGTCCAGCCATCTGGACGGTGTGGATAAGACCCATACATCAGCGGTGTGTCCCACAGAACCTGTTGTCGCCATTACAGCAACTTGCTGCTGATGATCCCCACCGTCTAGATGGATGGTGGAATAAAATACATATATCACTGTGGGTCCCACACACATGGTGGATCCCACTTAAAATGATCTCTACAAATGGCTAGACGGTATGGATTTAACACATACCTCATGATTAGGGCCCACAGATTTGGTGACGTCAATACAGCAGCCATCTTGTTGCTATGAGATGGATGGACAACGTAGCTTCATACATCAAGTGGAGTCCCACCTTGGATGAATAATGTGGATTAAATCCATACATCATGGTGCGTCCCATAGCAACACCGTCCAGATGGACGGCGTGGGGACGGAATACATACATCAAGGTGGGTCCCACCTTCCCACACATGTCACATGTGTGGGATGGGCCCACATCCAAATGGGTGGACGGTGAGTACAAAACACATATATCTTGGTGGCCCACGGAGCTTATCAACAACAGTCAGGTGCTGCTCGCCGTCCAGTAGATGGATGGCCCAGTTGCAACACGTGCACGAGGTGAGTCCACACATGTGGCCCACCTCAGCTTTGGATTAAGCTGATACTTGTGTTTTCTCTTCGTCCAAGAACGGTGGACGTCCAGCGGACAGACAACCCTGGATGGGGCATGCCATCAAGGTGGGTCCTGCGTGATAGCCCACCGTGGGTTGGATCAAACTGATATTGTTTTTTCCCCTCCATCTAGGCTGGTTGGATCAGGTGGGCCACACTCCATCACTAAAAGGGGAGAGAGAGAGAGAGAGAGAGAGAGAGAGAGAGAGAGAGAGAGACGGTGTGTGTGCGAAGGAGGAGCTCCGCCACTATGAGCTCCTCTTCATTTACAACACGTGCATCAAATGGGTCCCACCATAAGTGGGCCCTTAAATAAAATCAACGGAGGATCACCCACCTATATCACTCCTTCTTGGTCCATTAACTTTCTTAGCTCCTATGCTCAACCTTTGATGGTGGATGACGAAGTTTGGATAGTGGAGATGAGAGTTTTTGGGGTAAGAAAGTGGGCCATACTTGGCTCTTTCTCTATGGGAATTGCTTGGACGGTTGGTCTCTTGGTTGCTTAGGAGTAAAGAGAGAAAATGAGAGAGAGAGAGAGAGAGAGAGAGAGAGAGAGAGAGAAGTGATGGGTGTAAGGAAGGGAGGGGTGGAGAGAAAGAGAAAGTTGACTTTAGGAATGTGAGAGAGATGGGTAGGGTATGGGTTGCTTGTACTTGTGATAGAATGTGTACTTGATTGATTAATGTGATGGGTTATAGAGATTCTTTTGAGATTTACAATGCGTAACATTTTCTTGAAATAAATGTGGGCCTACAATCTTGGCCTAGGTATCACATCGGCGTGAGAGACGCGAGTTGGAACCGCGACGACGACGCGGTCACTAAGATACAAGTTTCGAGTCGAGTCAACATAGATATACAAGATGCGACTTAGGGTCATACGCTAACATCGATTAGAGGTCGTGGGTTGCTAGAATTCGACCGAGAGAACTGTGGGAGTCTACGGAAGGGTACGGTCTAGGATGCATGCCTTACAGCTTATTGTGATGCCCCGATCCTTGCTCTAATGTGAGCGGGCGTGAGTGGGCTGGGCTGGGTGCTTGGACGAGCTACCGCGTTGGGCAAGCTATTGTTGTAGGTGACTGTAGACAAAACTCTATCCCACATCGCTTGAACAATCGTTCAAAATCCTGGCTATATGTGGAGGCTCTCCCTTAACTGTTGCGATGCATTTTAAAGTCTTGCGGGGGAGACCTTAAAGCGAATAATATCATAACGGTGGGGCGGGTCGTCTCATTTGGTATCAGAGCATAACTTGGAAATAACTCAAGATAACAACACATATCTGTTATGAGTTTAGGACAATTAGGTCTCGGGTGCGTAACATTCCGATTTAGTTCTCTAACGTGCGTGCTTTCGAGAGTTCTCAAGGTTGATATGTGCCTTTATCCTTTCTTATAGGACATCCCGCCCAGGAGAGTGACCCAAGTGGGTCCCGCTCCACCACCTACGACTCCCACTCTACCACCTACGACTCCTACTCCACCACCAGAGATCCACCACCTACGACTCCCACTCCACCACCAGGTGCTGCAGGATATGATAGCCGCCCTTCAGGGGCAAGGTAAACACCACGCTGTTACGCCGGCCCTGGAAGAGCAGGAGCTAGCGAACGCCCTTCTTCGAGAGTTTCAATAACTTGATCCCCCACGTTTTCAGGGTAAGTTAGACTTGACAACAGCCGAGAGATGGCGCTCCAAGGTGAGAAGATTTTTTAAACGATGGCATGTACAACTCAATAGCGGGTCCGGTTTGCTGTATTTCTTCTCCAGGGTGAGGCCGAGCACTGGTGGACTTCCGTTACCTATGTTGGAGGGCCTGATTTCATCTAGACATGGGAAGATTTCATTGATCGATTCAACCAGTAGTACTTTCCCAACCACATTCGTCGACAGCGAGCATTAGATTTCAAGACCTTAGTACAGGGAGACATGTTTGTAGCGCAATATGCTGCTAATTTCATGGCATTATCGAGGTTCGCGTCGTATTTAGTTGATGATGAATAGCGAAAGGCTCACCGTTTCAAGAACGACTTACGTTACAGTCTTTGAGGTCGTATTATTAGGCGTGAGCTCCTGACTTTTCAGGTGGTAGTACGGAGGGCTCAGATTTATGAGACTAAGTGGGCCAGTATGCAAAGTTATCGAGATCAGAGAAGAGACCGAAAGAGGCAGGCCCCCTCCAGTAGCTCCCAGTAGCATCGACGGCTAGAGAGCACCAACAGCAAAAGCAACACCACCTCCACGATAGTACCTAGGTGCTTACTTTGGATGCGGTGCAACAGGCCACTGTAGGCATGAGTGTCCCCATCCTCAACAGCAGTGGAAACAACCCCTTGGGGAAGACTACAGTGTTAGGCCACTTCTGTTCATCTTATCCCATGTTGGTGAGAGAGATTTTCTTACCCGCTGACTTGTTTGTGCTGCCGATGTCAAATTTCGACGTCATATTGGGTATGGATTGGCTTGCCGAGTACCATATCGTCTTGGACTGCTCCACGAGGACAGTCACATTCTGTATACCAGGCTTGCCGTAGTTCCAGTTCATTACCTAACCCAGAGGAGAGCTGATGTCTTGTTTGATGTCATGTACAGTAGAGGAACCAATAGTAGCAAGCATTGATCAGTTGTCAGTGGTTCGTGATTTTTTTGAAGTATTCCATGAGATTCCGGGATTGTCACCGTGCCGAGATATTGAGTTTCAGATTGATCTTATGCACGGTACTGCGCCTATCTCGAAGGCCCCATATTGTATGGTACCGATGGAGTTGTGAGAATTTTAGTGGCAGTTGGATGAGTTACGTGAGTTGAGATTCATTCATCCGAACAGTTTGTCATGGGGAGCGCCGATACTTTTCGTTAGGAAAAAAGATGGCTCGTCGAGGCTCTACGTGGATTACCGTGAGCTTAACTGGGTCACAATCAAGAACAAGTATCCGCTCCTGAGGATCGACGATTTATTTGATCAGCTGTAAGGCAATTCTTTTCAAAAATTATCCTGCATTCCAGTTATCATCAGATTCAGGTTCAAGAGGAGGACATCCCGAAGTAAGCTTTCAGGATGCGTTATGGTCATTTTGAGTTTCAAGTCATGTCCTTCGGACTGACCAATGCTCCTGCGGTCTTTATGCAGTTGATGAACTTAGTCTTTCGTCCGTATCTTGATCAGTTTGTTGTGGTATTCATCGACGACATTCTGATATATTCGAGGACCCGTGAGGAGCATGTGCAACATCTGGAGATTGCATTTCAGATCGTCCGTACCCACCAGTTGTATGCAAAACTGGAGAAGTATGAGTTTTAGCAGGAGGAGATGAAGTTCATCAATCGCGTGGTGACGAGGGAGGGTATCACAGTGGACCCCTCGAAGGTTGAGGCAGTGCGTTAGTAGGGCCAGCCCACGAATGCGTCCGAGATTCATATGTTCCTTGGTTTGGCGGGCTATTACCAGTGTTTCATTGAGGGCTTCTCCCATATTGTAGCCTTATTGGCCAGGTTGACTCGGAGGGGCGTAGAGTTTGTTTGGAACGACGCATGTGAGCAGGCGTTCGCAGAGCTGAAGGATCGTTTGACATTTCTTCCTGTCCTCACTCTTCCCTCTGGGAGTGATGGATTTGTTATATTTACCAATGCCTCGCGTATTGATTTGAGTGTTGTCCTGATGCAGCACGGGAGGCCAGTAGCTTTCGCGTCTCACTAGCTCAAGGTCCAGGAGCTGAACTACCCCACGCATGATTTAGAGCTGGCAACAGTTGTCTTCGCACTGAATGTGTAGAGGCACTATCTCTATGGGGTTATGTTCGAGCTCTTCTCCAACTACAAGAGCTTAAAGTACATATTCTCTCAGTCCAAGCTAAACATGAGGCAGAGGCTTTAGATGGAGCTCCTAAAGGATTATAATTTTGATATCTAGTAACACCCAGGTAAGACTAACGTGGTGGTGGATGCCCTTAGCCGTCAGCCACGAGGCCTAGTGGCGCAATGATGATTCAGGAGTGGAGGATGTTCGAGGATATATCGGAGTATGACTTCGACTTTGGTTTGTAGTCTTCTATCATTCAGCTATCGAGCATTTCGATTCAACTCTCTCTTGTCGCAAGGGTGATCGAGGCTAGGCAGGCAGATGAGTCATTATAGAGCCATAAAGCAGACGCAGCATCTGAGAGTTAGTCAAATTGACAGATTTGTTCTGATAGTGGACTTCGCTTCAGAGGCCGATTATGTGTCCAGGATATTCCTGAGTTACACAGAGATCTTATGACTGAAGTACATCAATCGCAGTTTTCTATCCACCCTGGCTCGATGAAGATGTACCGTGATATGAGGCGTTAGTATTTTTAGGCAGGGATGAAGTGCTAAATCACCAGCTTTATGGCTAAGTGTGACACATGCCAACATGTCAAGGCTGATCATCAAAGACTCACTGGTCCATTGTAGCCTTTGAGCATCCCGACGTGTAAGTGGGAGCACGTGTCGACAGATTTCATTTTGACTTGCCGAGGATTCAACGCGGTCATGACGCCATATATGTTGTCGTGGATCGCTTGATGAAGTCGGCACATTTTCTCGTAATTTTTGTGACTTGGTCTTTAGACCGGCTTGCCAGATTATTCATCGAGGAGATTGTGAGACTGCACGTCATTCTAGTTTCGATTGTTTCTGACCAAGACTCGAGGTTCACGTCTCAGTTTTGGGAGAGCTTTCAGAGAGCGATGAGGTCTGTATTATAGCTCAGCACTGCATATCATCCGTTGACTGAGAGGGTCAACCAGATCCTTGAGGATATGCTTTAGGGGTATCTGGGATGAGCATCTATGATTGACTGATTTCGCATACAACAACAGCTATTAAGCGACCATTGGCATTGCCCCTTTTGAGGCACTATATGACAAATCGTACAGATATCCAAGTTGTTGGACCAAGCTTGGAGAGCAGCGTCTCCTAGGTCTTGAGCTTGTGTAGCAGGCATTAGAGGCTATCGATATCAGCAGGTAGAAGATGCGCACAGCTCAGAGCCGGCATAAGAGTTTTGCTGATCACCGGCGTCTCCCCTTGGAGTTCACCGTTGAGAACAAAGTGTATATCAAGGTCTCACCCATGAAGGGCGTAATTCGATTTGGAGCGAAGGGAAAGCTTGCCCCGAGATTCATAGGACTTTTCCACATTACTGGGCGTGTTGGCGCAATGGCCTATCGGCTTGTCTTGTCATCTCATTTGTCGACGTCCACAACATTTTTCATGTCTCTATGATGAGGAAGAGTAAGTCAAACGTAGTTCTTGTTATTGATTGATAGCCGCTGGAAGTTCGTGAGGATGCCTTTTACATTGAGCAACCAGTTCGTATCCTTGATCGAAAGGAGCGGGTCATCCAGACTAAGGTCATTCCCTTGGTGAAGGTGCAGTGGGGTCACCATTCTCTTGATGAGGCATTTTGGGAGCGCAAGGCGAGATTTGAGAGCGCTATCCCCATCTCTTTGATGATTGATTATATGTTGTGTCGTGTATGTTGTCTCTGATTTTATATGATGTTATGTTTCCTCTTTCCTTATAAGTTATATCTAATTACGATGATTGTATAAATTTTGAGGATGAAATTTTTATTAAGAGGGGAGAGTTGTAAGGCCCACATCCTAGACCGCGGTACTCCCAGTTGAATTCCGTCAACCCACGACCAATATTCGATGTTTGTGCGTAACCCTAAGTCGCATTGTAATGCCCCGAAAATCAACACTCAAGTACATAGACTTCGATCCCGAGTTCTCAGGTGTTAAACAAATGAAAACGCACGTGTGTCCTTATTCAGATTCAAATTCATTTTACACATAGATAATAAAAGTAGTGCAATTCGAATTAGCAATCCAAAGGGAGGTAGAGATGACAATAGATTCAAAAATATGGGGCTAAGAGTTAAAGATATAATTTCAATTATGATGATCGCCTAAAATGAGATTATACAAGCCACAATATATATACCCAAGATTATTAACGTGTAAAGCTTTCAATTTACTCTCAATTCTCCAAAACGTCAAGGCGTTGACACAGCCCGACTAACTCAGTGATTCCATTAGTTCTAAGTTACACATGTTATCGACACAATCAACGCAGGTAATGATAAAACAATAAATTTAACATTTTCTAAAAATACTTGTTAAATGTGCATATGAAGATATGACATGATGCATTCTCTTTCCAAACAACACTCTCTCACATGCAACTCCAACCACATATTTCGCAAATGACAACACTTCTTCATCATGTGACAACCAACGCATGTTTGTCACATTCTATGCTAATGCAATGCGATGAATGATTATGTTAGCCGAGTAATTATTAAATTCAATTCATCCAACATATTGGCGAAGTTATGATAACGACATTATATCATGAGTCCTTATCAGGATCACGTGGCTCGTTGCCGCACGTATTGGCTCTTTACTAGTGTCTCTTGATTTAAATTTAGATACTACTCATTTATATCACAAATTAATAATTTTAAAGTTACAATATGATACCTAAACGTATGAAGATTAACCCGGTATGGATCGTCACCCAAACCAAGTATGATCACTCAATTATGAGGTTTTAACAGCCCACGACATGCTGCCCTGACTAACTGGAGCGTTATTTTCGAAGCCCGACCGATCCTACATATGGACCCGGATGACAACTCACGCTCGGACCACAACCCAGATGGACAGTGGTTGGGGTGTTACAGAGGTGTGGGTTTATTACATTAAACCAAATCAATACAAAAGAAATAGCTCGTCACCCAATTCCATTCACGCCCGGTCATTCGAACAGTACTCTGGTACAAAATCATCGGCCAGGTAATTTGACAGGGGTCGTTCGAATAATGGTCTATCACCTCCATCAGTGCTCACTGGTCACTATGGGAAGGCTCGTCACCCCAGCATAGGCTGACAGCTCGAACAGGGTGTCCCATACTACCATGCCCGGCTCATGAGCTTAGTTGCTCACTGGTCACTATGGGGAAGCTCGTCACCCCAGCGTAGGCCTACAACTTAGACATGGTGTCCTATACCACCATGCCTGACTCATGACTCTTAGTGGATCATATCGCACTAACAGTTATGAATGGACACATCCATTAGGAATAGGGTATCCTAGATTCTATTTAGTCGTGTCATACATGATCAGTCAACTAGTGGGCTAATTTGATTAACTTGAGAGAACCAGACGCAACCGGCATTGGGTGCAAGCATCCCGTGTAGTCTAACTACTATCGGTCATCCGTATTCAACCCGAGTCGATCGAACAAGCATACGGTGGCCGCCCTAACTCGAGTCACTCCTTCAGTTCAGGCAGTTATCCAACTGACCCAACATCATAAAAATCCTAAGTATCACTACGGACTAAACATTACATCACACAATTATAGCATGAGTTCTACTATACAATCACTCAAGCATTTCATCGAACATGTGAGCATCAATGGAACAACACATCTACTTAGGCATTTTATCAAACATGTGAGTATCAACAAAATACCACATTCAGTTAGGCATTCAATTAAGTATATGAGCATTCATGAAACAACACATTCAATCACCTAGATATTTTATCAAACACGTAAGCATCCATATGCAACCAATAACATATATTATAGAAAAATCAAAATGTCAAAATATTAGCATGCATAAATTCATCTACAAGCATTTAATCATTAACTGAGACCCTTAAGGGTCGATAAATGGAAACCTACAAATAATCGTTCGCACCTTAAGAAGGAATATCCGATTTTGAGCTCCTAGAGTTAAGAATTCGGAGAAAATCATAAATTCTTATATAAACACCAAGAACTACATGAAATTTATGCAATTCATTTTAGAAAGACCTAGATTAGGAAGTAGGATTTGTTTCTTACCTCCCAATCGCAAGTAGAGTGGATTCGGGGGAGGAAAATGATCGAGGCTAGGGCCTTAGTTGGAGGAGACCAATGAAAGGAAGCACCAAAATCTCTTACTCTTACTCTCACTATTCTTCTTCTTCTTCCTTCTCATTTTCTCTCTCTTTCTCTCCTTTTAAAAATATAAATTCGTATGGAGAGATGGGGTGCCCAAATGAAGCCATTATATAGTGCCAGATTTGGTGTAAATGGCTCCAAGGGCTGAGTTTTTATTATACTAGCCCTATGTGAGAATTTTTCTAACCTCTAGGGCCTACTATGGGGTGTACATGTTGATATATACTGTAAGATAGTTAGCCCTAATGATGATTTACATATGGATATGATCGGCCCACCATTTGGATGCTCCAATTAACGAATATGATTAAAGTTTGTTTAATGGTCACCGATAGTCGATCGGGGTTGCGGCTATACGGACATGAGCAGAGAAATATCATTAACTCATGTCTTAAGTTTGGTTGTGATCTAATGGTCAGAAAGACACAACTTCACGATAAAGCGAAAGGTCTAATTCACTTAAGTTTTAGATTTCAACCTAGAGGATTCGCGCATTTCAAGCACTTAGCTTTCATCCCAAGTTAAGTCGTTCTAAGCGCTTTCTTGGTTCGCAACCCGCGATGGGCGTCAAGCCCAGTGAGACGGACATTATTCTATAGTTTCAGAACTAGTGACTCACTAATGAGTAGTCTAGAGCTTGTTCAAAAAATCAAGGCATTTTTTGAGTGAATTAGGTATCGAGATTTCTCGTGGGCAATTATTAGGGTTTGGATTAACTATGTTTATAGTGTAACCTATTTATAATTAGTGAAAGTGGAGATTTGGTCATGATTACTCTAAACCATCGGTTTTACGCTAAAAGAGTAATGACGTTGATTTAGTCTATTAGTCAAGATCCAGGCCTTATCTGACTCGGTTTTGAGTAGATTTGAGACTGAATGAGGGTTTATGGAGAGTGAAAATGGGTTGAAAATAGGTAATATGGGGTTTAAAGGGGTGTAGGGTCGTGTAGAGGGGCCCCCCACAAGTGGGAGGGACCCACATGGTCGGGCTGGCAGCGACGCGCCGCCACGCTCCTTTACAACCTTCGACAGTGGCCACCCCCTGGGGTTTGTGGTTTCGCTCCGTAGGACCCCCTGGGTCTCCCTACATGTATCTGTTTCATCTCTAAGTTAAGTATGATGCATGTACTATGGTTCAGAGGTTGTTTTCAATCAGTGATAGGTCGGTTAGATTTGGGCCCTATGTGAACATATCATGGGGATAAACTTGATTTTAAGTGATTGGTTGGGTTCATTGATTTTCAACAGTTGATCAATCTTATTTATACAGTTCTTTATCAGTAGCAGCCACGTGTAAGCTCACCTCGAGCGTCAATGGTCCATAAGTGATGATGTGGGTAGTTATTAAAAAATTTTAAAGGATTTTTGATAAATCCAAAACAGTAAAAATCCAGGACGTTACACGCATCCTGTATATTTATGTCAACTCGACTCAAAACTTGTATCCTAGAGATTGCGCCGTCGCAGCGATTCCAACGCCACATCTCATGCTCCAATGCAATACCCAGGCCAAGAGTTGTGGGCCCGGGTTTATTTCTAAAAATCGCTACGCGTTGTAAATCCTAAAAGAATCTCTACAATCCATCACATTAATCAACCAAGTACACATCTTATCATAAATACAAACAACCCATCACTTGAATCAATCAAGTACACATCATATCACAAGCATAAACAACCCATCACATGAGTCAATCAAGTACACATCCTATCAAAGTACAAACAACCCATACCCTACTCATCTCCTCCCATTTCCAAAGTCAACTCTCTCTCTCTCTCCACCCATCACTTTATCACCTTTTCATCTCATCATTCTCTCTTTCTCATTTTCTCTATTCACTCCCAAGCAACCAAGAGACCAACTGTCCAAGCAATTCCCATAGAGAAAGAGCCAAGTGTGGCCCACTTCCCTACCTCAAAAACTCTCATCTCCACCATCCAAACTTCATCATCCACCATTAAAGGTTGAGCATAGGAGCTAAGGAAGCCAAGGGATCAAGGAGTGATATAGGTGGGTGAACCTCCATTGATTTTATTTGAGGGCCCACTTATGGTGAGACCCATTTAATGCACGTGTTATAAACGGAGAGGAGCTCATAGTGGCGGAGCTCCTCCCTCGCGCACACACCATCTCTCTCTCTCTCCCTCTCCCTCTCTCCCTTTTTGGTGATGGAGTGTGGCCCACCTAATCCATCCAGCCTAGATGGAGGGAAAAACACAAATATCAGTTTGATCCAACCCACGGTGGGCCATCATGCGGGACCCACCTTGACAGCATGCCCCATCTAGGGTCGTCCGTCCGCTGGATGTCCAACATCCCTGGACGAAGAGAAAACATAAGTATCAACTTAACCCAAAGCTGAGGTAGGCCACACATGTGGACCCACCTCGTGCACGTGTTGCACCTGGACCATCCATCTACTAGACGGCCAGCAGCACCTAACTACTGTTGACAAGCTCAGTGAGCCACCAAGATATATGTGTTTTATACTCACTATCCCCCTATTTGGACGTGGGCCCACCGCACACGTGTGACATGTGTGGGAAGGTGGGACCCACCTTGATGTATGTATTATGTCTCTACATTGTCCATCTGGATGGTGCTGCTATCGGACGCACCGTGATGTATGGATTTAATCCACACCGTCCATCCAAGGTGGGACTCCACCTGATGTATGAAGCTACGATGTCCATCCATCTCACAGTGGCAAGATGGACGTTGTATTGACGTCACCAAATCTATGGGCCCTAATCATGAGGTATGTGTTAAATCCATACCGTTCAGCCGTTTGTAAAGTGAGACCCACCACATGTGTGGGACCCACTGTGATATATGTATTTATTTCCACCGTCCATCTGGACGATGGGGATCATTAGCAGCAAGCTGCTGTAGCGGCAACAGCAAGTTCTATAGGACCCATCGCTGATGTATGGATCTTATCCACACTGTCCAGATGGCTAGACGATGGGACCCACCGGATGATGTATGTATTACATCCAAACTGTCCATCCGAATGGTGAGCTCATCTTAAGGCTTGAGACAAAAAATAAAAAAAGACAGATCTATTTATCAAGTGGACCACACTGCCAAAAATAGTGGGGATTGAACGTCTACCATTGAAACCCTTTTAGGGTCACAGAAGTTTTGGACCAATATGGAATTTGTTTTCCTCTTAATTCAGGTCTTCGTGACCATATGATCAAATTGGATGGAAAATAAACGTGATGGTGGGCCTTGCGAATTTTAAGAAAGGAAAATCATTATCTCCACTGCTATTTGTGGTATGGTCCAAATGATCTTCCAATATGATTCATTTTATGGGTAATGCTCTAAAATGATCTCTAAAAATAGATAAATGGTGTAGATAGTCCTGCTAGGACGATGGGCTTACCTTGATGTATATGAGGCCCGTTGTTGCAACCTACCTTGATGTATATGAGGCCCATTATTGCGGCCTACCTTGATGTATATGAGGCTCTTTGTTGTGGCCTACCTTGATGTATATGAGGAGTGTTATTGCGGCCAACTTGATATATTTAAGGCCCAGATATGAGGCCCATTGTGATATGTTGGAGGCCCATATATTACTCCCCATTTGATGTAGATGAGTTCCATGTATTGCGGCCCATTGAGATGTATTTGAGGCCCAGGTATGAGGCCCATTGTGATGCATTTGAGGCCGAGATATCAGGCCCAATGTGATGTATATATGGCTCATATGATGAGGCCCATTATGATGTGTATGAGGCCTTTGTGTGTAAGGCCCAATGGGATGTGTATTGGACCCTTATGTGAGGCCATGGGCCCACTATATGTTAGCCTCTATATGGGCCACTCCTTGGGAGCAATGTTGGTTAAATGTCCACATTGATGGGCAATGATGGTTAAATGTCCACATTATGACCTTCCCTTAGGCCTTGTTAGGCCCATTCTCATCATTCTCTAAGTGGGTTAACCCAAATCATTGGGCCTCATTGATGTTGCATGGTCCATCATCGCCATAGACGGATGGCTCTGTGCTGCCAGATTTGGTATATCCATAGTCGAGGGTCAATCTTTATATTATGGTTTAGGTCGATTGTTCATCTATGGACCCTGCCTTGCATATAAGCCAATTATCGATGCCGGTTATTGACACCGATTGCGAGTATGCTTAGCATATCATCATGATACATGCCCATACGCATCATCTGCATGCTTGATATGAGCTATGGTTGACCATTGCATATGTCATTGGGCAGGTTGTTGTGAGACTCCCTGATAGGCGAAGATTGTCTCACATAAGCACAAGATTGATGCATGACTGGATTGTATGAAGCATGCATCTTACATTGTGTATTGTAATTACTGTACGCCCTAGCAACATCAAGGTCATAGTCTCCACAGGCATATCGTGGAGGCCAGGATTAGACACTGAAAATCTTCTCTTTACATGGGGCGCTATAAATGTCCATACGTAAAAGTCTCTAAACCTGACAGTATCGGAAGACACTCCAACGTCGAGACCGAGTGGATACATGAGCGCATGAGGGCCGTATACCAGTATGTCGCATCTCCCACTATGTCGTGGTCGGTTGGAAGAGGGTGTGGCCTTATCCTCCCGAGTGAGGGGGCTTTAAGCTAGGTTGAGTTTGACCAACTCATAAATGGATTAACTACTGACGAGCCGGATATATATTGGCTGACTATTGTCAGGTGGGTTGTGAGGTCTCTTCCACTCACTTGGTTGCGCAGCTAGGGAGGCGGTACCCAGTGTGAAGTGTACTAGATCCTGGTAATATCTAGAGATGAGCTATATTGTCATGTAGATTTAGATGAGGATTGGCATGCTTAAGTTACACCTTGCATCGCATGACCTTAGTATGGCCGATAACATCCATGCCTTATATCGCATAGCCTTGGTACGGCTGATTACATTCATAGACTTATCAGCATAATTCTGCATTATTCTAATATTGCATTCTGAGCGCGCTTATATTGCGCACACACTCTCACCACCCTCTAAGCTTTTTATAAGCTTATGCACTATTGATGCATGCAGGTGGCGCCAAGATGCAGCCATAGCTTAGTAGGAGTAGGAGCGTGCAGTCAAGCTTATGGAGTTTCTATCATTATTATCATTGTATTTTCCTTTATGTGCATTGTACCTTAAGGTTTTTTATCATAGTGAATTTTGTGATGGTGTTTTGTTATTGTTCGTGGGTTATGCTTATGGTTATGCTTGTTACGGAATAAGTTCATGCTTTAAAAAAATCCTCCTTGTAAGATCTTAGGACCGAAACCTGGTATATGGGTGCTAGGAGCTGAGAATGGGATACTACGAGGCTGTCGGCGCCGGATTCGGTAATCAAAAATTTTGTAAGCCCAGTTTCTGAGTTCGTGTTGTGATAGAAGTTGGTATCCAAGCCAAGGATGACTCTGTTCCAACAATGGGAGATTGTGACGCCCCAGTCCCTATTCCTGTTGCAGGTGACTGTGGACAAAACTCTGTCCTATATTGCTTGGACAGTCGTTCGAAGTCCCGACTATTTGTGGAGGCTCTCCCTTAACTATTGTGACGCATTTTAAAGTTGTGCGGGAGAGACCCCAAAGCGGACAATATCACAACGATGGGGCGGGTCATCTTAGTTCAACTCATGAAAAGCCACTTGGGGTGTAAAAGTCCAATTAAAGGTCACAAAGAGGGTCCATCCCAAAACGTAGATGAAATTTTTTATTTTTTATTTTTTGGTTAACTTATTAGTACACCCATTATCAGTTCACACTTCACTATTAGCCACCCCCACTAGGGAATCGATACCTAGATGGAACTCATCCAACCAGTTAGGCCACTAATCCGAGTGTGTTCCATTAAATCCATAGAAAAGGGCAATCATAATGCCTCGAGCAATTCTTAAAGACAAAAATTCAAAGCCACATGTAATTTATAAAGATGGAAAAATTAAAACCACAACCAATTTCAGAAGTGACAAACAAAACCACCTATAAAGTTCATAAAAGTAATAATTAAACCCAACATGCACAATTCATATAGTAATTCAGATTACATAAATAGTCTAAAAAGGGAAAAGTAATTCCAATAAGATTCTAAGCATATTCATAACTTAGCACAAGCTACCTAAAGGAAAAGATGCTGACATTTACGTTTAAGGAAATTATACACGGAGTTCGCATGTAAGCATGAGTTAGAGTACTAAAACCAATTACAAGGCAGTCATACAATATATATACACTAAGCAATTACTAAACTAGAATGTCGGAAAAAGCTTGAACGGTAGATCTTTACCTTTTATAACTAGGGTATCTAGGTTTTAGGTACACCGTCTTGGACTTTCTTCGATTACGACAAATTCTACTATTAAAATTTAGAGAAAAACTAGGAGAATCCATCTTAATGCTACAATCCGAGGTTAGAACCTAAATTAGTTCAAATAGCATTAAGTTACAAACTAATTAAGGGTTTTCGCTCACCCAATCACCCAGGTTGACTCAATTCGGTGATATAGCCTTGAATTCAGCCTACACGAATAATCCAACATCCTTACACCACCATGAAGCTCAAGCATGAGCTAAGCAACTTATATGGACAAATCTGACTCTGAAAACCATGCATGCATGCGCTGGATAGACCATGCGGCACGCATGTGCAATGGCTCACTCTCTCTCTCTCTTTGTCTGTGTCTTAATCTCCCTCTCTCTATCTAAAATGAAAGAAAAAGAGCAGAAAGGCTTTATATGGTCCCAATTAGAAAGTTAATGGTTTGCAAGGAATCGGCAGGGGTTGTCAATTAGACCGGGAAGGACTATCGGTTGGACCGACTCGATCTGATAAAACACAATTTCCTCAAGTTTTTGGGTTACACAAGTCTATCAGACAGACTGGTTTGCAAGTCGAACCAACATAACATGATTTTATTTGCAATTTAAGGCTTTTCGCCGATCTAAAGCCTTAGGGTTCCAACCTATGTTCTCTAGTGGCTTATTTGTTCAATTTTAGACCTTTTGTTAAGCGCACCTAGGCGCGGATTCCATCTAATCTCACAATAGTTCTTAAAGGACCAGGGATTTGATGATCGGGCCGGCTAATAGTAAATAGAATGTTGTCTAATTGGGTGGGGAGTCTATTAAGTTTTGGATTTCTAGGGTGATGGTTCACCGACAAATTTATGAGTTATCCAGGCTCAACAATGTATGAGGTTGATTGGCGTTAAGGGTTTCTTAAATGTAGGCTTCCACTTAAAATTCTAAGTTTCCAAGTTAAAGACACATCACACTTGATGATAACTTGATGGACCAAATCTAATGGTCCACTACTTGATCATTATAAGATATAGATATACAGTGGATGGCCAAAATAGTGGAAGAATTAGATTAGGTACATGCATGTATAAAGTATCATACGGTTTCCTTCGCAGAAAAGTGCACCAAAGTTCTTAGGATAGTGGAGCACCATACCTAATGTACATCCTTAAAATCCTAATCCTCCTTATATGTAAATTCTATCTTAAAGTAGAGGACCATCGCATGGCGTTTCATAGTTGTTACAAGTAATTCAATAGTTTACAAGAAGCATATAACACCTCAATGCAATTTGTTGCACATTGGAAGAAATGACTGCAATAATTAATGGTTTTTCATGAGATCATTATTTTTATGATATAATTTGTGTGGTGTGCGTGAGTTTGGACCATAGAATGGATATAAACTATCGTTTTAAAGATATGGGTATTGCTTTTTTTATTAATAGAATTAATGGGTTCTTTATTGCAACCCACCTAAGGCTTAGAATTTTCTAATTTTGGGCTAAAATGATGGACTTTAATCCTTAACACGTAGCTAAATGGTAAGATTTTTCAAAAATTCAAAAGAAAGAAATAATCATAGGATCCCCATATGTGATAAACTCACATTTCCCATTGATCAAAACTAAAATGCATGGTTATGCAATATAATTTACCGATATAGAATCTATGCACAAAAAGGCCTTCTCAATCTATTGCAGTTTAAAGAGAAGAGAGAACTGCCATCTATACATCTACTAGAGGCTAAGGGAGATGCTGACTGTATGTGTGAAGGAGAGATGAAGAAGAATGATGATGGAAGAATGCTCTCTCTCTCTCTCTCTCTCTCTCTCTCTCTCTCTCTCTCTCTCTCTCTCTCTCTCTTCTCTTCTCTTATCTCCACAAGGTGATGCAACCAGGGGGGGGGGGGGGGTGGTTATGCTCTCTTTGATTTGTATATCCCACTATGAAGGAAGATCATTAATTTATCTCATACATACACATACTTGTTATATAATCCTTCCATTGTCTAGGCCATCCACTATTTTAATCCAGATCCCAAGTGGTAGATCATCATCAAGTGAAATAAAATAAGTTTTAACAATTAAAAAGATTTTACATTTAAAACCCTTTTTTAAGCAAATTAAACCTTTAAATGTCGGGCCCAGTGGTAAAACCACTTGTTAAGTCCCTAATTTAATCGAATCTAACCTTGAACAACTTCCTAAATAAACCTAGTAAATCTCATATTGGCTCATATATGAATTAATGCATTTTGATGGACATACCCAGTGTCATTCTCTTTCAATACCCTCGAGAAAACCTCATAAAGTAAGTCAAAACTGCCCAATCAATATCAAAGATCCATACGCGCACTCAAGTATAAGGATTGATCATCTTTCATACATTATCAAGTCCTTAATCACATTATCATATTCAAGTGGTGGGCCCATGCTCTATGGAGCATGAGCCTAAAAATGAGTCATATTAAAAGCTCAAGTGGACCATGCCACCAAAAGTAGTGGGGATTCCCAACATTGAAACATTCATAGGGTCCACCATGATATTTATTTTCCATCCGAACTGTTCATAAGGTCATACAGACCTAGATGAAGGGAAAAACCAAATACCAGATGCGTCCACAACTTTTGTGCCCTCGAGAAGGTTTCAATGGTAGATGTTCAATCCCCACTGCTTTCTGAAGCGTGGTCTACTTAAGCTTTGGATCTATCTCATTTTTAGGTCAGGCCTTAAAACATTCTCATCAAATGGATGGACAGCTTAGATATAACACATACATCATGGTGGGGCCTACTAAACTTGTTGACGTCAACACACAACAAAGGTCACCTAATTGGGTTCCCATGCGTATTGCCTACTGATAATGGAGTAGGGAGCAAGATATTGGACAAGGCCCTACCATGATGTATATATGTGTTTTATCCACTATGTCCTTTTATTTTTCCAAAACATTTTATGGCATGAGCCCAAAACTAAGACATCCAAATCTAAAGTGGACCGCACGACAAGAAAACAATGGTGATTGAACACCCATCATTAAAAAACTTTCTAAGGCTCACTGTAATGTTTATTTAACATCTAATGTGTTCATTAGGTCACAGACCTAGCTAAATGAAGGGAAAACATAAATATCAACTTCATCCAAAACTTTTGAGGTCCCTAAGATGCTTTTAATGGTAGGCGTTCAATCACCACTCCACGTGAGACTTGGACCTTCCTCATTTTTGGAGTCAGTTCCTAAAATGATATGAAAAAATGGATGGACGGCATGGATAAAACACATACATTATGATGTGGGCTACACAACATCATCCAATAACTATGAGGTACAAACATTGTCAGGATCCACTTGGGTGGATGGGATTCCCAACTTTGGGACCCACCGTAATGTTTGTAACTACGTCCGTGTTGTCCATTCGTATCGAAAGTTCATTCTTAGGCATGATCCAAAAAATGAAGCGGATCTAAATCCCACATGAACCATAGTACACGAAATAGTGGTAAATGATAATTTTAAAAAAAATCTTATGGGCCACAAAAGCTTTGGATTAAGATGATATTTGTGTGATCTCTTCATCTAGGTCTTTTTAACCTTATCAATAGGTTGGATGGCAAATAAACATTTTGGTGGAATCCACAAAGTTTTTAATGGTAGGGATTCAATCACGATTGTTTCCTACGGAGACAAGGGAAAATGTGTCAAATTAACATATTTCAGACATTTCGAATGCTAGTTAATAAATAGGTTGTTCTAGACTTGATACTTAATTTTCTAACTTCAGTTTTAGACTTTAAATTCAGATTTCATATTCAGGCTTCCGACTTCAGGTTTAACAAACGGGCCCTTAGACTATTGACTTGTACTTTGATTCTTCAATACAAATGTTCAAAGGTTTGATAATAGGATCTTATGTCCATGACATACTCTCCTGTGTATAGTAGTACAAAAGTACTATTGATATTAAGTCAATGCTTGATAGTGCAGACTTTTATCTTGACTCAACTCAGTTCTCACATATAAAATGACTATACATCTCAAATATTGATGTTCATGGATGTCCTAAGCATTTATGCCTGTTATGGCTCAATAAGATATTGAGAGTCATAAACCAAAAAATTTCCCAATCAATAACTATTGTATACTATCTCAAGTTTGGTAGGACTGGAAATTTTAATTTTTATATAACCTAAATAAACTAAATTTAAAATAACACTAGATATTATCTAAAATATATTACAGATGTCCAAATGACCCATCGTCATGGAGATCAATGGCTGAATTCAACCCTATAACATTCACACATCCAATGGATAAGGGTGCACATTGATTTTCAAGAGCAGAACTTCAACACACAGTATATATTTCAGTTGGCTTACTATTATAGCTGTATCAAATGCCACGTGTGTAAACTAATTTGAATGGTAAAGTTGATTTAATCATATTTAGATTATTACGAATATACTAAAAAATTCTATACATTCTAATTATAAGCTACTAAATATAGCTTTTAGATTCTAATTCATTCCGGTTACAAGCAGCCCAACTAAGCTCAATTTCTAATGGATTCCATAGCTAAGGTGATTTGGAATGAAATCCTACAATTAAGGCAACCGAAAGAGCTCTCATAAAAGAATCTTTTTTGCCTTTCTAAATTGTCTTCGAAAATTTCACATCAAGATCTTGATTTGACATTTCGTAAAAAAGGGCCTTAATTCTCTTGCCGAACAAGGGACGGCAAAAGCAAATAGATTATCGCACACTGCTTTCTAGCATGTGCAAATGTCCGAACCCTTTGGAGCACCTTTTGTATGTGTGGTTCAAATCACAATTCTCACCTTACGGACGGAGTGGATTTACGTATAAATATTGTTGTATACTTCTTTCCAAGCATGTGCAAATACCCAAGCCCTTGGGAGAACTTTTTAGTCTTATCTCACGGCTTATCTTTTGTACTTACAGTTCAAATCATAATTCCCACCCTATGGACGGTGTAGATTTACGTGGACCTATATTGCCTGGGTGTTCTAAACCATGTGTTGTCCGTATCAGGACGCTTTGCATGCTGAAACACGTGTGTGAAAAAAGCTATTTTTCTGCGAGCGTCGCCTTCACTACACATTTATTCAGAAAGTTATTATACTCTGATAATTGGTAAACGTGCTGTGAGGACTATGTGGGGTCCACCGTGATGTATGTGTGTGATGTTCATCCGTTCTGCCAGCTAATTTTAGGGTATGAAATCAAAATAAAAGCATACCCAGAGAGCCAGAGATTAAGTGGACCACAACACATAAAACATTGAAAATAATGATATCCACCGTTGAAACCTTCTCAAGGCCTACAGGAAAACATAAATATCAGCTCTCCAAGTTTTCAACGGTGGGAATTCAATCCTGACTGTTTTACGTTATGTGGTCCATTTGTGGGCTGGATATACTAAAATTTTGGGCTCTTGCCTTGAAATAAACTGACAAAAATGATGGATAGTACATCGTGGTGGTCCCACTCCCACATAGTTCTCATACCAAGTAGCTACGTGATGTTATGCTCAGTGGACAGTTATCTCGACCGTCCATTTGGATTAGAATCATCCATTGACAGTGATTTCAGGTTTTGACTGACCTGTAATGGGTTCCAAGATCTGCACGACATGTACGACTAGGTGGTCATGCCACACAAGCATATCATTTAAAGAACTGATCACCTGCAAACAACTGTACGTACCACCCGTGGTACCGTACATCTTTTCTGCCAAACGTACATCTTTTCTGCCAAAATGCTGCCTCCTTGGGAAATTAGTACTTGGACAGATGATAGGTCCCACCATGAAACACCCTTTATCGGAAATCAGGATCATCTCTCGCTAAGTAGATGGGCTGAGCCTGTCTGTTGAGCCAAACCGTCGGTTTTGGTTTATTCCTGCAGTGGGGCCCACCTGATGAACAGACCAGCCTTACTTTTGTGCGATGTGATCTTCATGTGGGGCCTACAGCTTTAGTGGTACTGATGTCCAACAAGAGTGGCGTGTTGGCGGAAAAGATTGCACCGCGCCACAAGCTGTGGTACCGTACCTGTAGGTGAGCAGTCTCCTCAAACGGATCGGCTACTCACCCTGCCACTAGCCAATGCCTAGTGGTCGGTGCTCTGTGGGCCCCACCATGATTTTTGTATTCATCCATGCCGTCCAACAATTCTTCCAGATCATTTTATGGCATGAGCCCAAAAATGAGGTTGATCCAAATCTCAAATGGACCACACAGTGTTGATTGAACGCCCACCATTAAAAACTTCTTAGGGTCCACGAAAGATTTGAATCAAGATGATGTATATTTTTACCCTTCATCCAAGTCTGTATGACCTAATTAACAGGTTAGATGTCAAATAACCATGAAAGTTGGCCCTAGGAGGTTTTTAATGGTGGACATTCAAGCACGACTGTTTTCCGATGGTGTGGCCCATCTGAGATTTATATCAATCTCATTTTCATAATCAAGCCCTAAAATTATCTTTCAAAATGGATGGACAGCGTGGATAAAAGACATACATCATGGCGGGGTCCACATAGCACCAACGCTTAAAATGTTGGTTCTCACGGACAGCGCCAAAGTATTGATGCAGTTTTCCAGTAGTCCCTCCACGTTTGACCATCTTGTACCTACACGGGTGTAAAAGAGAAACAAATAAGATCCTGGCTAGCGCAAGGGACTCTCCGATGCCTAAGTCAGGAACAGGGTCTTTTCGTAAGGTAGGATCTTCAAAAAAGAGACACCAATCGAATGTTAGGTTAAGAATTAGTGTACCTTTCAAAGTTGAGGATACCTCTATTTATATGAGAGAGAGAGAGAGCGTGGATTCTTTTCGATAGCCTAGAGATTCGTCTAGATCCGGGATCCTTAGAGATTACCGGCTTCCGAGATTACCGAGATCTGATCTTTTACCCTAGGGATTTAGGGAGAGATGTCCGGGATGTTAAGGATTTTATTGAATCTGTAGCTCGACCTTAGGTCGACTCTTATAGGTGGGTGGTAACTCGAAGATAAGCAATACTGAGTCTCTCGGCAGATCAGCATTCACCATCTTCGACCAATGTTTAGGTCGAAGGGTTCGTGTTTCCTTTAACTGGGCATTAATGGTCATTAACTTCACCCCGTGGTATCACCTGGTTCTTCGACCGGTTGGCAGTTGATCTGTGGTCATCCGATGGCCTAGATATGACTGAGCTATAGCCAGGGGTTAACCGATCTGGGGTCAACCTATAGCAAACCTACGACCGACCTTTATCCGATCTATGACCGATCCATAGTTGACCTAATAGGTCAGAACACAGTTTATTCGAGTGGGCTCGTACTCGTGTTCTTTGAGCGTCCTTACAGTTTATTCGAATTGGAAAGTTGAATTTCACTTTACAACAGGTATGCAAAATTTCTAAACTTTAAGTGCCTGTGTATGATCTATCCAACTCTACTAGAGCATCCAAGTTTATATCTTCGACCAGTGCTAGTAAATCTCTGGCAACAAGTCTAGTAGTCACTGCATCTTCCAATCTGTCTCATGGCCATCGGTAGATTCTACCTTTTGTATGACACATCCTGGTCCACTCATCAGGTGAGCCAAAGTGTTTGAAAGGAATGCACGCATAAAAAGATTGGAAATTCTTCAAGCCCTTTTTATTTTTAGCTTTGCCTTCTACTTAACAAGTGACCAAAATGATTTTATTTTGTTTACACATGTAATAGCATGTGTACACTGACTAATTAAACGTTGCTACATGTCGGCACTATATATAAATGATAGGCGAAATTCTACTCATGCATTGTTGATATCTTTTGCCCTATATCATTTGATGTCACATCACTTGTTAAAAGTAGAATGAAACAATTCATATATATGTCTACAAATGAGAGACTACGACGGATGGTATATAGCCCTAACACGAGTCGCACAAGTCAAAGCAGCATGCTCGATAAATTTATAAAGATCTATTAAGATAGGGATTTTATCGCAATTTGAATATGCTCGATAAGGTCATTCATATTATTCTAATAAAATAGAAAATCTTCTCAGAGATGATCCGTGCTTTCACGATGACTACAAAGGTTCAAGAAGTCAATTCTTCTCAAAACTAGAGGAAATCAAAGACATCGTGAGGAATCTAAGTCTAGTAAGACATATCATGTAATGTCCAAGGATCTCTATAGTCATACTGGCAAGGGGATCTCAAAACAATTTTGTATCATAAGCTTCGAAGATATCTACGACCAACCTAGAAAGATCGAAATATGATTTTGTCTATAACCTTTAGGGATCCCATGTTGTTAAGGATCTTGGACTAGCTATGAAACTTGGAAGGATTTGCCACCTCCCGAGTTATATAATGAGTGTGCAGTGAAGAACTCAGGGCCCACACCTAAGCACAATTTCTTTACACAATGCAAGCTTAGATTAGCTTAGATTGTTGTTGTCCAATGCTATCGTTTTAGTACACATTGGAGTAATATAAATATCCATAATCTATTATCATTGGATTCCTAACTAACCAAGTTCTTATTTTAAAGATCGCACCTTAGTCACATGGTGTTGACCCTCCACCAACTCAATTGTTTGTTCATACAAGCCATTACAAGTATTTATCTTTTATTTATTTCCCTGTTTATTTGTTCATCTTCTCATTATAATTAACTTTAAATACAAATCAATAAAGTCAATATTATTAGCCTTTAATTTCAATCTTTTCTATAGAGCTGGGCATAATGGACCCGATCCGACTCGATTCGAACAAAACCGACGGCCTGGATCGGACAGGTTTGAGTAGGATCAGGCAGATCCAACCGTTAAACGGATCAGATTCGGGTCCATAGAAAATCCGACCGGCCCTATCTGAAATCCGATCCATTTAGAACCGACCCGATCAGATTTGAACAGAACCGTAGTTAGTAACTAGAAAATTACAAATTTACCCTATATATATCTTCTGCATGTAAGGGGCACCTGTTCCACAAGCGCAACGTGGGTGCAACCATGGAACCATTGATGTGGGTGAGGCCCTAACTGTGGGGCTAACCTCGATGTATGTATTTCAATATCCACGCCGACGATCTGTTTTTCCAGCTTAGTTGAAGGCATGGTCCCAAAAGTAGCAGATAAAAAGTTTAGGTGGACCATAGCACAGGAACAGAAGTTACCGTTTTGTGGAACCTGAAAGATTTTTATCAAGCTCATATTTGTTTTTCCCTTTCATCCATGTCTGTGTAACCCATATCAATAGGTTGGATGGTAAAAAAAACTTTACAGTAGACCCTAGGAATTTTTTAATGGTGGGCGTTCAACAACCACTCTTTCCAGTGGTGTGGTCCACCTGAAATTTTCATCAGATTCATTTTCTTTTTTGCATATTAAAATAATGTGTAAAAACATATGGACGGCGTGGATATACACTGCATACAGTCAGGGTCGCACCCACATCTCTCGTTGAGGTGCGCGGCCAAGTTGCGCATAAACTTGAATAGGACTGCCAGCACGCTTATCGATAGACATGGTCATCATTCCCTTCTATCCTGCTAAATGAGAATTAATCACATACAAGCCGCGTAGTACAACTTGCGGTACCATGACATCAGAAAGAATCACGAAGGACATCAGTGGATGGTAGGCCCCAACATAATGACAAACTTGGGCAAAAATCAGGCCCTTCCGATCATCAGGTGAGCCACACCGTTGGAATCAATGTAATATCAACTGAGTGATTCAACATACTGTTGTGGAGCCCTTTGCCAGTGGATTGGTCTGATTTTCGAGAACAAAGATATTCATGGCGAAGCCAACCATTTCCACGCCAGTGATTTCCTGTACAAGTGGCCTGTTAGATGGAAAGATGGTACGGAACCATTGCCTGTACCATCTCGTAGGATGTTTGCACAGACGTTGAGGCGTGCATCCGTTTCCTGTACAACACACCATCTGTACAGCTGTTGTACATACGTGTCGTGCGAAGACGAGCTTAGCCGCACCTCGAGCTCCGAGTTGTACGAACGGCTCAAATGAGATCAGAGTTACATGGCCCATGACGATTAACTTATTATATCCACACCGTTTATTCATTTTTGGAGATCATTTTAGTGCATTAGAAAAAAAAAAATTTGAATTATATCAAAAACTAAATTGAATCACACCAAAAATAGCAGCGAGGATAATGATTTTCACCATTAAAAAACTCGATTTGAGTAGTGCCCGACCCGATCTGACTCGATTTCCTTGACCGAGTTAGACTCGGTTCAGGTCAGGCCAACCTTACATCGGTTCAGTTTGAGTTAGAGGTCCTGGACTAGGTCAGATCTGATCGAGTCCGGGTCACCTCATGTAGATTTCGAACAGAATCGGGTTGGACCCAATCCGATCCGACTGGGTCTGACGCCCAGCTCTACTTTTCCATCCATTGTATTATTGAGAAGTACAAGGCCTGTAGAATCATCGATGAAAGAAAAGTCCTTGCATCAAGGCAAAAACTATCCATCCAAAGAGACTAACCCCTGCCTTTTTAAATCCCCTGCTTACACTCTTTCCCAGGGGTGTCCCATTTGAGTTTTAGATTCTCCTCGTTTTTGGGTTCATGCCTTGGAAGGAGCTGAAAAAATGAATGGACGGGGTGGATTTCTTACAAACATCACGGTGGCCCCACCTAGCTTCCGCAGCTTGTTGTCGGGGTCCCCCAAAATCCGTTTCAATATATCGCTCTCAACCATCCTGTATTTGGTCTTAGGAATGGCATTCACAGCCGCAGGTGCAGATGCGCCTAAGCCCAAGAGAAAGAACGTGGTAAGTTGCACACGTGTATTATATCCAAAACGTTCATCAATAAGTTCTGTTGTTCACGTGTGACCGCACATGTATGTTGTATGTGAAGCATTGATTACCTTTCTTTTCTAATCGTCCATTTTTCATGGACATGTGGTCCAGATGACGAGTGTACTCGCCAGATTGTCGGATGGGTAACACCTGATGAACGTTCAGGATCTCATACACGAGTGCAACTACAGCAGAAGGCGCGCGCTTGTATTTAGCGCGAGAACATGCGCCGCTGCACTGAGCATTCTGCTTGCTAACAAGGCTCCCCTTCCATGAGCTCGCCCTCACAACGCGGATCCAGACCGTTCATCCAGAAGGCCCCACTGTAGAAGACCCAGACAAAAAAAGATCTCACCCATTAAAGATGTTCACAATGCGTCTGCAGGTGAAATAGACAGCCGCTTTTCTGAACCGTTGTTTCTAACTTATAATATTTTGTGGACGGTTAGATTTCCATCAAGTTCTATTTTTTCATAAATGGACCGTTAGCAGAGATACGTTGTAGATAAACGGCCTAGAACATCACGTGTTGAGGCAGAAGGAGAGAGCTGCAACTTATTAGAAGCCTGGTCAGGGGCAACGATTGCGTGTTGACCATGATACTCTGGGTTTTTGTGAAATTTAATTCTATCGTGTGTCATTGTCAACATGACTCAACGCTAACTCTCTAGCTTTAAAACATGAATCCGGATCCTCTTCTCGCAGCAAGCATTAAAATCATGCTTGGTGCAATCTAATTGGACCACATCATTTGACAATGCATTTAATGCATCAATGCAAACAATCTTAGTGGACCAATAACCGACACTGTGGCAATACTGACAATGCCGATGATGACATAGGAAAATTGATTTTCCTGCTTATGGCAAGTAAAGGAGTGAATTCTTCAAACGCATATCGTGGCTCATATCTATCACTACCGCGTGGCTTTGTTATAAGCCATGCGACCCAGTCATATCCTACCACAATCTATGTAGGAATATTTAGATATATAAATATATAATTATGAAAATTTAAAATTAAAAGAAAATTAAAATTTTGAATAAGGAGGAATTTAAAAAATTTATTTGATTCAAGGCATGATAAAAGTTATTCAACTTAAAATTAATTTGTTCTCATTTGGACGATGTTCGTAGTGTAATAGGAATATTGGACAATTAATCTCCAAGATACTTTCAAATATTGTCTTGTCACACTTGCGCATTCAATATACGAAGACTCCAGCCGTCACTGTATGCCTAACCTAGATTTATAATATGAGAAAGAGAGAGAGAGAGAGAGAGAGAGAGAGAGAGAGCTAAAAGATTGATCTTAATTTAAAATTCAGAACCCAAAAAGTCTTTTATATAAACTTCAACAGTCGCCTTGAACAGGTATGTACACACCTTTGAATTTATTCGAAAATACAAAACAAATAACTGATGCAAATTAAAATTTCAAAAGGCAACAAAAAAAATTTAGACACCACATGTGTGTGGTTCATGACATATGTTAAGACTCATGACATATCCTCCAAACAACCAAATTCACATGCTCCTAAAAAGGGCTTAAGCCTTATGCAAAAGTTTTTTCTTATAAAATCAAAATTTTCTTCTTGCGTATTCAATGTGGGACTAAACCCACACAACTACAAGATAAAATACATTTATAACTTTTTAAACATTTGAAAAAAAAAATTAATTATTTAAAATTAGTCATTTATTTATTTTGAAACACTAAGAATACAACAATACGTAGTTATAGATATGGATTGTGTACCCCGATACCACGAGGCCTAATAGTATTGAGATAGAGTAGGAATTTGATTGGGCCACATTCCGTTGGTAAAGATAATCCCATAAATCATGTTTGGAAGTTGTTAGGTTTAATATTTATTTTATGAGTTTATCTCTATCACATTGCACAACCAAATTTTAAAACATCTCTCGGTTGCCATCTCTACCGCTATTTCTTCCGCCAACTCATTATTTACATGTCCATATCATAACTTGCCAAAAACATCAATGTTGTTGGCAACATGTGGTTCAAATTACATGATGACCTGACGTGCAGATTTGATTAGGCCGCGTGCTGGTATCAAGATTGTCAATGCAGCATGTTTGAAAGTTCTTATGTGGGAGCATTGCTTTAACCAATCGAATCTAGTTATGTGGCATCACCACATAATGCACGCTCCCAACGTGACACTCGTGTAGGAATTTCTAGCCATGGAAAAGATAGGCCCCACCATTTAGATCATTCATCTTTAAAATCAGGCCAATCCACTCATTAGGTGGGCTACAAATGTACATAGAGTCACATCACTGGTTGTCCATTTCTTCCAACGGTGTAGCTCACCTCACCTTATGATCGCACCAATATTATTTTTCTACCAAGTGATCATCATAATGGGGCCTACGGTTTCCATGGTTCGGATGTCCTGCACCAAAAAACCGTTGGCGGAAACATCACCCTGCACCACAAGTTATGGTGTTGCGGCCTGTACCGTAGCTGATTCAGTTTTCCTCTCTCCGATGAA
Organism: Magnolia kwangsiensis; assembly: GCA_037074715.1. Lineage (NCBI taxonomy): Eukaryota > Viridiplantae > Streptophyta > Magnoliopsida > Magnoliales > Magnoliaceae > Magnolia > Magnolia kwangsiensis. The sequence continues at coordinate 141,213,298 of CM073576.1, read as the reverse complement.
CTGGAATTGTGTAAACCTCCATTTTAAGCAACGTGTAACACGGACGCCGATTTCCAGCTAAAGCGCAAAAGTTCATGCGCTGGAACCACTTTGATATCTGTGAAAAATCTACCTTAATCATCCATTCTGTGAGCTCATTTTAAGACAAGAAGCCAAAAATGACCTGTATGCAATACTCAAGTGAGCCAAAAACCAGAAGATTCAACATCTACAGTTGAAATATTCATTTTAAAACAGGCTAATATATGTGTTCTCAGTAGAGGTGGGCACAGGACCACTCGATCCAACTGCCTCAACTCATCCCACTCATTCCAATCAGACTCGGCTTGAACCAAATGGATGAGTCGGTCCAAACCGAGTAAACTTTGTCCAATCCGAACTCAAACCGAGTTGAGTTCGAGTTAAGTTTGAGTTACCAAGTAACTCGACCCGAAACTCGATCTGGTTAGACTCGATTTGATCCAAAACTCAACTCAACTAGACTCTCTAATTCTACTCCAATCTGATCCCAACTTCTCTTTCTCCCTCCCTCATCCTCCTATTCCAAGCCCGGCAACCACCCACCACCATCACCCTCCTCCTCCTCCTCTACCTCCTCTCCACTCTCCCTCGTCTCTCAATCTGAGCCGGTGCCAACTCAATCCGACTCGGTACTTCTAACCAGATCGAAATCGGTCCAGATCAGTCTAGACCAGATTGAACTCGGATCAAGTCAGGCATGTTGGACTCATTATTGAGTCGGATCAAATTTGGGTCATGCCTATTTCAAAACCGAATCTAATCGAGTAAACCCTAACTCAGTTCGACTCGATAGGATGCCCAACCCTAGTTCTCAGTTCATCCAAGTAGGAATGACGTTATGAACGGTATGGATGGCATGTAGGCATCACTCTCGACCCCAGGTAGATTTCAACGGTAGAAATTTCCCTAACCACCTTTTCCTTTAGTTCGGCCCATTTTAGCCTTGGATCCTGCTCACTTTTGGTCTCAAGTTCTAAAATGAGCTCACAAAGCGGATGGACGGGGTAGATTTCTCACAAACATCACGGTGGGCCCCACCTAGGGTTCCCATTGCGAAAGGCTTTTGCGGTAAATCCGCGTCCGTGTAACACATCCACGCTCTCTGGGCCCTACACGTAGACATCTAATTGGCGTCCCATCCCACGTGGATGTGGATGATTATGAGTTTTCGTTGCAACCGCTGGAATCGAGGAATGCGCCTGATGGACGGTTGGATTTTACATATCAAACATGCAGGTGGGCCCTGAACTGCTTGGTGTTTTACGCGCTGTGTAAAAGACGAGTTGTAGAGGATTCTCGGTATGGGTTGCAAGAAACACGAGCAGCAGAATCCTGTTTTAACGGGCGTGTAAGAAACGGGGACCAGTACCATGCTGTTCCGTCCATCGCGTTATTTAAATCCTCGATAATAGGACCGGAGGCAAACAAAAACAGCGTGATCGACAACTCAGGTGGACCACACTACAAAGGAACACAGAGAATGGGATGGAAACCATAGATTTTTGTATGGCTACCATGCTGTTGTATGTCTTTCATCAAACCCACTACTTGGAGAGAGAGAGAGAGAGAGAGAGAGAGAGAGAGAGAGAGAGAGAGAGAGAGAGAGAGAGAGAGAGAGAGAGAGAGAGAGAGAGAGAGAGAGAGAGAGAGAGAGAGGCTGATGCAAATATCAGGAAAGCTGCACCGGGTGAAATTTATATGTTGTAGGGTTTGTTTGGATTGAAGGGATACTGGGAACTGCGAGAGAGAAAAAAATGTGAAAACTCTTTGTATTTGTTTGTTTTTTTTTACTGAAGAAGTTCTAAAAGTGCTTGTCCTTTACATTAGTAGCTTTTTGGATTATGATCCCATGAGGGGTTTTTTGGTTCCTTTTGCACCATTTATTTGAGATATGCCATTGAAAACTAATATGCCCTAGTCTGCTGGATATGTGGATATGAAAGGGTTGATCTCGGTTATTGATCTTAATGATCTAGTCTTTTGAAGTAGTGTAATATGTTTATGTTAATATCTAGTGTTATTTTAAACTTCTATGATATGGATTGTGTAAAGAATTATTCCTTTAATTTTTGAGAACTTGAAATTAAATACACTTATAAACTTATGAAAAAAGTTATTCCTTTCAACTTATTTAAAAAAAACACTTATGATGACAACATACTTTAAGATGTAGAGCTATCTTATGTGAGGGGATTAACTTGAGGTAGGATAAAAGGCTTCCACTATTGGGAACCGACTTAATGTAATTATGCCTTTGTCCTTACTCCACATGACAATGTAAGTATGCCATGGATAAAGGATTTTAATATTAGATGTTCGGACACTTAGTAAATTAAAATTCAAGTCAATAGTTTGGAGGGTCATGAGCCTAGACTATAATCATATGATAAAAGACTTAGTAGTACATGAAAGGTAATCAATCCTTAGCCTAAGAACGTGTGTGAGGATCATAATCTTGACGAGGTAGTTTTAGTTCATTTTATGAAACTTCTTAGAGATCATTGAAAGTGGGCGATGCTAACATAGGATCCATTAGTACTCATTAGTTCTTGCATAGGCTAACAAAGGATCCATTGCACTACAAACTTATCTATGGCTTAGATTTGATTAAATCATAAATTCATCAAGTGATTTTTCTACCAATCTTGGTACTTAAAAGGTTTTTATTGACTTTATAAAAAAAAATCAACTGTTAAAGTTTTGTCTTAACCATTAAAGTTGCGTTGATCACATGTCACGCCCCAAACACGAGCACTTGAGCAACGAGACCCAAATCCCAAGCTTAAGGTGTGAACTAAACAGAAACGCATATGGTAGGATTCCCCACATGCACGCATAGTTAGAATAATATTTGGCTCACAATCAACAATTAGAGTCACATGTATGGTCACAACGGTAACAAAAGACGGACAAGAGTAACTATACCATAGAGAATGTCAAAAATAACTATCCAAAGTGAACAACCCTTGGATCCCATAACTAGGGATATACAACCACAACCAAACGAATGTACGAAATATAAATCAATGCATATCTAGCTATTACGTGATGCTTATAGTGGCTAACCAACTGGTAAAATACAGAAAAATGTATACCCGCACTGGTTAGGCACCCTATAAAATTTTCACTCATGCGTATATATTTCCAACCGATATTAATCATATTTCACAAGAAATCTAATCTACCAAGTAATCTAATCTACAAGCGACCTAATCTACAAGCGACCTAATTTACAAGCAACCTAATCTAAAACAGATCACACTTATTAGTAGCCCTTCCAAACTAATAATAACAAATTATGTTAAAAGATATTTTCCATCGAAAGACTGATTATGGACGCACAAAGAGTTCAACCCATGAAAAGCCACTTGGAGCATAAAAGTCCAATCAAAGGTCATAAAGAGCGTCCAACCTAAAACCTAGATGGAATTCATCCAACCGGTTAGGCCACTAATTCAAGTGTGTTCCATTAAATCTATAGAAAAGGGCAATCACAATGCCTCGAACAATCCATAAAGACAACAATTCAAAGCCACATGCAATTTATAAAGATGGAAAATCAAAACCACAACCAATTTCAAAAGTGACAAACAAAACCACCTATAAAGTTCATAAAAGTAATAATTAAACCCAACATGCACAACTCATAAAGTAGTAATTCAAAATACATAAATATCCAAAAAGGGAAAGTAATTCAAATAAGATTCTAAGCATATTCACAACCTAGCACAAGCTACCTAAAGGAAAACATGCTGACATTTACGTTTAAGGAAATTATACACTGAGTTCACATGTAAGCATGAGTTAGATTACTAAAACAAATTACAAGGCAATCATACAATATATATACTAAGCAATTACTAAACTAGAATGTCAAAAAAAGCTTGAACAGTAGATCTTCACCTTTTATGACTAGGGTATATACATTTTGGGTGCACCAACCTGGACTTTCTTAGATTACGACAAATTCTACTATTGAAATTTGGAGAAAAACTAGGAGAATCCATCTTAATGCTACAATCTGAGGTTAGAACCCAAATAAATTCAAAATAGCATTAGGTTACAAGCTAATTGAGGGTTTTCACTCACCTAATCACCCAAGTTGACTCGATTCAGTGATACAGTCTTGAATTCAGCCCACGCAAACAATCCAACGTTGTTACGCCACCACGAAGCTCAAGCAAGCTAAGCAACTTCTATGGACAAATCCGACTCCGAAAACCCTGCATGCATGCGCCGAATAGACCATGTGGTGCTCATGTGTAGCGGCTCCCTCTCTCTCTCTCTCTGTCTTAATCTCCTTCTCTCTCTCTATCTAAAATGAAAGAAAAAGAGCAGAAAGGCTTTATATGGTCCCAGTTAGAAAGTTAGTGGTATGCAAGAGAATTGGAATTCAGGGACCATCAGTTAGACCGGCAAGGACTCTCAGTTGGACTGACTCGATCCGACAAAACATAATTTTCTCAGGTTTTTGGGTTACACAAGTCTGTCGGACGAACTGGTTTGCAAGTCGAACCAACAGAACATGATTTTATTTGCAATTTAGGGCTTTTCATCGATATAAAGCCTTAGGGTTCCAACCTATGTCCTTTAGGGTTCCAACCTATGTCCTTTAGTCGGACCTTTTGTTAAGTGCACCTAGGCGCGGATTCCGTCTAATCACAGAATAGTGCTTACAGGACTAGGGATTTGATGATCAAGCCCACTTATAGTAAATATGGTGCGGTCTAATCTGGTGGGGAGTCTATTAAGTTTTGGATTTCTAGGGTGATGGTTCACAGACAAATTTATGAGTTATCCATGCTCAAGGAAGTACGGGGTTAATTGGCGTTAAGGGTTTCTTAAATGTGGGCTTCCACTCAAAATTCTAAGTTTCCAAATTGAAGACACACCACACTTGATGATAACTTGATGGATCAAATTTAATGGTCCACTACTTGATCATTATAAGATATAAATATATAGTGGATATATGACCAAAATAGTGGAAGAATTAGATTAGGTACATGCATGTATAAAGTATCATACGGGCTTCCCTCACAGAAAAGTGCACCAAAGTTCTTAGGTTGGTGTAGCACCATACCTAATGTACATCCTTAAAACCCTAATCCTCCCTATGAGTAAATTCTATCTTAGAGGAGAGGAGCATCCCATGGCATTTCATAATTGTTACAAGTAATTAATAGTTTACAAGAAGCATACAACATGTTAATGCAATTTGTTGCACATTGGAAGAAATGATTGCAATAATTAATGGTTTTTCATGAGATTGTTATTTTTATGATATAATTTACGTGGTGTGTGAGTTTAGACCATAGAATGGATATAAACTATCATTTTAAAGATATGGGTATTGGTTTTTTTACTATTGTTATTATTAGAATTAATGGATTCTTTATTGCAACCCACCTGAGGCTTGGAATTTTCTAATTTTAGGCTAAAATGATGGACTTTAATCCTTAACACACGGTGAAATGGTAAGATTTTTCAAAAAATCAAAAGAATGAAATGATCATTGGATCCTCATATGTGATAAACTCACATTTTCTATTGATCAAAACTAAAATGAATTGTTATGTAATATAATCTACCGATATAGAATCTATACACCAAAAGGCCTTTCCTCAATCTATTACGGTTTAAAAAGACGAGAGAACTACCTGTAAGACTCCTACCAGGTGGGCTACACATGATCATCGGTTAAGATCTGACTGTTGGATTATTCAGATTGAGCGATTCAGTAGGCCCCACTATAGTTGTGATCATTGTATATAAGTTTGGGGCAGGATGCTTAAACTAATGTCCTTATACTTGGTTATTAAGCCAGATATGGAAACTTACTGTGGATACTCTAGAGGGAGAAGTGTGATAGGTAAGCTTCTAGCTCTCTTTCCTATAAATAGATGCCTTGGTCCCCTCACCAACACAAGTGAGAAAACCCTAGTCTCATTGAAGGTTCTCCTAAAGGGTGTGAGGTGCGGAAGATCAGGATTCTTGTTGGATACAACACAGAATCAGGAATGTCTTTCCAATCAGGTACGCCTTAAGATTGTTATATTGGATCTCCATTATTGATGCATAGACGATCCGTCAATTCCACAATACAGGTATAACATTTGGTATCAGAGCATTTATGCATGAATGTGATAAATTCGATGAATACTCGTTAAAGTACAATGAATTATGCACCGTCGAGTTTTCTCCATTAAAGTTTTTTGTGGGATTCGTGTTCTGAATGTTCTACACAGATCAGCTTTGTGGTAATACAGGCTGCTTAGATTGGTAGTCTTAGCATGAGCTTGTGGTGATGGATAACAATCCAATAACATAATCGAATTGAAGCCCAACATTCCAATCTGTAATGGAGGAAGAATCACCGATCGTCGTCGGCTGCTAATAGCGAGATCTACGGGCATTGATTCCAGTGATGATTATGCTCGCTACGAAAACCATAGATTCTATCAGGGATCTAATCCTCCTTCTTGTCAGTTTCCAGCAGTCATGGTCCTATTTAGATGATCTGAGATCAGATCATGTAGACCCGGCAAATCAGGCAGCCATGGCCAACCGTGACAAAAACAAGGGTGAAAACCCTCTGGCCATCTTCTTCATCCCTATCAGCAAGGTCGATTGCCATTAATGGTGGAATAACCCACCTCTTCCTCCATCAGCAGTGCTCGATTCCAGCCCGTGATGGTAGAGATGGGAGTCGAACATGGTGGTTCTGGTGGTTAGAACCTGCAGCCACGCATTTGGCCGAGGTGCTGCGACTCGATTCATGCTGGCAAAGACGGTTTTCGATAATGGGATTGAGGCTATGATTTTGCCAGACTTACTGAGATGCACTTAGTTTTTTTTTTTTTTTTTTTTTTGGGGGGGGGGGGGGGGGGTGGATATGTAGTTTCCTGTTTTGAAAAAGCCCCTCAATAACTATGAATTTGGTTACAAGATGCAAGGGACTGAGGATTTTTCGGATGTGGATAGTGGAGGAAGAGACGTGCTGCTTCATTTTCGACCACATGTAGTGGTTGAAAACAGCTGAAAACAGGAGTTTCCGTTTTTTGAAAAGGTTTTGTGACTGTAGAATGGCCTGTTGGGCCGGTGCACTGGATTCTCCATTGGCCTCTGCTATTGGGCTACATTTTGGGCCTAGCTGTGGCCCACTTCAGTTATTATTTTATGTTGGCATAAGGCTCTAAATAAGGGCGATTTTAAAATTGTCCATGGTCCCATAACATGTTGAATAACATTCCAATTTCTAGGGCCTGATTAAAATTTTCCTTTGGACTATGTGGGCCCACTTTGGATATATATAGGGCCCAATTCCTTAGATGTTGTTGTTTAACCTAATAGCGGGTTGAATTTTAGGCCTAATGCCTTGCATTATTTTAGATCTTTAGGGCCCGCTTTAGTTCTTGGGCCCATTGTCATTGATGATGATCTTAGATATTGCATTAATTATACTTGGGCTATCTCAAATTAAATGAAACCTTTATAAAGTAATTGATGGTTGGTAGATTACACTTGTTAGGTGGCTTAGGTAATTCAGGAGCATGGTTATATACATCTTTTAGTTCTAATTTGACCTAAATAGGGTCATTACCCATCTGTTTAAGGTTGATGTTAAATTGTTGACCATAAGGGATTTAAACCAACCATCACTTCAGAATATATTTAGCCTACGGGCGGTCAACATCAACTGTATTTTATGTTAAATCAGAACTGTTTCAGAATGGTCCATTATGGGCAAGACCATGTAGCAATCCTTGGGTCCAGGAGTCGGGATTGGAACTATTTGTGTTAGTCACCAAAGTGACCTCAATCGGTGTCACGCCCCAAACCCGAAATCAGATTCACAGGAATCCCGATCGTTGAATTCGGTACCGACAGCCTCCGTAGTACCCCATTCTCAGATCCTAGCATTCATATGCCAGATTCCGATCCTAGGATCCTACAAGGAGGATTTTATTTTATTTTTTCAATGTACATTTAACCAGTAATAAGTATAACCACAATATTATCCAATTCACAAAAGCAACATCATCATCACATATCCACTAATATAATCATTTGAGTACAATATTGAAAGGAAAATACATAAATAGAAAATCAAGCTCCAGAAGACCACTGCACGCTCCAAGCTCAACACTGCTGCAACTTAACATCACCTGCATGCATCTATCGTGCATAAGCTTATAGAAAGCTTAGAGGGTGGTGTAAGTGTGTGCACAAGGTAAGTGTCAAGTATTCAATACAATACCATAATCATACAATACCAAAAAATTAGTAATCCATAAACCATACAATGTCTGAATAAGCAGAAATACTGATAAGATCATAAATCATACGATAACAGAGTAAGCGGAAGTATGGACAAGTTCGTAAGTCAATCAATATCAGAATACGCAATATAGAACAGCTATGCAATAAGGAGTCATAAGAGTCAAATATTAGTGTCGAGGATGCAATGAAATATACGAATCCTATTAAGTCTGTCTAGGCTATATAAATGCAGAAACATAGCAACCCAAGATGTCATATGCCTGCGGATGTAATGCAATATGTGATGCGAATGAAATAACAATACTGGAATGTGAAGTCGGGATGATAGTACGTAGTATCGCAGGCTACGGGGTGCACCACAATGGACTTCTATCCAAACCAGTCCCATACCTAAATTTGGATAGTCAGACTCAACGTGGTAAACTCCTGATCTCAGGTTAGTCGCGTGCCCAACCGAAATTCTTTCCATAACGAAGGTACACAATAAATAGTTATACACCACCAGCCCGAGTGGATAGTGAACGAATGAATGAACGAGCATGCAACTCCTACTCAATAAGTCCACATATCAGTACGGTTTCTCTCTGAAAAATCATCGGGATCTATTACACTGCAAACCAGATTACCGCTCCATCACGCGTAACAAGGTGAGTGGAAGAGACCTCACTATCCGCCTGCCAATATCGGGCCCGACTCGTCAATAACGGACCCATTTCTCGAGCTGGTCAGACTCAGCCTAGCATTGCCCCCTCCTCTCGGGCAGGTAAGGCCACACCCCCTTTCAACCGACCACGACATAGTGGAGAGCGCAGTCATCTGTTAATCGACACTCGGCGCTCATCTACCCACTCGATCTAGACGTTAGAGCAACCTCTGAAATCAAGAGGGTTCTGGGACTTTCACCCAAGGATATCTATAGCACTCTATATAGAACAGATTTTTGGTATCTCATCTGGCCATCCACGGTATATCTGTGGAGGCTACGGCCCTGATGTCGCTATGGCATATATTAATCACAACACACAAAATAAGATGCATGATGTAAGACCCGTATCATAATCCGTACTGTTCCATCACTTTCCGCGATCCTTCTCGTCAAATTTCGGCAATCCGCAACCTGTAGTTGACGTTACGCACGACCGTAAGTCGTATCCTATTCATTTGAGCCGGCTTAATCCGAGACTTGTATCATTGCGACCGCACCGTCGCCGCGTTTCCAACACCGCAACTCACGCACCGATCCGATACCCAGAGGATGAGATGCGAACCCGCGTTCAGTTCGAGAAAAAACACCCCGCGTTGCAAATTGCAAGAGAATCTCTATAAAGTGTCAAATCAATTCCATCAATCAATTACCCATCAATCACTTTATGTCAAGTACAAACACCCATGCTTCCTTTCTCCACAAGTCAAGCAATCACCCAAGTCAACTAACACATCACCTCACTCATCACTCACATCCATCAACCATCACCCCATCACTCACCTCACATCTCCCTACATCTCATCTCTCTCTCTCTTTTCTCACACCAAACCCAAGCAACCAAGAGAGCCTCCCACGTCCAAGGCTTCCCATGAGAGAAGTGTATGTGTGAGGCCCACTTTTCACTCCCAAATCTCCCATCCTAGCCATTTATTTCTCATCTCCACCATCAAAGTGAAGCTCTAGGAGACCGGCTATCCAACGGACTAAGAAGATCAAGTGGTGGGTGTTTCCATAAGCTAGATTTTCATATTTATATGATGGGCCAAGTGAGGCCCACCGATCAATGGTGTGGATGTCATTTGGGACCCTAAGATGTGGCCAATGGCTCATCTTGATCATCAAGATTATTCCATGATAGGGCCATTCTCCATGGACCCCATCATGATGTTTACTTTCCTTGTATTAAAGAGGTCATCTAGACCGTCCATTTCTAGTGGAGTGGGATCTCCACCGTTGATCTTTTGTTTGATGGTCTATATGCAATGGGCCCTTTGATGTATGATTGGATGATTGAAACGGAGGGCCCATAGTGCCAGGGGTCCCTCCATCACGCGTGTCTCACTCTCTCTCTCTCTCTCTTTCCATTCATTTTTTTTATTTCCTTGTGTGTGATGAAATGGCCGTATGGCCCACTTGGATGGACCCCACCTTGAAGTAAGTATTTTATTCAAGTCATCCATGAGTGGGCTCAGCTTCTATGCATTGTACCCACACCACCTATTATGTGGTGGCCCACCTAGGCAAGGCCCACTTAAAATTTGTATTTAGTCCAAAAGAGTCCAGTGACGTCTGGACGTCACTGGAATGAAAACACAAATATTGGCTTGTTCAAAGCCTTTGGGGAGGGCCCACCTCAGAGGGTGGGCCACCTTATAGACAGGTCGGATGACAAGTAAACATCAAGGTGGGGCCCACGGCTAGGGCCGTGGGACCATGCTCGACCGCCCGCCCGTAGTGCGCAGGCGCTGCCTGCGCCTGTCAGTAGCAGCAGCGCACGCTGCCTCTTACATTCTTTTAAAAAAAAAAAAAACTGATTTTCCAACGTTTTTCAGGTGTGGGGCCCGCGTGCGATGGATCCACTCCAGCCATTGGATTGCATGGCTCAATACAAACCAAACGAGTCTAATATAAGGAATTTTTTGAACTCAAGGTTTCTTTTTTTATGGTTGAGCTAAAAATGAGCCAGATCTATGATTCAAATGGGCCCACTTTGGTATGTATATAGGGCCCATGTTGATCCATTTATGGCCATTCATTTAGGCCCACCTTGGTGCACACATAAGGCCTATGAGATTAAGCCCATTTGGCATATATAAAGTTCATGGGTTTGGGCCCATTTGACATATGCAATGCCCATGGGATCCAGCCCATTTATTCTATATAGGGCCCACGGGATTCAAGCCCATTTGATGTGCATGGGGGCGCAAATGGAGTGACCCATTTGATATATTTAAAGCTCATGTGTGTAGGCCTATCTGATATATTTAAGGCCCAAGTTGTGAGGCCACTTTGATGTGTTTCATGGCCCATGGGTCATAGACCATTGCAATATACATATGGCTCATTGGTGAGGCTCATTAATGCAGCCATTTGATGAATGTAAGGCTCATGTAATTCAGCCCATTTGATGTATCTATGGCCCATGGATCGAGGCCCAACGGAATGACCTTACGGTCCATTGCAATGTGTGATTTCTTATGGTTCATGTAATGACATTTATGGCGGGTTGTGCCTAGAGAACAATGATGGTTTGACGTCCACATTGTATGTACAATGTTGGTTAAATGTCCGCATTGTAACTCTCCTTAAGGCCCATTGATAGGCCCATACTCGTTGCTATTCATCGCTTTATAACATGCTTAGTATAATTCTATGACTCATGCCCATACGCATCATATGTATGCTTGATATGAGTAGTGACTGATCATAGCATACGCCGTTGGGCAGACCATTTACAGGACTCATTATGAGATAGAGTGCCCTACATGATCGCGTAGTACGCGCTGAATTTTTACATGATTTGACGTGTGATTCATGCATCTCACATATGTGTGACATGATCACTGCACGCCCTAGTGACATCAGGGTCGTGGCTCCACAGGTATATCGTGGATGGCCGTATTGGATACCAGAAATACTTATTCTAGCACTGTGGGCACTTAGGATGTCCTTGGGTGAAAGTTCCAGAACCTTTTTGGTACCAGGAGATGCTCTAACGTCTAAACCAAGTGGATACATGAGCGCCCGAGTGCCGAATACCAGTAGGCCGCATCTCCCACTGTGTCGTAGTCGATTGGAAGGGGGTGTGGCCTTATCCGCCTGAGTGAGGGGGCTATAAGCTAGGTTGAGTTTGACTAATTCGCAAATGAGTCCGCTATCGACGAGCCGGGTAGGTATTGGCAGACTACTGGTCAGGCGAATAGTGAGGTCTTTTCTGCTTGCTTGACTGCGCAGCTAGGGAGGTGGCAGTCACTGCGAAGTGTATTAGACCCCGATGATATCCAGAGAGGAACTGTACTGATATATGTACTCGAGGAGTACCGACTTGCTTGGATTGCATTTCGCATATGACATTCGGTTATATATGCCTTGCATTGTATTGGTGTAGCCGATGACATTCATATCTCATCGCATAGCTTTGACATGGTTGATTCTATGGACTTACCACATACTTCCGTATTGTTCTGATACTGTACACTTGGCGTTTGCCTTACGCACACACTTACACCACCCTTTAAGCTTTTGTAAGCTTATGCACGATAGTTGCGTGCAGGTAGCGTTGGACGGCAGCAGAGCTGAGACAGGAGTGCATATCAGGACCTTTTGGAGCTTTTCATCACCTTGTATTTCCCTTTCCACATTGTACTTAAAGTTTTTGATATAGTGGATATGTGGTGATGTTGTTTTGTGACCTGGTTATGCTTGTGGTTATGCTCCATTATACAAAAAAATTCATTCTGAAAATCCTCCTTGTAGGATCCCAGGATCAGAAATCTGGCATTGGATTGTCAGGAGCCGAGAATGGGGCACTACGGAGGCTGTCGGCACCGGATTCGGCAATCGGGATTCATGGAAATCCGATTTTCGAGTTTGGAGCGTGACACATGAGTCATACAATCTAATCATGCATCAATCCTGCACATATCGTGAGCTCATGTGAGACAATCTCCACCTATCAGGGAGTCTCATAACAACCAGCACTATGATATATACAATAGTCAATCATATTTCATAACAGACATGCAGATGATGCGTATGGGCATGTATCATAATGATATGCAGTCACATACTTATAATCGGTATCAATAGCAAGCATTGACAATTGACATCGACAACGTGGACATTTAACCAACATTGTCCCCCAAGGAACGGCCCACATAAAGCCTAACATATAGTGGACTCATAGTCGCACACAAGGGCCAAATATACAACACCATGGGCCTCACTCAAGAGTTTAATATACATCACAATGGGCCTTTCACATGGGACTAACATACATTATAATGGGTTCCATCGCCTAGCCCTCAAATGCATCACAGTGGGCCTCATCACATAAGCCTCATATACATCACGTTGGGCCTTAAACACGGGCTGGATACACATCACAACGGGCCTCAAATACGGCTCGCATATACATTACATTGGGCCTCGACAATCAGAATCGGCGATCAGCCACGACAATCAGAATCGATAATCAGCCACGATAATTGGCCTCGATCGATAATCGGCCTCGATCGATAATCGGCCTCGATAATCAGAATCGGTCAATCGGTCATGACAAGCAGAATCGGCAATCAGCCACGTCAATCAACAATCGGCCACAATCGGTAATCGGTCACGATAATCGGCCTCGATTGATAATCGGTCAATGGACCACGACAAGCAGAGTCGGCAATCAGCCACATCAATTGACAAGCGGCCACGATCGGTGATCAGTCACGATAATCGGCCTCTATTGGTAATCGGTCAATCGGCCACGATAAACAAAATCGGTAATCGGTCACGTCAATTGACAATCGGCATGATCGGTAATCGGTCACGATAATCGGCCTCAATTGGTAATCGGTCAATCGGCCACGATAAACAGAATCGACAATCGGCCACGTCAATCGACAATCGGCCACGATCGGTAATCGGTCACGATAATCGGCCTCGATCGGTAATCGGTCAATCGGCCACGATAAACAGAATCGGCAATCGGCCACGTCAATCGATAATCGACCACGATAAACAGAATCGGCAATTGGCTATGTCAATCGACAATCGGCCACAATCGGTAATCGGTCACGATAATTGAGATCGATTGATAATCAGAATCGGCAAATCAGTCACGATAATCAGATCGATCGATAATCAGAGTCGACAAATCGGTCACGACAATCGGGATCGATCAATAATCAGAATCAGCAAATCGGAATTGGCCTCAACCTCAATAATCAAAATCGGTAATTGGCAGTCGAAATCGACCTCGACCCCGATAATCGAAATCGGTAATCAGCAGTCGGAATTGGCCTCGACACAAGGCGGGGTCCATAGATGGATGGCCAATGATGGATCATGTAATGTCAATGAGGCCCAAGCGCTGGGTTAACCCACTAGAGAACGATAAGAATGGGTCTATCCAGGCCTAAGGGAAGGTTACAATGTGGACATCCAGCCATCATTGCCCATCAATGTGGGGATTTAACCAACATTGCTCCCAAGGGGTGACTTACATAGGGCCAAACATATAGCGGGCTCAAGGCCTTACATACAATCACGATGGGCCTCATTTACGTCACACCGGCCTTGTCGTATGGGCTGACATACATTACATCGGGCCTCGAATACACAATAGGTGGCCCTTACGCCTGGGCCTCAAATATATCATATGAGCCTCATCGCACGGGCCTCAATACTAGGTCTCATATATTAAGTGGGCCTCATTACACAAGCTTAACAATACAAATGGACGGGCTTCGCCCATGGGCCAAAATACATCATGACGGTTCGCACCAGTGGGCTTCATGTATATCAAATCGGGCTGCACCAATGGGCCTTATAAACATCAAGTGGACCGTATCGATGGGCCACACCAATGGGTCGCACCAATGGGCCTCATAAACATCAAGTGGGTTGTATTAATGGGCCACTCCAATCAAACACGTACGTCACGGTGGGCCACATCACATGGGCCTAATACACATCATGATGGGCCGCATCACATAGACCTCGACTACATCATAATTGGCCTCACTATGGGCCTTAGATTCATACAGGTGGGCCCTATCATATGGGCCTTCAAGTTATCACAATGGGCTTCATCAAATGGGCTGTAAATGAATCACCATGGGCCTCATACGTGGGCCTTATATACAACAAGTGGGCCGCACTGCTTGGGCCTCATATGCATCAAATGGGACACGCTACACGGGCCTAATAATACAAACAAGTGAGGCCCCACACCTAGGCCTCAAATACATAACAAATGGGCCCTGCACCTGTGCCTCAAATACCTCATATGGCCTGCAATACATGGGCCACACCAATGGGCTTTATGTGTATTAAGTGGGCCACATCAATAGGCTGCACCATAAATAACCGTGAAGAGATTGAAAGATCATCTGGACCGTACCACAAATAATAGTGGGGCTAATGATTTTCACCGTTTAAATTGTAGGACCCACCACTTTATTTTCCGTTCAACCTGATCATAAGGTCACGAAGACTTGGATTAAGAGGAAATGAATCTCATATTGATCCTGAAAGGGTTTCAATGGTGGATGTTTACTTAATACTGTTTTCTGCAGTGTGGTCTTTGTGACCATCAGATCTGCTTCTTTTTTTTTTTTCGTCTCAACCCTTAAGACGAGCTTGCTGAATGGATGGACGGTTCAGATCTAACACATCACTTATGAGACCCATAGAACTGCTGAGTACAGCAGCTACAATACTGGTGAGAGGTACACTCGCCAATCTACTGTGCAGCGCACCAGTCCATTAAAATGGACAGACGGTGTGGATATACAATGCATTCACCAAGGTGGGTCCCACCTTTTGATGGACGGCGTGAATGAACATATATCATGGTGGGCTCCACAAAGGCTTGCTGACGTTATATAGTGGAGCCTACAGAGCTTACTGATGGATGGTTTAAATATAATACATACCACATGGTGGGTCCCACTGCACGAACGGACAATGTAGCTAAAATAATACATCACGGTAGGCCCCATAGGGTTTGCTGACGTTAACCAGTAATGGGACCCACCGTCCTAACTTTGGACGGTGTGGATATGAACCACATACATCAGGTGCGCCAAACATCACCCATCCAGATGGACGGGTGTGGATAGAGAAAAGATACATCAAGGTGGGTCCCATCCACACATGTTACACGTGTGGGATGGTCCACATATCAAAATAGATGGACAGCTTTGATAAAGCCCATACATCTTATATATGGACGATCTGGACAACCACACTCTAGAGCTAGCGTCAATACAATGGGCCACCGTCCCAAACGGATGGTCTGGATTAAACGCATACATCAAGGGTCCCACCTCACACGTGTCACACGTGTGGGTGGTCCCACATCACAAGAAAAAAAAAATTAAAATAAAATGATTGGACAGTATGTATACAATACATACTCCATGGCATCCTCACAGCCCTGGCTGCATCAGATCAGCAGTTGTACGTCCAACAAATGGACGGCCCAGATGTGGCATACATGTATGAGGTGGGTCTGCATGTGTGGGGCCCACCAGCAGCTTTTGGATCAAGCAAATGTCTGCGGTTTCCTTCTCGTCCAGGCTGTTAGACGGTGCCAACAGCACTGGACCGTTCAGCCACCTGTTGTAAATCAGGAAAGTGAGCCCCACGGTTGGCTAGCATGAGTAAAAAATACATGCTTCGTGGTGGGGTCCATCAGGGTGGGCCATGCAGCCCCAGAATCATGCTGGTATAGTGTTTTCCCTTCACCCGGGCTGGCCTAAAAATGGGCAGCAAGATAGGCCCTTCTCAGTGAACGGCTAGATGGTCCCCACTGAATGGACGGCCTGGTTATCATGTACCATCATGTGGGCCATATATCGTCAACACCAAAATAAAAGAGAGAGAGAGAGACAGAGAGATCACTGAGATAGAGGGAGGGACCCCGCCACTATGGGCCCTCCCTATATGATGCATACATCAAGTGGGTCCCAAATCATGTGGGCCCTTCATCAAAATCAAATGAAATGAACACCCACCTTAGGATCTTCTTCTTCATTCTTCCGCCAACGCGTTGTAGAGCTTCAAGGGAACAAGATTCAACGGTTGAGATCGATTTTAGATATTGAGATTGGGTGATAAGAAGGTGGGCCACACATGGTTTTTCCATGGAAGCCATGGAAGATTCTCCTCTTTTGCTTGGGAGAGAGGGAGAGAGATATGAGAGAGAGAGGTTGTAAGAGAGAGGGATGGGTGTGATGGGTGAATAGGTGAGTGATGGGTGAGGGATGGGTTGCTTTGACTTTGGGGTTGTTTGGGGATGGAGTTTTGTACTTGACATGAGAGGTGATTGATGGGATTAATTTGACATGTTTTAGAGATTTTCTTGGGATTAAAAACACGCGGCCTTTTTCTAGCACCGAACGCTGGCCCACATCTCCTGACCAGGGTATCGCCTCGGCGCGCGAGTCGCGGCATCTGAACCGCAACGACAGCGCGGTCGCTATGGTAAAGGTCTTGGGTTGAGTCGACTCGGGTTGACGGTATGTGAATCAGGGTCTCGCACAAATACCGTTTAAGGATCGAAGGTTACCGAAATTTGACCGGGAAGACCGCAGAAGTCTATAGAACGGTACGACCTAAGATACGGGTCTTACATTCGGTAAAAAAAAATTCTTTCAGACTTCAGTTTATGGAATTCAGTGGTCATCCATATTAGGATTGTATTTAGTTGTATTTGTTTCCATAGCGGGTGGTGGTCAAAACAAAGAGGTATCATCGCTTGGATATGAGCAAAGTAAAGTGATTGGTGAAAGTTTATAACTTTAAGATATTCATTTTGCCCAAAGGTGATAGACGTCTTAAATTTATTTCACTAGCACTGCTTAGCTTCATATTCAGTAGAGCCTCCTGTATGTTATAATTTCACCTAAAGGAGGAGTCACAATGATACGTCGAGCTCTTGCCAGAATTTGATAACTATGACCCATTATCATTGTGGGTTATTTAATTAAAGGCCCAAATCAATCTAATGTTAATACATGCATAATGTTTGTGGTTTACATTCATGTAGTATAATGTAAGACTTGTTCATTCATTGATGTGAGTGTTATGCTTTGTATGTCCAGATATGATTATTTTCAATATTTCAAACTAGTTTAATTCTATACATTTGCTTACTGAGTCCAATTTTAAGAAAATGAAGCATTCTTTAGGAAATCGTTCTTCAGGTCCTGCAGAGGATTGCACATACTTTAAAGAATGGGTTATTTCTAAGGGTAAGAATCAAATTTTAGTCTGTTTTGAATCTAATTTAATTAATATGTACACAGACTCTTAGTGAATAGATTTTGATGTAACTATTCACATATATAATTCCACGTAAGATATTATCCAAGGCCAGACACCAACCGATACAGAAAGGTCAGTTTATATGAGGAACGACATTAGAGCAAACGTGGAAGTTATTGGAGTCAGTAGGCTTAAGTTATCATTAGGACACTTTCTTGATCAAGTAGATACTGTATATGTGCCTTCTATAAGGCACAATTTGATTTTCATTTTCCGTTTAGACAAATTTGGTTATAAGTTTAAATTTGGAAATGGAAAATTAAGTATTTTCTATGATTCGATTATGATTCGTTCTAGCACTTTAGTCAATAAACTTTATAAGCTAGATTTGGATGTTTCACATGTCTACAGTATTAACTCATCACATGAAAACACTAAAGGCATTAAGCGAAGGTTAGATTGTGAAAATTTCTTCATGTTGTGGCACAGGCGATTAGGTCATATCTCTCATAAGAGATTGGAAAGGCTTGTGCGTGAAGGAATTCTTAACTCTCTGGACTTCTCAGACTTTGGGGTCTGCATAGATTGTATTAAAGGTAAACAGACTAGAAACAAGAAAAAGGGTGTCACTAGGAGCGTAAGACTCTTGGAAGTGATTCATATAGACATTTATATATCATTCCCTTCAGCATCTTGAAATGGGCAGAAATATTTTATCACTTTCATAAACGACTACTCTCGTTATGGGTACTTATACCTTATTAACGATAAATCAGATGCCCTGAATACATTTAAGATATATAAAGTTGAAGTCGAGAATCAACTCGATAAAATGATAAAAGTCATCAGATCCAACCCTGGTGGTGAGTACTACAGAAGGTATGACAAATCTGGGCGTAATATAGGAACATTCATGTAACATCCCGAAAATCGGGGGGTCAAGCAAAAACCCAACTCCCGAGTTCCAAAATGTTATTTATGCAACATGGATATGTATGATTGAATGTTGTCTGTGATAATGTATTAGACATGAGTGAGATTAAGCCAGAACAGCATATCATACTCCAGAGACAGTTAAATTTGCAAGCGGAAGACTGTAATAGTATGTATAACGTATATAAACTGTTGTATGTCTCCAGAGTGTGAATATATTACCAGGTTATACACATACATGTATACTTCAAAAATAAACAAAATGAATATACATGAGGGCGCTAAAACTACAAAATGACAATGTCAAAGTATCTAATCAACCTCCCTGCAATCCCGTCAATCAGAACACGCATAAAGGAGGAATCCTCCTCCTCATCATCAAGTCCAGCTCCGCCTCACAGGCCGCGCCATCATCTGCAATCACAAAAGGGACTGGTGGGTGTCCGGAAACACCATCCCGTAACGTGGGAGTGAGTGATCAACTCAGTGGGATAAGAGAGCAGAGATTAGCATGTTCACAATTCAATCACGCGATAATAGTAAAGCAGTAAATCAGACAATCCTAATACTGTTGTTAATGCAGGATGACATGACGTGATGTATGCCCTCACCGACGATCTCCCTCATGCGGCAACATCTTACGACCGCGGCATGCCACACTCCCTAGAGTGCTCCACATCTTCCAGGCACATGCAATGCTATGGTGATATGATTTCCAAGTTGTTATTAAGTCCATTCAAACAGCAGGATTGGGAAACTAAGGTACTTCCCTTGTATCAATCCCAACACGGATCCTGTCTAGGGTCGTCACTCCTAGTAATCTCATACGATGTACATTTCGTAGGTCACTGCAAGGGCTGCCAGGGCTGTTGCTCGCACTCGTTGCACCGCTCCCCCATCACCTTATCAATACAGGCCTACTGTACTCTACTGCACGGAAGGGTCGTCGCCTCCCGTGAACTCAGAATACGCTCGCGGTCACTACAAAGGGCTCGTCGCCTGATCAGTGTAGGCCGACAGCTAGAATATAGTGTCCCATACCACCATAATCTGCTCACGAGTCAAGGTGCTCACTGGTCACTACGGGGAGGTTTGTGGCCCCAGCGTAGGCCGACAGCTCGACCACGGTGTCCCATACCACCATGCCCGGCTCATGAGTCTTCGTGGATCAAGGTACCACGGTTAATAGGGTTTACAATGGTAAGTTTAGTACCCTAGGTTCAAGCAATTATGACTCATACAAGGTGAACATACATCGGCCAGTCGGGTTACTTGACGGGCTCGACTAGCGCGATCGCATCTCAAATCGAACGACATGAAGTGCGTAAAACACTTCGCGTGGCCTAACCACTGCCGCCAACTCTAAACACGAATCACGTTCATCGACGCGTCGTTCGTGGCTATGACCAGTCAGCCACGAATTCGCTCAGTTACCGACTGCCTGGACTACGGGTAGTCCCAAACACTTATGGAATCAAATCAGCAATTTATGTAAGAGCTTTGAAATTGAAATACGATCATGTGAGCATGTTAACACGTGTTATAACATTCAACTTCAGCAAATCTTCAAGTACGCATATTCCATGCATGTAGTGAAATCATGCATATAGTCAACATGTAGAGAATCATTTAGGTCAGCATATTAATTGAAGAATCAATCAAAAACTACCTCATAACATCATTCAATTCAACACATACTAATACAAACATTTATACAAACACATACACTACACACTTAAGTCTACATATAGTATGTCGACCCAAAATGCGTAACTAGGCGAATCTCTTCGCCAAACTGATTATGCAAGCATTCCTAACTCTCTAATACGACGACAAAACATGTCAATCACGTCAGCAAACTATGCATGTAGACCGCACTTCCTACAAATGACTAAAATGCCCTAAATCTCATATTCTTCGTTAATTTACGAAACAGGAAACGGAGAGCATGTTGTACATGTCAAACGGCGATGCCGTCGATAATCTACTATTAAACGACATTGAAAGCGTTGTAAACCGTCAATCAAAGCGTCTAAAATCCTCACCTAGTCTCTCACGGTCGCGGGATTTTGAACGGAGCGTGTACGCTTCGTCTACGGCTGTAAGAGAACCTGATTTATGGATTACGTTAGCTAACATGTTGTGCATCGACGTAAACCCTAAATCAGCAAGTTTTTGGGATTATTCTATACCTGAAAAGGTGGAGAAATCACCAGCCAGGTGATTGGAAGGAAGTGCTGATGCAGCAACCGTTGATGGCTCGGAAGCGGGAAAAATCTCCTCTTCCCTTTCTCTCAAACTCTCTCTCTCTTTTCTAGGGTTTAGGGAAATTCGTATGCAAGGAAGGAATGAGGGTTTCAACCCCTTTTATAAGCTTGGAAACGCCGGAATTAGGCTCCGGGACGAAGTTTACTTATTGCCTATCCATTTCGGGGCTGTTTCGGTCCAAAAACTGCTTTCTGGTGGTCCCCTGGTCGATTGCGATCAGACTTAAGCTCATGCGTACCAGATGTACCTCGTATTAAGTTTTCAGTCTGGCAGGGTTCGCAGATCGCACGTAGCGGACCAGTTTCAGTTCAGCGGTCACCGCACATAGATCAGGGCTGAAAGTCCCATGATAATAAATAGATATTTTTCCTGATCCGAGGGTGTAATCTGGATGAATTCTGACGGTCAGAACGCTTAATACTGACGCGTCAAGTCGTGTGCCAGATTTGAATTTGAAATTCCAAATTTGTCCCTATTCGCGGTCGCTTCAGTCTGGGTTCAACGAAATACTCTGTGATTATCGGTTTGACTTGATTTTCGAAATGATTGTCAAGTCCAGCGGGGCGGTTCTAACGGTCTAAGATAGGAGGTACCGGACCTTCGACGCGCGGTCTAAATCCAATATAAAAATTCAATGTGGTCCAGAGGACAAACCCGCTTAGAGTTTGATCCGAGGTTATAGAGTATTGTAGAGTTGTTTGTTCTACTCGATTTGGGTCTTGTGGAACGTATTTAAAGTGATCAGGGACTGTTTCCCAGCCACTCCAACGTTGCGCTAGTTAACCTATGCTTAGTTTCTAAAGAAATTAATCCTAAGTGGTTTCTTTGGCTATGGAATTGGGTTCTGAACGGTTTTTCAGGTGTTTTAATTGACCCACTGCCTAAGGACGTCAAATCCCAGATTAGCCAAAATCCGGGGTGTTACAATCTACCCCCCTTAAAACACAATGTCGTCCCCGACATTGGCGAAGGGTAAGGAGTACTTTCTCTAAGGAAGGTTCAAATCCTATTTAATAACCTAATCGTACATATAACCTAAATCAAATGTTTCGATCCTGGGCCAGTGGGAAAGAGGCCAACCACTCTTCCGCTGCGCCACACTGATCGAACGACAGTGTTGACTAATCCTAACTGGATTGGACTTAATACGTTTTACCCCCCTTAAAACTTGGTTTTTCTTAAATTCAAGAATCTATGCATCGCTCTATATATCGGAACAAGGTGCAACTTAGGGGCGATCTTTGACATGAATTAGGGAACAACCTCTCATTACAGTGGCTTTCCCTGATAATGATGCGTTCTATGGCATTGGTATCTATGGCGATAGAGATGAGCCTAAGCTCTATTGTGGATAGGTTCAGGTATGAGTTGGTGGCAAGATGCCTAATTCTCTACTGGCTTTAAGTCCTCGCCATTTCCCAAAGACACTATGATCCTGTTTAGTTGTAGATGGTCGAGCCAACACGGAAGAAAGGTTGTGTAATGGGTCTGAGCCGGATACATAGACTTTCTGTCTAGCTAGGACAGAAGATTTATTGTATCAATTCTTAATCCGAGTCGATTCCGATCTTCTGCTTGATTAGAGCATTGGATTTATTGGTAACCACTAGGATTAAGAAGTCGATTCAGACCGCGAATACATCGCTTACATGTAGTTCCTTTATTCCGCATTCTCGAATGCAATAAGCCCTTGGGGAAGGCAATTCTAGGGGGCGTGCTAGTACATTCTAAGTTCAATCTGAGGGAGTTATAAATGTTCCCTGAGAGTGTATGGTTCCTTCCTATGGGCAACAATAGAAATCTATTAGTCATAAAGAAATCTAACCTACTATCCCTTAGCATATATAGGCCTTACACTGCCTAAGTCAACTAGTAACCTAGTCTGTAACTCAGTACTTATAATCCAAAGCCTAAGTTTATACGTTAAATGGTTCCATACCATTTCTACTATAGGGAATTGTTCTATCACTCAGGGTCAAGATTATCTAAATAGAATTGGGTTTCCTATATCGTCAGATCCTTCAAATCTAGCAGTGCTAACTCTAGGACCAAAACGCCAAGGGCCTATGTGGCCAGTAGCATTCAGTTGTATTAAATAGAACCGCATTCCTAGTCCCATAGTGGGATCGGAAGTGGCATGCTTGGTAGGAGGGTGGGGTGGGATAAAAACTAATTTGTAGGCTGAATCCCGGGAGTTACACTACTCCTGATCCAGGGACAATACCTTACAGTGAAATGAGACGGCATGCACTCTATTCCACAAATTTTTGCTACATTAAACCCAAACCACAACACAAACATTCACATAACAAGTCGAAAAGCATCATGCATTTCATTAAACCAAAATTGTCATAATACAAGGGATATCTCCCTACAAGTATCATGACAAAAAGTACATGGGAGCTATGTCAGTCAGCTACTACAGCAACATAGGTAAACTACCAGCCTTATCAGGCTTACAAAACACAATTTAAAACAGGAAATGACTAACTACTGATAATAACATCAAAGATCGCATCTCTAGTCGGAGTCTGGTGATGGAGGAGGAGCGCCCTTATCCTGTAAGCAACACAGGATCGCCTTCAAGGTACGAGTCACCTTGCCAAATTTCTTCTTTGTAACGGCCTTGGCATCAGCGACCTCTGCGCGAAGTTCTTGGACTTCCCTTCGCAAAGCGGTCTGACTCTCCTCCATCCGAGCAATGCGGTCATCGATAGTAGCCTGCGCAGAAGGAGGAGGGCTCTCGTCAGTATCCTGAGCCTCCTCTTCTACTTCTTCCTGAACCTCTACTCTAGGTTCTTCTTCGCTTTGATCTTCCTCTTCATCAAAGTCATCCCCACTATCCCTTTCAAGTTGATTTTCACGATATTGCGACCCAATCTTCATCTTAACCATTGTCGACTCATCAATGGTGTGAATCGATACCGGCAATTCGGGCCCAAGTCTATAGGCAAACTCAAGCGCAATCTTGCAAATGAGTCGGCCAAAGGGAAGCGATTCGGATGTTCTTCTCGACCTGGCTATGAGAACTATCTGCCGTAAGATGAAAGTGGCCATACATACGTTCTCTCCCTGGGCCACCAGAAATAAGAAATCGACCATAAGACGTGTGCATTCAATGCGGTTCGTCGACCTGGGATAGACATTGAACGTGCAGATATGGTGTAGCAGGCGCAAATCCTCAGACATGTACGTCGCCTTGAGGCTATTATTAGGCTGCCATGGAACCAACTTACCGCACAGAAACCGGGTGCGGCGATCTCGTTCACGTCTAGTCCTCAAATTCTTCTCACTAGGATGCACATCACCTAGAGGCACGTTGAGAAGTCGCGCAACCAACTGGACGTCGATCGTAGCCATCCGATCTCTACCAAAAGGGATTTTGAACTGCAAGGGCTCCAAGGTAGGACTCTGGATATTAGCATACAAGGCACGAACGGTGCTCACATTAGCACGAGCGCGAGCTTCAAAGATCGGTCCCCAGTGCGCAGCTTCAATGCGTTCGAACAACAGATACTCGCCGAACAATCGCCCATCTACGTCCGCCTCAAATAACACTCTACGATCAGTGTATTCACCATGAGGCATCTCTGATAGAATGGTTCGTCCAAGGTGTGCATGGGGATCCAAATCCCGCTTTGTACGGCACTCCAGGACTGCAGCTGGACCTGCGGCGGCGCTTGGACTCGCGGCACCACCCCGCGGTCTTCTCGATCGAGCAGGGCGGCTCGGCCCAGCCTCGTCTGTCGCAGTTTTCCTCTTACCCATCAAAGATATGATGGATGAAAGCGACAAAAGGCCCAAAATGGCTTCCACAAAGGCCATGGAAAATGCCGAAAATGTGGAGAAATGGGTGCCCAATCTGACAAAAGGAAATCTAGGCGTCGTAGAGGGATGCTTCAAGCTTCCCAAGGCTATAGTTTCAAAGAGAAATACAAACAAAAAGATGGGATGGAGCACCTCACGATTTCAGCTATATATGGGGGATTTTTGAGCTCCAAATGGTGATATCTTCAAGGAAAGAGGCTGCCAACACCCAATAAATGATGGGTGGTGGTCGGTTTTGGCCAAGGAAGGTGTTAGAAGTGATTTGGGACGCTGGGGTTTGGAATGGGTTACTGAAAATCGAAGATAGGGTTATGTAGAGGGCTGTTTGTGAAGGAGAGGTGGGATTTGGGGATTTTCGTGAGGTGGGAGGTGCATAGGGGTGATGTGGACCCTATTTAAGGGGGTGCGCCCGAAGGACAGCTCAAACGGAGCTCGCCGGCCGGCGATGCATCGCCCGGCCGGCGATGGCATCGCCGGTCAACTCGCAAGTTGACCGGTGGGACCCCATGGGTCTGGTCCCCCATGGTCCCAGGGTCCCAAAAAGTCTGGTCCCACCCCTTAGTTCATAGTATTTTTGTCTCTATGAGCCCAAACATGTGTTCGGAGCTTTCCGGGTCCACATTGCAATCTCGAATACCAAACCATATGATGCAGCATATGAATTTGGGGTAGAAGGAGCCAGTACACCTATCTAGATCCTTAGTTGCTAAAGAAAGTGAAGTTAGAATGGCCTTATGGCCATTTTTCATAAAATTTTACTATTCACTATAAAATTTTGTGAAAGTACTAATTTGTATTATTTTCACATTAGGTTTGATGCCTAACATGAAATGGATAAGAAAAAACTGAAGGTTAAAGTGTTTAGAGAAGGAATTTTGAGAATTTTTGGCAAAACGGGGTTTTTTAAGCCCTGACGATTGATTACTGGAGTCGTGGTCATTCCACGGCCCAAGGATTTACTTTTGCGGTTTAAAATCTCTCATAGGATATCTCAACCTAACTTCCTATAGCTTAGCAGCGATTCGGGTGGCCTTACGCGACCCGAGATGCGTTACAGAGTCGGTCTTGCGATCGATTCTAATAGACTTCGCCTATCGGCGAATCTGCGATCCTGGACGTGTTTCTAGACCCTTCTCGCACCCACCTATGTCAAAGGAAGTGACAGCGTGCGTCGCGTGACCATAACCCAGGCCCGGTTTAATCCAAATCATGCTCTGATACCAACTGTAACATCCCGAAAATCGGGGGGTCAAGCAAAAACCCAACTCCCGAGTTCCAAAATGTTATTTATGCAACATGGATATGTATGATTGAATGTTGTCTGTGATAATGTATTAGACATGAGTGAGATTAAGCCAGAACAGCATATCATACTCCAGAGACAGTTAAATTTGCAAGCGGAAGACTGTAATAGTATGTATAACGTATATAAACTGTTGTATGTCTCCAGAGTGTGAATATATTACCAGGTTATACACATACATGTATACTTCAAAAATAAACAAAATGAATATACATGAGGGCGCTAAAACTACAAAATGACAATGTCAAAGTATCTAATCAACCTCCCTGCAATCCCGTCAATCAGAACACGCATAAAGGAGGAATCCTCCTCATCATCATCAAGTCCAGCTCCGCCTCACAGGCCGCGCCATCATCTGCAATCACAAAAGGGACTGGTGGGTGTCCGGAAACACCATCCCGTAACGTGGGAGTGAGTGATCAACTCAGTGGGATAAGAGAGCAGAGATTAGCATGTTCACAATTCAATCACGCGATAATAGTAAAGCAGTAAATCAGACAATCCTAATACTGTTGTTAATGCAGGATGACATGACGTGATGTATGCCCTCACCGACGATCTCCCTCATGCGGCAACATCTTACGACCGCGGCATGCCACACTCCCTAGAGTGCTCCACATCTTCCAGGCACATGCAATGCTATGGTGATATGATTTCCAAGTTGTTATTAAGTCCATTCAAACAGCAGGATTGGGAAACTAAGGTACTTCCCTTGTATCAATCCCAACACGGATCCTGTCTAGGGTCGTCACTCCTAGTAATCTCATACGATGTACATTTCGTAGGTCACTGCAAGGGCTGCCAGGGCTGTTGCTCGCACTCGTTGCACCGCTCCCCCATCACCTTATCAATACAGGCCTACTGTACTCTACTGCACGGAAGGGTCGTCGCCTCCCGTGAACTCAGAATACGCTCGCGGTCACTACAAAGGGCTCGTCGCCTGATCAGTGTAGGCCGACAGCTAGAATATAGTGTCCCATACCACCATAATCTGCTCACGAGTCAAGGTGCTCACTGGTCACTACGGGGAGGTTTGTGGCCCCAGCGTAGGCCGACAGCTCGACCACGGTGTCCCATACCACCATGCCCGGCTCATGAGTCTTCGTGGATCAAGGTACCACGGTTAATAGGGTTTACAATGGTAAGTTTAGTACCCTAGGTTCAAGCAATTATGACTCATACAAGGTGAACATACATCGGCCAGTCGGGTTACTTGACGGGCTCGACTAGCGCGATCGCATCTCAAATCGAACGACATGAAGTGCGTAAAACACTTCGCGTGGCCTAACCACTGCCGCCAACTCTAAACACGAATCACGTTCATCGACGCGTCGTTCGTGGCTATGACCAGTCAGCCACGAATTCGCTCAGTTACCGACTGCCTGGACTACGGGTAGTCCCAAACACTTATGGAATCAAATCAGCAATTTATGTAAGAGCTTTGAAATTGAAATACGATCATGTGAGCATGTTAACACGTGTTATAACATTCAACTTCAGCAAATCTTCAAGTACGCATATTCCATGCATGTAGTGAAATCATGCATATAGTCAACATGTAGAGAATCATTTAGGTCAGCATATTAATTGAAGAATCAATCAAAAACTACCTCATAACATCATTCAATTCAACACATACTAATACAAACATTTATACAAACACATACACTACACACTTAAGTCTACATATAGTATGTCGACCCAAAATGCGTAACTAGGCGAATCTCTTCGCCAAACTGATTATGCAAGCATTCCTAACTCTCTAATACGACGACAAAACATGTCAATCACGTCAGCAAACTATGCATGTAGACCGCACTTCCTACAAATGACTAAAATGCCCTAAATCTCATATTCTTCGTTAATTTACGAAACAGGAAACGGAGAGCATGTTGTACATGTCAAACGGCGATGCCGTCGATAATCTACTATTAAACGACATTGAAAGCGTTGTAAACCGTCAATCAAAGCGTCTAAAATCCTCACCTAGTCTCTCACGGTCGCGGGATTTTGAACGGAGCGTGTACGCTTCGTCTACGGCTGTAAGAGAACCTGATTTATGGATTACGTTAGCTAACATGTTGTGCATCGACGTAAACCCTAAATCAGCAAGTTTTTGGGATTATTCTATACCTGAAAAGGTGGAGAAATCACCAGCCAGGTGATTGGAAGGAAGTGCTGATGCAGCAACCGTTGATGGCTCGGAAGCGGGAAAAATCTCCTCTTCCCTTTCTCTCAAACTCTCTCTCTCTTTTCTAGGGTTTAGGGAAATTCGTATGCAAGGAAGGAATGAGGGTTTCAACCCCTTTTATAAGCTTGGAAACGCCGGAATTAGGCTCCGGGACGAAGTTTACTTATTGCCTATCCATTTCGGGGCTGTTTCGGTCCAAAAACTGCTTTCTGGTGGTCCCCTGGTCGATTGCGATCAGACTTAAGCTCATGCGTACCAGATGTACCTCGTATTAAGTTTTCAGTCTGGCAGGGTTCGCAGATCGCACGTAGCGGACCAGTTTCAGTTCAGCGGTCACCGCACATAGATCAGGGCTGAAAGTCCCATGATAATAAATAGATATTTTTCCTGATCCGAGGGTGTAATCTGGATGAATTCTGACGGTCAGAACGCTTAATACTGACGCGTCAAGTCGTGTGCCAGATTTGAATTTGAAATTCCAAATTTGTCCCTATTCGCGGTCGCTTCAGTCTGGGTTCAACGAAATACTCTGTGATTATCGGTTTGACTTGATTTTCGAAATGATTGTCAAGTCCAGCGGGGCGGTTCTAACGGTCTAAGATAGGAGGTACCGGACCTTCGACGCGCGGTCTAAATCCAATATAAAAATTCAATGTGGTCCAGAGGACAAACCCGCTTAGAGTTTGATCCGAGGTTATAGAGTATTGTAGAGTTGTTTGTTCTACTCGATTTGGGTCTTGTGGAACGTATTTAAAGTGATCAGGGACTGTTTCCCAGCCACTCCAACGTTGCGCTAGCTAACCTATGCTTAGTTTCTAAAGAAATTAATCCTAAGTGGTTTCTTTGGCTATGGAATTGGGTTCTGAACGGTTTTTCAGGTGTTTTAATTGACCCACTGCCTAAGGACGTCAAATCCCAGATTAGCCAAAATCCGGGGTGTTACAATTCATTAAATACCTACAAGATTGTGGCATCGTCGCCTAGTATACCATGCCTGGTACTTCAGAGCGAAATGGTGTAACGGAAAGGCGTAATCGCACCCCAAAGGACATGGTGCAGTATATGATTAGTAATTCAACATTGTCAGAATCTTTATGGGATGATGCGTTAAAAATAGTTGTACATATATTTAATAGAGTCTCGAGTAAGGCTATGATGAAACTCCATATGAATTGTGGACAGGGCGAAAGCCTAGTTTATGATACTTTCATGTACAGGATTGTCCTGCAGAAGTCAAACCGTATAACCCATATAAAAGAAATCTTGACCCTAAAATGGTTACTTGCTTCTTTATTGGATACCCAGAAAGATCCAAAGGATTCATATTCTGTTGTCCATCATATTCCATGAGAGTCATTGAGACTACGAATGCTAGGTTTATTGAGAATACTGAAGATAGTGGGAGCACGAACTTAAGAAACATTGTATTTGAGGAAGAACGGACTGTGATTCCCACCACAATTATTCAGAGTAGCATGGTCATTCGTCCAGCAACAGACCCTGAGAACCCTATGGATGACCATGCAGAGCCTCAAATACAACCAATTGATGAGGAAATAAAAAACTCAATTTAGAATAATGAGCCATTAAGATGATCACATGGAGAGAGAAGATCTATGATTCCAGACGATTACATCGTCTATCTATAAGCGCATGACTTTGATATTGGGGTTGAAAAGGATCCTGTATCTTTTCACAAGTCGAACAAAGTGCGAATTCTTCTCAATGATTCGATGTCATGAAGGATGAATTGAAATCCATGAAGGATAACAAAGTCTGAGACCTTGTTGAATTGCCTAAAAGGATTAAGCCGATTGGTTGTAAGTGGGTATTCAAAACTAAATGGGACTCTAAGGGCAATATTAAAAGATACAAAGTCAAACTAGTTGTAAAGGGTTCAGTTAGCGTGAGAGCATTAACTTTAAGGAGACTTTCTCACCTGTGTCCAAGAAAAACTCATTTACGATCATTATGACTCTTGTGCCTCATATGGATTTAGATCTACATCAAATGGACGTAAAAACAACGTTTCTCATTGGAGACCTAAGTAAGAATGTATGCATGTTGTAACCAGAAGGCTTCAAAGCCAAAGGCTCAGAACATCTGGTCTGCAAGCTTAAGAAGTCCATTTATGGGTTGAAATATGCATCATGACAGTGGTATCTAAAGTTTCATGAAGTTGATTTTTCATATGGTTTCATTGAAAACACTGCGGATGAGTGTATATATGTGAAAATCAATGAGAGTAAGTTTATTATTTTAGTTTTGTATGTTGACGACATTTTATTGGCCAGTAATGATATCGGTTATTGCGTGAAACTAAAAAATTTGTCTCAAAACTTTGAGATGAAAGATCTTAGTGATGCATCATTTATCATCGGCATTCAGATTAGCTGGGACAGATCATGTGGACTATTTGGCTTATCACAGAGGGCGTATATTGATAGAGTTCTCGAAAGATTGAACATGCAAGGTTATGCTCCTAGCCAAGCACCTATTGTAAAAGGTGATAGGTTTGGCCAATTTCAGTGTCCTAAGAATGACCTAGAAATGGACAAAATGAAATATATTCCGTATGTCAGCAGTAGGGAGCATCATATATGCTCAGGTATGTACACGTCTAGATATTATTTTTGTGGTTAGAATGTTAGGCAGGTACCATAACAATCCAGGGATAAACCATTGGATAGCTGTTAAGAAAGTATTGTGCCACCCGCAAAGGACAAAGGACTTCGCACTCACGTACAGAAGATCCTATTGTTTGGAACTGGTTGGATACATAAATATAGATTTTGTGGGCTGTCTCGATACCAAGAAGTCCACCTCAGGATATGTATTCATGATGGGTGGAGGAGCGATATCATGGAAGAGCGTAAAACAGTCGATTACGACATCTTCTACCATGAAAGCAGGGTATGTAACATGTCATGAAGCCATGAGTTAGGCGATCTGACTTCAGAGTTTTTTCTCTGGTTTACGGGTTGTGCAGATGATCCCAAAACCATTGAAAATCTATTGTGATAGTTCAGCTACAGTTAATTTCTCTAACAATAACAAGCATTCATCGAGGTCAAAGCATATTAACATTAAGTATCTTATTGTGAATGAGAGAATTTAGAATCATTAGGTGTCTGTGGAACTCATCGGCATGAAGCAGATGATAGCAGATCCTCTCACTAAAGGTCTTCCTATTGCGCTCTTTAAGGAACATGTGACGTTTATGGGAGTTATAGATCCCAATGATGTATTTCAATAGTGGGAGTTTTCAGTTTTGATCAAATTGTGTACAGACATTTCAAAGATATATTTTATATGCATTGATGATTCTATTATTCAGTTTATATCATTTTCTCCTTCAGTGTGCACTTTCAGTTTTGAGTAAGAAAGAATTTGGTTTGTGTCGTAGTAACATGTTTAGATGGACCACTTGAAGATAGGCATGTGTAATCACATTAGATGTGCAATCTTCATACCACACCCCATATCTTTGATCCATGTCATAGAGGCTATCTATTGGTATTCATGACCGCGATTTGTTGCATTTCGAAATGTTTAAATGCTGTGTTGACTACCACAATTCAATATTCGTAATCCTGATGAACCGGATTTGACAAGCGTTGCTTATAATTATCCAATGGTATTGTTTTGAAATTCAATAAGGTGCC
This sequence comes from Magnolia kwangsiensis, assembly GCA_037074715.1. Taxonomy (NCBI): domain Eukaryota; kingdom Viridiplantae; phylum Streptophyta; class Magnoliopsida; order Magnoliales; family Magnoliaceae; genus Magnolia; species Magnolia kwangsiensis. The sequence continues at coordinate 141,180,836 of CM073576.1, read as the reverse complement.
CATTACAAACTTTAAAAAAGCAAATATATTTTTCAAAATTATTTTCACAATTAAAATAAAATGCTTTAATTTCCTTCAGAGATCAGTGTAGCCCAAGTGAGAGAATGTAAGATTCTTATCAGGTGGGGCACACATGATCACCGGTTAAGATCTGGTCGTTGGATTATTCAAACTGAGTGATTTAGTGGGGCCCATTATAGTTGTGATCATTGTATATAGGTTTGGGGCGGGACGCTTGAACCGATGTCCCTATACTCGATTATTAAGTCAGATATGGAAACATATGGTGTGGAGAACCTAGAGGGAGAAGTGTGATAGATAAGCTTCTTGCCCTCTTTTCTATAAATAGATGCCTTAGTTCCCTCACCAGCACAAGTGAGAAAACCCTAGTCCCATTGAAGGTTCTCCTAAAGGGTGTGAGATACGGAAGATCAGGATTCTTGTCAACTACAACGAGGAATCAGGAATGTCTTCCCAATTAGGTACACTTAAGATTATTGTATTTGATCTTCATTATTGATGCATAGACGATCCGTCAATTCCATAATACAAGTATAAAACTACCATCTATACATCTAATAGAGCTAAGGGAGATGCTCGTCGTATCTGTGAAGGAGAGATGAAGAAGAATGATGATGGAAGAATAGTCTCTCTTTCTGTCTCTCTCTCCTCTTCTCTTCTCTTCTCTTCTCTTCTCTTCTCCACAAGGTGATGCAACCCAGGAGGGGGGTTCATGCTCTCTTTGATTTGTATATCTCACTGTGAAGGAAGATCATTAATTTATCCCATACATACACATAGTTGTTATATAATCCTTCTATTGTCTAGGCCATCCACTATTTTAATCCAAATCCCAAGTGGTAGATCATTATCAATTGAAATAAAATAAGTTTTAACAATTAAAAGGATTTTACATTTAAAACCCTTTTTTAAGCCAATTAAACCTTTAAATATTGGGCCCAATGGTAAAATCACTTGTTAAGTCCCTAATTTAATCGAATTTAACATTAAACAACTTCCTAAATAAACCTAGTAAATCTCATATTGGCTCATGTATGAATTAATGCATTTTGATGGACATATCCAGTGTCATTCTCTTTCAATGCCTTCGAGAAAACCTCATAAAGTAAGCCAAAACTGCCCAATCAATATCAAAGATCCATACACGCACTCAAGTATAAGGATTGATCATCTTTCATGCATTAACAAGTCCTTAATCGCATTATCATATTCAAGGCTAATTAGCCTTCGGGGTGTTTGTTAACGCCAAAAACTTTCACTTAATACCGAATCTGGAAAGTCGTCGATGTTAAACGGTGTTTGTTACTGCCAGATGAGGAAAGCGCTCCATTATTTTATGTCGGTGAAGGAGGTCTAACTTAATAGTGAATCCAGAAATTGCTTCGTAAATATATTTTTAAAATCCAATATTACCCTGTGTAAACAAAGATTTTCTTGTTCACGTAATTAATAACCCAACTTTTAACATGTGACACTTTTCTGGGTCCACCATGATTTATGTGTTACATCCACACCATCCAACTTTTTTATATTATCCTAAAGCATGATCCCAAAAAATATACACAGCAAAAGTTCAAGTCGATCACACCACAAAAAGTAGTGGGAATGGAACAACTACCGTTAAAACCTTCCTAAGGTCCACCATGAGGTTATTTGCCATCTAACCTCTTCATAAAGTCACACAAACCTGGATGAAGAGAAAACACAAAAATAAGCTTGATCGAAGCCTTATGTGGCCCTAGGAAATTTTCAACGTTAGGCACCCAATCTATTTCTTATAGTGTTGCCTGCATGAGCCTTAGATCTGCCTGGCTTTTGGTATTATTCTCTAAAATGGTATGGAAAAATGGATGGATGGTGTGGATGAAACATATACATCACGGTAGACCCCACATAGCCTTAGACATGACTATCTTTCTCTAGCTAGATCCTAATGGGGTAGTACGGGATCCCTGCCCGGATTTGCAGGGGGAAGCGGCTTGTGTGGGTGCCACAAGCTAGCTCCATTTTGTGTTGACGTCACTAAGTTTTGTGGGGCCCACCATGATGTATGTGTTATATCCACACAGTTCATCTCTTTGGTGAGATTAGCATAGAGAATGAGCCTAAAAATGAGTTATATTAAAAGCTCAAGTGGACCATGCCACAAAAAGCAGTGGGGAAAATGATTCCCACTGTTGAAACATTCATAGGGTCCACCACAATGTTTATTTTCCATCCAAACTGTTAATAAGGTCATGCGGACCTGGATGAAGGTAAAAACCAAATATCAGATGGGTCCACAACTTGTGTGACCCCAAGAAGGTTTCAATGGTAGATGTTCAATCCCCACTGCTTTCTGAAGTGTGGTCCACTTGAGCTTTGGATCTATCTCATTTTTAGGCTCAGGCCTTGAAACATTCTCACCAAATGGATAGACAGTTTGGATATAACACATACATCGTGGTGGGCCTACTAAACCTGTTGACGTCAACATAGTAGGACAGTTTGGATATAACACATACACCGTGGTGGGCCTACTAAACTTGTTGGCGTCAACATAGCGGAGGTCAAATAATTGGCTCCCCATGCGGATCGCCTGGTGACGCTGCAGTAGGGAGCAAGATATTGGACAAGGCCCTACCATGATGTATGTGTTTTATATATGCACACTCTTCTTCTATTTTTCCAAATCATTGACCAAAATTGAGACATCCAAATCTAAGGTGAACCACATCACAAGAAAACAATGGTGATTGAACACCCATCATTAAAAACTTTCTAAGGCTCATGGTAATGTTTATTTACCATCATTAAAAACTTTTTAGGACTCACTGTAATGTTTATTTACCATCTAATGTGTTCATTAGGTCACACGGACCGGATGAAGGGAAAACACAAATATCAATTTCATCCAAAACTTTTGAGGTCCCTAAGATGCTTTTAATGGTGGGCGTTCGATCACCACTCCACTTGAGATTCGGACCTTCCTCATTTTTGGGGTCATTTCCTAAAATGATATGGAAAAATGGGTGGACGACGTGGATAAAACACATACATTATGATGTGGGCTACACAACACCATCCAATAACTATGGGCTACTAACATCGTCAGTACACAATCCGGATCCACTTAGGTGGGTGGGACTCCAGATTGTGGGACCCACCATAATGTTTGTGACTACATCCATGTTGTCCATTCATATCGAAAGCTCGTTGTTAGGCATGATCTAAAAAATGAGGCAGATCCAAATCCTAGATGAACCATAGTACACAAAATAGTCGTAAATGACAATGAAAAAAAAAAAATCTTATGGGCCACAAATGCTTTGGATTAAGATGATATTTGTGTGATCTCTTCATCTAGGTCTTTTTGACCTTATCAATAGGTTGGATGATAAATAAATATTTTGGTGGAATCCATGAAGTTTGTTTCCTATGGAGACAGGCAAATGTGTCAAATTAACATATTTCAAACATTTCGAACATTACTTAACAAATAGGTTGTTCTAGGCTCAATACTTAATTTTCTGACTTCAAATTTTGACTTTAGATTTAGATTTCAGATTCAAGCTTCATACTTTAGATTTAACAAACGAGCCCTTAGACTATTGACTTATACTTTGATTTTTCAATACAAATGTTCAAAGGTTTGATAATAGGATCTTATGTCCATGACATACTTATACTCTTGTGTATAGTAGGACAAAAGTACAATTGATATCAAGTCAACGATTGATAGGGTAGAGTACTTCTATCTTGACCTAAATAAGTTCTAACTTTTTTTTTTCTTTTTTTTCCTGATGAAACCCAAATAAGTTCTTACATATAGGATGGCTACACATCTCAAATATTGATGTTCATGGATATGTCCTAAGCATTTCTGTCGGTTATGGCACAATAAGGTATTGAGAGTCATAAACCACAAAATTTCCCAATCAATAACTGTTGTATACAATCTCAAGTTTCGAAGGACAGAAAAATTTAATTTTTATATAACCTAAGTAAACTAAATTTAAAATAACACTAGATATTATCTAAAATATATCACAGATGTCCAAATGACCCATGGTCATCAAGATCAATGGCTGAATTCGACCCTATAACATTCAAACATCCAATGGATAAGGGTGCACACTCAAGAGCAGAACTTCAACACAAAGTATATATTTCAGTGGGCTTTCTATAATAACTGTATCAAATGTCACATGTGTAAACTAATTTGGATGGTAAAGTTAATTTAACCATATTTAGATTATTATGAATATACTGTAGAATTCTATGCAGTCTGATTATAAGCTAATAAATATAGCTTTTAGATTTCAATTACAAGCATCCTAACACAGCTCAATTTCGAATGGATACCATATATAAGGTGATTTGGAATGAATTCCTACCATGTAGGCAACCAAAAAGCTCTAATAAAATAATCTTTTTTGCCTTTTTAAATGGTCTTTAAAATTTTCACATCAAGATCTTGATTTGACATTTCATAAAAAAGGGAGTTGAATTCTCTTGCCGAACAAGGGACGGCAAAAGCAAGTAGATTATTGCACACTGCTTTCTGGCATGTGCAAATGTCCGAACCCTTAGGAGCACCTTTTGTATTTCCTTTTGTATGTATGGTTCAAATCATAATTCTCACCTTACGGACGGAGTGGATTTACATATAAATGTTGCTGTATTCTTTCCAAGCATGTGCAAATATCCAGGCCCTTGGGAGAACTTTTTTTGTGGTTCGTAAAAGTCTTTTCTCACATCTTATCGTTTGTACGGACAGTTCAAATCATAATTCCCACCTTATGGACGGTGTGGATTTACGTGGACCCATATTTCCTGGGTGTTCTAAGCCATGTGTTGTCCCAATCAGGACGCTTTGCATGTTGAAACACGTGTGCGAGAAAAAAGCCATTTTTCTGTGAGCGTCGCCTTCACTACACGTATTTATTTAGAAAGTTATTATACTCTGATCATTGGGGAACGTGCAGTGAGGACTGTGGGGTCCACCGTGATGTATGTGTGTGATGTTCATCCGTTCTGCCAGCTCATTTTGGGGTATGAAACCTAAAATAAAAGCGTATCTAGAGAATCAGAGATTAAGTGGACCACAACACAGAAAACATTAAAAATAATGATATCCACCGTTGAAACCTTCTTAAGGCCTACAGGAAAACGTAAATATCAGCTCTCCGAGTTTTCAACGGTGGGAATTCAATCCTGACTGTTTTACGTTATGTGGTCCATTTGTGGGTTGGATATACTACAATTTTGGGCTCTTGCCTTGAAATAAACTGACAAAAATGATGGATAGTACATCGTGGTGGTCCCACTCCCACATAGTCCTCATACCAAGTAGCTACGTGATGTTATGCTCAGTGGACAGGTATCTCGACCGTCCATTTGGATTAGAATCATCCATTGACAGTGATTTCAGGTTTTGACTGACCCATAGTGGGTTGCAAGATCTGCACGGTTTGGATTGAAGTACATGAATGACATGTACGAATAGTTGGACATGCCACGTAAGCATATCATTTAAAGAACCGATCACCTGCAAACAACTGTACCTACCACTCGTGGTACCGTACATCTTTTCTGCCAAAATGCTGCCTCTTTCGGAAATTAGTACCGGAAAAACGATAGGTCCAACCGTAAAGACAACCTTTATCGGGAATCAGGCTCATCTCTCGATAGGTAGGTGGGCTGAGCCTGTCTATTTAGCCAAACCGTCCGTTTTGGTTTATTCCTGCAGTGGGGTCCACCTGATGAATAGACCAGCCTGGTTTTTGTTCGATGTGGTCTTCATGGTGGGGCCTAAAGCTTTTGTGGTACTGATGTCCTACAAGAGTGGCGTGTTGGCAGGAAAGATTGTACGCACCACAAGCTGTGGTACCATACCTGTAGGTGAGCACTGAGCAGTCTCCTCACCCGTTTGGCCGGGTGGACTGGAAGGGATGGAATATTGTTAGGGTGGATGGCATGGATTTCAAGGTAATGGTAGTATTGTTAGTGGATTGTCTTAAGATACATGGAATTGTTATATTCTGAGATTGTCATATCAAGTTTGTTTGGCATGCCCGGCTAATCTGAGATTAAACCTTCTCATCCCTTCTAATCCTTCGAACCAAATATGTCCCTTCCAATCCTAGGCAAATTTAATCAAATTAGGGTGGATTGGATGGGATTTAAAGGTACTATCATTAGATTGTCTTAAGAACCATGGGATTGTAATATACCATATCACCTAGTTTGTTTGACATGCTCGGCCAATCCTAGGATTTAATTTTCAATTCCTTCCAATACCATCCAATCCCTTCCAATCGGCATGGCCAAACGGGCCCTCATGAAAATGGATCGGCTACTCACCCGCCACTGGCCAATGGCTAGTGGTCAGTGCTCTATGGGCCCCACCATGATTTTTCATGTTTCATCCATGCCATCCAACCATTCTTCCATATCATTTTATGTTATCAGCCCAAAAATGAGATTGATCCAAATCTCAAATGGACCGCACAGTGTTGATTGGACGCCCACCATTAAAAACTTCTTGGGGTCCACAAAAGTTTTGAATGAAGATGATATATATTTTTTCCCTTCGTCAAGCCTGTATGAACTAATTAGATGTCAAATAACCATTACAGTAGGACCTAAGAGGTTTTTAACGGTGGAAATTCATTCACAACTGTTTTCCCATGGTGTGGGCTACCTGATATTTAAATCAACCTCATTTTTGGAATTCAAGGCCTAAAATTCTCTTTAAAAATGGATGGACAGCGTGGATAAAACACATACATCATGGTAGGGTCCACATAGCACCGACCACTAGTCACCTGGCTGGTGGCAGCGTCACTAGCCGAACCGCGTTCTCTTCTCATGCTATCGTGATCCATGGAAAATCGAAAGTGGGCCCAACCATGTCCTATCAACAACTTATAAATGAGACCAGATGATCTGATGGGTGTGGACCCACCACCCATCGTCACCCAATTAAAAAATAGACGGTGGATCTTGATTCAAGGATAGGAAAGGCGAGCCGAGCCGGTATCTAGGCCGTGGGGAAGGATGAAGTGGGGCCTACCAAAATGACAATCAGTATCAGGTGGGGACACTAGTACAGCTGTCTTTTGTCATCTAGCGGTGGAGATTAAGACATAGGCAAGTGGGCCCCACATCCCAAGGCAAATCAGGTGTTGTCTCTGTCAAAACCCTCTCCTCGATCTTCCCAATCCCATGAGACTACGAGCGAGCGAGAGCGAACCTCAAGTCAATCAAGCCGCTAATCATAGCCCAGCATCTTCTAAATTACTAAAATGCCACTGCGATACGCGCGATTACGAACTCAAGAAATGAGTCGCGTCACGCTTGCTAACTTCGTTTACGTGTACGTGATCTGCGCTGATCACTCACTCGGTGGGCCCCACTTGTATTTGGACGGACTTGCTTGTGATCCGGGTTTATAGGAATTCTCTGAAATCCTGGACTCTTTTGTACTATTGTAATGCCTGTGTTGTATATAGTCCGCAGTAAATCAAGGTTTACTTGTGTTTGCATGATTTAAATTATAGAATGGTAATTAGCTTCTTAGATTTCACAATTGATGATGGTCACTTATACATATATAATTTAAATGTCATATATTATAAGTGCATGTAAATGGACGGTGTGAATAACACATGCATTAATATGGAACATGTGATAGATTTCAAAATCCATCATAAATCCCGTTGTATTTAATATTGGCGTTTGATGATTTTTGGATTAATCAGTCCAATCTTTTCATCAGTTTCAAATGTTGAATGGAAATGGCATTAGGTTAAAAGCAATTACAGATCACTTAATATCATGTTCCAAATAAGTCCTTAGCAAGTCTGCTCACGTTAAATAAAGTAAATTCAAAATTCAACTTAGCCACGTCACAAGAAAAAGTAGAAGTGAAGATGCTATCTATTAAAACCCTTGGGCCACTAATATCTTTACGTGTCAACTAACATGATTATAGGGTTATACATGCAGAGATGTAGAGAAACCTCAAATATTAGTCTCATTAAGGTTTTCCATGGGCTCTAAGAAGGATTCAACGGTGGGTGTTCAATCCCTATTAATCTTATTTATTGCAATGTGGCTGTCTAGTATTTTAGACGGAAGTGGATAGTGTGGATATAATAAATACATCATTGTACCGTGTGAAGAAGAGTGTTGAGGCTTCTTGAGCTCTAAGCTATGCCAATGGTTAAAAGGAAATTACAGTTACATGGCCCCTACAATGATGTATTTATTATATCCACACTATTCATCCATTTGGCGAGATCATTTTATAGCATAAGCTCAAAAATGAAGCATATCCAAAGCTCAAGTGGACCACACCACAAATAGCAATGGGGGCAATGGTTCTCACTATTAAAACATTCATAGGGCCCACCATAACATTTATTTTCCATCCAATATATATATATATATATATATATATATATATATATATATAAAAGGTCACAGAGACTTAGATGAAGAGCAAAAACAAATATCATATTGACCCAAAACTTCAGTGACCCCCAAAAGGGTTTCAATTGTAGATGTTCAATCCCTCACTTCTTTTTACAATGTGGTCCACTTGATCTTTGGATCTATCTTTTTTTTTTTTGCTCAAGCCTTACAATGGCAAGAGCTTGCCAAATGGACAAATAATTTGAATATAACACATACCTCATGGTGGGACCCATAGAACTAAGTGACATCAACACACCAGTTGGGTAAGTAATGAGTGGTACACTAGCCAATCTGCTTCAGTTTTGGACTTTCCTAATTTTTTACATCATATTAGTTGATGCAACTGATGAACATAGTGGATGTAACATATACATCAAGATAGGCTTTACAGAGATTAGGGTTACAGGTTTGAGTTCAAGTTGGGTCATTAAGGCCTTCAAGTTGGGTTCAGGTTAAATAAAAAAAAAAAAAGGCAATTGCATTAATCGTTTATAATTAGGTCAGGTTGCATCAAACATACAAGACCTTGTATTGATCCAGGTAAGGTCAACCTCAACCCAAATGACCCAACCCAAGTTAAGGTTATGGGAGAAAAAGTGAACGCATTGACGAAATGCAACTCAGGTTAGAAATAATCACATGTAATTAGGTTAAGTTACATCAAACATAAAAGGTTATAAATAATCACATGTAATTGGGCATGCAGGTTGAAATTTAAGTCTGAGCTGGGTCATATTTCCAATTTTGTGTTAGACTTGGGTTTTTGCACACACACTCACGTTGTAGTGGGATTTCACCACCTATGAATACTCGAATCCTTAACCGGGTGTTGAAATTCCTGAGAGTCTACCGTCGGAGCTAGAATAAGGATCCGGTTAGACTTAGGTTAACTTTTTAGTTACAGAGGGGATTCTTGTAACTTATGGTTATTAGAAAGTAACACTTGAAGAGTTACTAACGTGTGGCCTAGTTTATCATTGTTCATCCTCACTTTCAGGATGGTGCATTTGAGTATTCACGTGCCAACATGGTATGCATGTAGCAAAGTTGTGGCATGTGCTACCACGCGTGTCCAGAATCTTTCTTCGCGCAAATGGCTTTAGTATTTGTATTTAAAATAAATTTAAAACTTAAAATTAAAAAAATTAAAAAAATTAAAATAAAGTGAAAAAGATTGTGTAGTCGTCGTCACACATTACTCTGGTCGAAGAAAACAGACGTAGACGCACACAAACGGCGTTTGTCGGTGAGGCGTTAGATGGGAAGTTAGGTCCACCACCTACATGAAGTTGGGTGGTTGTTTATTTGCTGTAATTTAACGTTACTCTATCTTCCCCAACCTAATTATTATTATTATTATTATTATTATTATTATTATTATTATTAAATATTAATAAATAATAAACGCAATGATAGTTAATCACTGTTTTGTAAATGGTGGTGATTCATGCTCTTTCCATGCAACACTGATGTTAGGATCCTTACTCTTGCTCCGGTGGTAGACTCTCAAGGAGTTTAAACACCTGGTCAAGGGTTCGAGTATCCATAGGTGTGAAATCCCACTACGGAAAGTTGTGGGCATACCGTTGATGGAGCATATCTCTGAAACTACATTAATCCGGGAGTTATATTGAACGGTCTGGATTGATTCATAAATATGCCATGTACAATGTTTGAAGAGTTGCTACCATTTTAAAATGGTGATGAACTTGTACTAAAAGAAGCAACAGTAATAATAATATAGTTCCTTATCTGTAGCTTAGTAAAGAATATTCTACACTTATGTTATTGCGAAATACCAATAAGATGACAAATTAAAGATCTGGACTGTTGATCAGTTGGGGCCCACCAGACCTCATCCTGGCCGCATGTGGCCCCCAAATAAGGCAGGTGTGGTGGTGTGGTTGGTAGCCACGTATATTATAAATTTGAACGGTTGAAAAGAAATAGAGACAAGTGCAACTCACCTGATAAAGGGTACCACCTTTGTGATGGGCCCCACCTGATTACCTTTCTTACTTAGGGCGAGTTAGTGTTCTGCGTGTGATTGGATTGCTTACGTGCTCCTTCTCAGTGGGAAAAGTATACACAATCTAGTAACGTTTTGGATGCATTATGCGACGAGTTCGAAGGCATTTGTTAAATGGTAGTAACCCCGTCTGCAGTACGTATGGAATGAAAATGAGTTAATCCAGACTGTCAAAATCGTGGGCCCATCTGTGGATAGACCATTCATAAATACTGTACGGATCAGATAATCTTAACCGTCTGATTTTATGTATTAAATGTGGAGAATTAACCTTATTTCACATTGGTCCATTTGATCACCATCAATTGGATGTTAACATGTCCTATCAATTTGAATTCTCCACCAGTAAAGGGGTCCACAATTTGGACAGTCGGAATTGACTTACAGGTACACCTTAAACGGTTTTCACTATTTCATAAACGGTAAAGAACTCACACCGAGGGAGTGTACGAGGATGGGTATTCTGTATGGTATCGTCGAGTTCTCAGTTTTTATGTGTGGGGACCATAGTTTAGTAATCCATACCGTAGATCTGATTTTTACTGTCCAGATGCATCATGTAGGACTGAAAGTGACCCTGATGAAACAATCCTAACCCTTCGATTTGTGGAAATCAAATAGACGGTGGAATGGATGTATCCGGCCCGAAAGTGATATATCCTTCAGATATATTTCTTACGTGTGGGGTGATTGTCCGATGATCCAAGCCGTTGATGTGATGAGATATACAGTTGATGAGGACTTTTCTGGATAATCTTCAATATTGGAAGACCCTTTCCATTTCATCAATGGTAGGGGTGGCAATGGGCTAGCCAGCCATACCTGTAGGGATTAGACCGATGGCTGGGATCGAACTTGAAATATAGACTTGGACCAATGATGTAGAGCGGGTCGTGGATAATTCCATGGCTAAGATGGACTAGAAAAGGGTCAATTGGAGGTGGAAATGATTCGGACCATCAGAATCTAAAACAAATGTATCTCGCAAAACCCAAAATGAGTTATCGAACGTAAAATATATAATTTTGAGTAGGACAAGCTACTTTAGCCACCTAACCCTGCTACGCCGGGTTGCACAAGCCGGATTTGTGAAATACCATAAGATTCGAGGTTGTTTCTTTGTTTTAATTCCGTTTTTACTATAAATAGTAAGTTTTAGTTTGATTATAACTATTCATCCATTGGCCCAAACAATAAGTCTACTGAAACGGGTCCAGATTCAAATGAAAAATGAACCAAACGTTGGATGGCTAGGATCTTCCTACCTTGTGGATTTTGGAGCATGGCCCATCATCTCAATGGTCCAGATCATTGAACCATGGGTCCCACATGTAGAAAAACTGAACCAAAGGATAACATGCATATCCTCGGGTGGAGGGTGGCAGTGGGGCCCACAACCACAAGTGGGCATCTGACAGAGACCCAGAAAAACTAATTGGGTACTCTAATCGTACAACCGAATTATTTGGTCCCCAGCTCTGAGTGGCAGAAAATAAAAACAACAAGACCCGTCCATTTCTACTGGGGCCCACCGTTCGAGCCGTGGGGCCTAAGTCATCACGTGCTGTGGACGTCCTATGTAAATGTATATTCCACAATTTTGACTTATTCACGTGGGGACAGCTATTTATATCCGGCTCGGTTTGGGTGGTGGGGCCCGCCTTGGAATGAAAGGGATTTGTTTCCCCCACTCACAATCTAATTCATAAACAAACAGACATTAATTAATTGAAGGAAAGCAATGCATGATTGAGATATTATATTATGAGTGGAGAATTCAATACATAGAATGAGAGATTGTGGGACTCGGCTTCTTTCTCCACCAATCCACACACGTTTATACTACACCTGTGGCTTCCTTGGATAATGATCTGAACCATTCATCAGTCACAAGTCTCGATAGATGGTTTATGGACCCAAGATAACAGATATTGGAGAATCCTAACCAGGTGAAAAATACCATACATAAATCACATTCCATCTTTTAGTGAACTTGGTACACCATTTTTTAGAGGATTAGGATCACCTACCTGTTTTAGGTTTTTAAAAAAAAAACCTATAATCACCATTTCCTACATTTCAAAAAAGAAAAAGAAAAAGAAAAAAAAAAATCTGATGACCTATAGTTTAGGGTGTGTTTGGTTGCACACAATATCACGAAATTTTAAATTTTTTTATATTTGGTGCAACCAAATGCGAGGTTAACTAAAGATATAGTCCTTGACAGACTGGACAGACTTGATAGAACCATTTGTAGCATACTCTAGCTATAGTTGGGATAAGGCTTAGATGATGACCACCGCAGCAATTGACCCAAACCCAACTAACCCAACCGAAGTTTGGATCAGGTTAGGTTGGGTTGGGTTGGGTTGTTAAGGTTGTCGAGTTAGGCTAGGGCTGGAAAACTCCAACCTGATTTCAAGTTGCCAAATTCAGTTTGGGTTAGGTCAGGTTTGGAATAATCACATATTTGGATTGGGTTAGGTCGGGTTAGGTTGTGTATCGAGGAATTCAGGTTGGGCACGTCAGATTAGAATTTGAGTCGGGTCGGGTTGCAGGTTGGTTCCTCTTGAGGTTGGGTCGGGCTCAGATTGAACCCCAACCCACCCTAGTTGCACCACAACTCAAACCACGTTTTGGGAGAGATGTTTTTGGGCCATGCACAGTTGGAAAAAGGAAGCGTTTGGGTGTCACAGAAAGCATAATCTGCATTTGGTGGACTATCAATTTTCAGCTTCTTGCCCAAAACTGATGCTCATTTCACACTCTATGTGAAAGTGTTTGGGCAGAAAGCGACTCTACCCACCGGCAACTCTCAATACACCTATTGAGGAAGGAAATGCTACATCCCTATGGCAAACCACTATTCTGGATTCACCCGATTGCCAAATTGCATTTTCAATCACATACATACCTGAAAGTCGATCATGAAAATATCTGATTCAATATGAAAAAACCAATTTCGACCATGGAAAATAGATCAGGGCTTCATGCTGAAGCAATGTTAGAAAATTATCCAGATGAGCTACACAACCATAGAATCGAGAGAATCACTGAAGGGATGCTTGTGGTATTTGCAGTTCCTAAGGTCATGGCCATTGATAATATAACCCAATAAATGCCGCTATGGGCGCGTTTGGATGCACTACGATATTGAACTTGCAGTTTGGTAAAAGGACTGAAATTATCGCATTGTGATTTCCCTTAGGGCCTGCTTGGGATCGAGGAAATGGGAATATGGATCTTGGAATTTGGATTTTACATGTCCTAAAGTGGTTTGTGGTTTTCGCAGTTCCTAAGGCCATTGGCATTGATAATATAACCCAATAAGTGCTGCTATAGGCGCGTTTGGATGCACTACAATATTTAACTTGCAGCTTTATCAAAGGACTGAAATTATCAGATTGTGATTTCCTTTAGGAGCTGCTTGGGATCAAGGAAATGGGAATATGGATCTTGGAATTTGGATTTTGCATGTCCTAATGTCCATTTATTGCTTTTGAGAGAATATGTGGATTTAGTAAATAATAACTTTTGATTTTTTTTTTTCATTTTTTTAGTTTTGTTTTTTCGCGCGGGGGACAAATCCATGGATTTACGGAGGTGACAATTTGCTAAAACTGTGGTAGCTGCCAAATCAACAAATTCTCTCAAAATTGCTGCCAAGATCTGTTTCTGTTTTCCAAAAGGCTTAATAAATTATTTTAGAGCATTAGCAATTGTCTACAAATAAATCAAGATTGTTTGACAACTACTATGTTTGGTTCTTAAGAACAGTGGGAACTGATTACCACACAATGCAAATTCCACTTTGCAAGGCAACCCAAATATCACACCCTTTAAATCGGGTTTGGACAAATAAATTAAAAAAATATAATTTATAATAATAATAATAATAATAAACACAGAAAAGCCCAAAACCTGAGAGCAGACTTTCAAACATACCTGAATTTTATAAACCAGTGACAGCTTCTGTCATTTGGAAATTGAATTTTTAATTGTGATCAAATCAAAGACTCATGCTTATCATGATATTTCTCTCTATGAGAAAGGACCCATATCACCATTTTCGTGATCTAGTATTGGTTAGCCTATCCTCATAAACATGGTGTGTTTGTGTGCGTGCATGCACACATGCGTGTGCAGATCCGCATCATTCATCTCCTGGGACATGCCATGATTTGGGAGAAACACGAAAAGACACCAACCAGATTATCCATTGAATTTGGACCAGTGGGTGGACTTTTCTTAACCGGCAATCTTTAATACTCGAAAGCCCCCTCTACCAACAGTGAGGCTTTTGGGGCACACCCAATCCTCGATGATGTCTAGCAGATGAATGGTCCAGATTTCTACCATGAGGTTTGCTCAAAATACATCATGACGTATTGCAATACCATACCTTTGAATTTGAGTATTCTTCCAATGATCCAAACCATTTATATGACTAAGCTTACTTTGTATGGTCAAAAGACCACAAATAAAAGCTCTCAATTGGACTACTTCAACCCTTCAATAATTTGGCTCTTTTGCTTTGAACATGAATGGTAACAGTTACCTTTGTATAACCAATGGGTTGAAATATTCAATATGGAAGATTAGAGTCCCTACAAAAGTCCCAAATCCAATGGCTAGAGTCTCAATAAACCAATCTGTCATTGAAAAGGCCCAAATCAGAAGGTAGAGTCCCTACATGTCTTATTGTAAATTCATAATATGTTGGTATGTATTCCAACAAAACTCTTCTACCATGCATGGGTGCCACATAGACAAGGATAGTGTATCTAAGAAAAGAAAAGGTGAGAAATAGCATATCCTTATTTTTTGAAACTAAATAACAGATCGGGATTCAAATTACAGGAACATATCGCGTAAGAAAAATTGTAAGAACTGTACAGGAATGTGGTTACAAGCATAACACATCTTAAAGAACTTCAATTTAATTTACTCCTTACCATGTACAGTTTCACTCTGCTCAAGTATAAAATTTCAATTACATGTGTCACCAGTATTGCATAAAACAGATACATGTCAGTCTCACCTGTACAGCAGCTCATCGTATAGTCATATGACTACTGAGAGGAAAGTTGGATTCCTTCTTTATGCCCTTCAAAGAGACAGAAGTAGATCTTGAGGTCCCAAACACCTGCCAGAATCTCAATGTTTCATCTGCTGCAGCCGATGCCACAGTAAAACCATCGGGAGACTGCAAAATAGAAAGAAAGTGCATTCAAGTTTTTATACCTTAAATAAGGGTGTGTTTGGATGCTCAATTAGGGGTGCCAATGGGCCAGGGTAGACCAGAGCAAGTAGGCCAGGCCAGGTTGGCCCTGGCCCTGGTCCCAGCCCTACAAGGCCCGGCCCTATAAGGAAAAGAATAACATGATCTTTTTTGCAGTAGTCTAAACCTAAGAAATTTTGTGGGACCCACTCTATACGCGACAAGTCCCATTTATATAAATGGTTATTATGATAGAAAATTAGAAACATGACCTTGGATCCAAAAAAATGCCTTTAAACTACACATGAAAGTTGAATGGGACCCTCACAAGTATCTTCAAATCATCCATCCTTTTGTATAACAGTGACCCACTTGGCTATTGGACCAGGCCATTCATCAATGACCTTGGCCCGGCCAGCCTGGACACCGGGCCTAGATTCCAAGTTCAAGCCTGGGCCCCAGGCCAAGTTTAGGGGTCCAAGCCCCGGCACTACAGGGCCAGTGGCCTCAATTGCATGGGAATGAATCTATTCAATAAAGAGGAAATGAACAAAGTGGGGCAGGGGTAGCACCATTTTAATTTTAATTTAGAATGACAACGAAACGCTAATTTTAATTACATTTGCTTGTGATTGCATTTCATCTCCATCAAGCACCATAAAGCAACACTACTGATTTCAACAAGGTGAATCAGTCATTTGAAACAAACCTGTGCAAGATGCAAAACCCGAGCAGTGTGGCCTGTGATTTCTGTTATCTTCTTCATCGACGGGAATTTCCATAAAGTGAGTTGATTCTCACTAAAACCATGAGAGCTCAGTAATTCTTTTTCATAATGATTCCACTGTAGGGAGCATACTTGGGAATTTGTATCTATGCTGTTCAAAAGGGCCCCATTGCGAGTGTTCCAAAATTTGATACATCTATCTGCTGTCCCCCCACCAGATGCTAAAAGATTGCTTTGGTAAGGACACCACGCAAGGGCTTTGACTGCTGCCTTATGTGCATCTAAACGGTGGAGATAGCGACCTGAACGAAATCCAACATCCCATATATATAGAAGGTTGTCATTACCGCCGCTAGCAAGTTGTTTACCAGATAATGACCACTTCAATCCACATACTTCTTGTTCATGAGCAGACAGTCTGGATATGATGTGTTTATTTATTCTCACTGCAACAGGATCAAGCATGCCAGTAAGAGTATGTTGTCAAAATCATTATCGTATCACATATTGTAAAGGGGATTGAATCATATCAAATTGCAAATTGTATGGTAAATCATAAGATTTTTTCTGATTTTAAAAATATACAAATAAAAAACAAATGAAAAAATATAAGTAAATCAGAAAAGATTAGAAACTCATTAATCATCCATTTCCCATCAACATGTACCAAAAAAGTAATATATATCATGATATTATCAATTAAGAAATTGGATATGGTATACATATCATGATATTAAAGAATTCTTGTCTTTTTTCCTTCTTCTTTTTTTTCTTTTTGTTTTCTTTCGAAAAATTTACCTTAAAAAACATACAAGAGTCCCTTTGATAATTTTGTTCTTTTGTACCTTTCATAAGTGTAGAATCATGTTAGAAAAAATGGCATTTGATTCCATTGTGAATAGTACCTTGATTTCTTTGTTTTGGGTTTTTGAGTATCAAAATCTGCAAATCTCCTCTCTCTCTCTCTCTCTCTCTCTCTCTCTCTCTCTCTCTCTCTCTCTCTCTCTCTCTCTCTCTCTCTCTCTCTCTCTCTCTCTCTCTCTCTCTCTCTCTCTCTCTCTCTCTCTCTCTCTCTCTCTCTCTCTCTCTCTCTCTCTCTCTCTCTCTCTCTCTCTCTCTCTTAAAAGGGGAAAAAGGGGAGGTCTTTCTCATATTTTATAAGCAAAATGGTAC
Source organism: Magnolia kwangsiensis (assembly GCA_037074715.1). Classification (NCBI taxonomy): domain Eukaryota; kingdom Viridiplantae; phylum Streptophyta; class Magnoliopsida; order Magnoliales; family Magnoliaceae; genus Magnolia; species Magnolia kwangsiensis. The sequence continues at coordinate 141,163,202 of CM073576.1, read as the reverse complement.
AAAGAAAGCAGAAAAAATGGAATAAAAATTAAACTTTTTGATTTTTTAAAGTAATTTTTGGGCCCATTTATGTAATCTACTATTATCGTATGATTCATACGATTCAATACAATTATTGTACGATTCGTACAATTATTAGAGTTTTGCAATTTGGGTGTACAATTCAAATTGTATGCCCATACGATACGATATGAATTGTACAATTCATATTGTGAATCGTACAGTTTTGCTAACATTGTAAGACCAAGATTCTTGAAACACTTAAAAACAAAGAAAAATGAGAGGTGTATAGTGTTGGGCCATTTCCATTCTGGCCAGCATTCCTTTGAGAGATCTATAGCATTCATTAGGTGGACCCGGGTGGTGCTGTCCCCACGGGTTAATCCTCACCATCTGATTGTAAAAATAAATACAGCCAGAAGTCTATGTCAATGGGAAAAGGACCATGTCTGATCAGATGGCTGGGACATTATTTTCATTTCCATCCAGTGTGCCCGACAAGATGAACCACTGAAAAGGCCCCGCCTTGTGGAATGCTGGCTGAGAGAGAGAGGGGGGAGAGAGAGAGAGAGAGAGGAAAAAAAAAACACTTGTGTGGGCCAAGCATTGTATAATACTATAAACAATGAGGGCAATTAAGGCACTAACCATCATGATTAAAAATTTTACTATCTCGACCACCAGTGCTCAAAATGGAACTGTTCCATGATAAACTTCCAACCCGAGCAGAATGACCCCTCAAGGACCTCACCTGAATGATCATAATCAAATTTCATCATCCTAACCAGTGCTAAGCGAGGAAAGAATCAATTGCATGGAAAACAAGAAGCATGAAATTGATTTTTTTTTTACCTTCTTTAGTGATAAAGAATCCCAAATTTGAACATCGGAATTATTGAGACCAATTGCAATATGTGTGCCATCTGGAGCCCAAGAAACACTCGTAACAGGCCCATCATCTTCTTTAACTTCTGGCAACTCTTCTATCGCTTGATTGGTGGCATTCCACAAGTACACAATATTACCAAGGCCAATTGCCACAACATTTTTACAACTCCAATCAAGCAAATTCAGATAATAATCATCAACCAGATCAGGAGCATCCAGAGTCCGCTCAGATGTCTGCCAATCACAACAATATCTGCTTTAGAACTGAAACGAGAGAATAAGGGAAATGGTTGGTAGCTCAAGCCAATGCGACTAGTAAAAATAACAAACCTGAGGAATATGGCGAGGAAATCTCCGTTGTTGGTTAGGAGAAGGAAACAAATCTTCAGCAGTTGGATACATAGGATCTAATTCACACTTGTTGGGTTTTGCATTGAATTTTAGAATGCGATAGCCGTCTAAACTATTGTGATCCTTTAGCACAATACTAGCCAGCTGTTTTCTGTATTCCTCCTGCAAATAATTGAAATTTTATTTAGAAGACATACATAAACTGACCCTGATTGATACACTCACCCCTTCCACCTTCTTTATTTTTTGGTTGAAGGTTCCTGCCCTTCTACCATGGTAATAAAATAGCACAAAGTTGCATGATTGAATTACCAAAAGTAGAAAATATGGGCTGCATTTATCAATCAGGTCAGGTCTAGATTAAAATAAATAATCAATAAATAAATAAATAAAATTTATTTAAAAAATTAAAAAATTAAAAAAAAAAACCTACAAGATTAAAGCATTTATGGAACAATGATTAAATTAAGTCAAGAGATCATAATGCAAGACATGAAAATTAAATACGATATGCAAGATTTCAAACTTTAGATCATACTAATTTAGAAACAACCACAAAAATTCCACATCCCACATAAAGTCAAGCATTTAACAAGGAGAATTCACAAGTGATGCGGACACCAGGCCATTCAAAGTATATCAATACAGGAAGCATGCGTTACCCGTGTCAATGTGGTTAGATGATGGGTATGAGTCGGGTCTCTAAAAGTTGAAGACCTTACACATGTGTTCGTAACATATATAAGTTGCCTAAAGGAGATATTTAGACCATTGGATCGCGAAAATGGTGTGATCAGACCGTTGGATCGTCACGACCCACCTTCATTATATCGCATTCACGGCGCTATCATTGGAGCCCATCGGGCATCTTATATTTGCATTTAGTTTATGAACATTTGATATATTTAAGTTTTGAGACAGTTTGCACACAATTTTGTGCGAATTTCTTTTTTTAAAAAACAAAACTTTTTTAGTATTGGTATTTTGATAATTTCATGTAATTACGAATTTATAAGGGTTGCCCTCAACCTATAGCATGTTATGTTATGTTTATGAAATAAAAAAGAGAGCTTTTTGCTTCTAACGATTTCGTCTTCGACGTCCAATGATTGGAAGAGAGCGTGAGGCCCAGAGAAGTGATTTCTCATCTTCTACTTCCTTCTCCTCCTTTCTTTTCTCAAGGTATTTTTTTCTTTAACCCTATTCTCTTCCTTTTCTCCTAAAATCTTTAGATCTAGAAGCCGATCTTGTCTCTTTTTATCTAAATCATTAGATCTCAAAAGATTTTCATCCCCACATAAAACCCATCACCCAAATCTAAATTTGAAGAACCACCAATTCTTTTCTGAATTTTCTAGATTTCCCAATCTAGGAAATTCCTATTTTTCTGGATTAGAAAATCCACTTCAATCGTTAGACAAACCTATTGCAAGATAAAAGTTCTATCTTTCACTGGATCCAACTAACCTCAGATTTTAAGATTCAATACTTCATGTTTGTGATGGATGGTCATAATCAATGCTATATTAACCTTATTTCTTAGCTTGGATTAGGTCGTCCTATATCAATTTTTGGTATCAAAGCCAAGTTTCTTACATTGGGTCGTCTTAGATCGAGTTATCAAGTGTCTAGATTTATTATTTTTATTTTTTTCTAGGGTTTCATGCATCGCATATAGAGTCTAGATCTGAAATTTTCAGATTTGCAAAAAAAAAAAAAAAAAAAGATCTGAAATTTTCCACATTTGCTTCATTGTAAAAGTTAGGATCGTCAGTGTCCATAGTCTTGTGTCAAAACAATCTCTTAGAGTCGTTTTTTAGGAAACCTAAGTTAAGTCTTATTGTGTATGCCCACTCGGACTGGTAAAGGATTTGGTTTACACCCGATTTTCAAAATGGAACAGTTGACTGAAATGATGAACACGATCAACCAACGTTTGGCCACCATTGAGGTACAATATAGGAACACGAATACCCGTATGGATCAGATAGAAGCGTCCCTAAGAGAAATCTCCGACATTGGAGAGGATGAACAGTCTCACGTAGGGGGAATAGTTGAGGAACAGGTAGAAAATCGTGGTAGAGGTCGTGGAGAACATGGCCGAGGGGTAGGATGTGGAATAGCACAATATCCGCAGCCCACTGTCGAGTATCAAGACCATTATGATGCCGATGAGAGGGTCTTAAAGAGTGTTAAAGTAAATGCTCCTAGTTTTGATGGGCGTCTTGACCCACAAGCATTCCTTGATTAGTTAGCGAAATGAACCATTATTTCGAATAGTATGAGATGTCTGAGAACCGACAAGTGCGGTTTGTAAAGATGAAACTTGTGGATCAAGCTAAATTATTTTGGACAAATACGGAGCGTAGGATCAAGAGATTAGGAGGTGTCTCAGTCGCACATTGGGTAGAGATGGAGTTATTAAAAGAAAAATATTTTACTCTCTTACCGTCAAAAGCTCCTAAATCAATGGCACGCATTACACCAAGGATCTATGTCGATTGCAGATTACATTGCAAAATTTGAAGAGTATATGATGTGGTGTGATATTCAAGAGGATCTGATGAGGACATCATGCACACGCACGTAAGCAGAAGGAAGGCCCCACTATTGATCTGGTTCGATGGCGACGTTCAAAGAGGGCCTCCTAGGTAGAAGACGAAATTTTTATTCAAAATGGTAGGCCCGATAGTCAAGAAAAGCCCATCATGAGATCTCATAATCATGGCCCACTCGTCGGATTAATGTCATATTTTAGGTTTTGCTTATTTTTATTATTTAGAACATTGTGAATTCTTTGGATTTCTTTGTTTGATTTTTATTTTAGTTTACTTCACCGTCAAGTAATAGGTTGCGCACATGGTGCAAGTTTTGGGGTATAGAATTTTTTCTATAAATAGGCACCCTTTGTACTTCTTTTCATTCATTCAAGCTTAATAAAAATTTCTACTTTATTTTTCTGCTCTCTTCATGAGTTGTGGAAGAATTCAAAAGTAGGTGCGAAGCCCTCCTTTTTCGAAGTACTAACACTACCATGGTGCGAAGCCACATCGATCTCGATTCATCCCATCCTCCATCATCTCTTTTTTTCCATCTTCTACCACCACTCGTGCTTCGAATTTGTCCTTTGTTGCACCAGTTTTCTTCATTACTGCAAATTTCCAAATTTCGGCCCTACAGGAGGTCAGAAATTTCGACGGGGTACTACGCACAAGCCGCAGCTTGGATCGACCCGAAACTTCAGAGTTTTGGAGCCTACCCCCAACCGACCAGGGCCAAGAAGAGCTTTTTCACAACCGACGCTCCCTCGCACGTGCGGCCAGGTACCTGCGCACGTGCAAGCGCCCCAGGCCCGCTGTCTACATGCGAGAACCGTCTTTGGTTCAGGTTTTTGTCCTCTTTTACCTCCTCATACATGTTTTCTTCATAAACCCTAAACCTAGATTGCGTTTTCCCTAATTTGTTTGCTGTTTTCCTCACCCTAAGGTTCCTTGAATTGAAATTAGGTAATCCCTTAGATTAGGGACTGATTCTTATGCATGTGTGATTGATTTCTATTTCCCTTTGACATCGTTTGGTTTATAATTTTAATTGGCCCAGTCCTAACCTGTGTCAGCCTGGACCTGCATAGATTCCCCTTTAATTGAATGTTTAGACTGTCATGTGGGATGTGGAATTTGTATAATTATTTCTGAATTGGTATGATCTAAGCCTGAATTCTTACCTCTCATATTTAAATTTCATGTCCTGCATCAGGATCCCTTAGTGATGTTGGCATGTTTCAAGGTGAGTCTTCGCATGGATCTGCAGCGTGAGCTTATGACCCATGCAGTGGATGACTTGGATAGACTCTACTGTTGGATTTAGTTTTCAAGGAACCAAACCTAATATTGGAAGTCAGCCTAGGGCGTAGGCTAGTGCACCGCCTAAGCCAAAGGATGATAAGGGCAAAGGTGTCCTTGGTGCCAATCCTAACAGTCGTAGTCACTTGAAATGTTATGAGTGCGGAGGTACGGGTCATTTCGCATACCGATACATGGCAAAGACTAGCAAGAAAGCCTTAGTCTTAGACGATTCAAATGAAAATGTGGATAACATGGGTGATTATAAAGTTGAGGAATATCACCCAGAGATAAGTGCTCGTGATTATGAAGAAGAAGAACCAGACACTGCACCACTAGTTGTAGTTAGATGTGCTTTAGCGCAGGCCAAAGAGAGTGATGATTGGCGCAGAAGCGCAATTTTCTACACGTTTATCAAGAGCAGTGACTAAGATTACAAAATCATCGTGGATAGTGATAGTCGCACCAACGTGGTCTCAGCTAGCACAGTCACTCGTTTGGATTTGAAGCCCATCCCTCACCCTCAACCCTACAAAGTTTCTTGGGTTGACACGTCTTCTATGCTTGTTTCCCAACAGTGTTTAGTCCCGATCCAAATCGGTTTATATAAAGACATGTTGTGGTGTGATGTTTTACCTATGGATGTAGGTCACATCATTCTCGGGAGGCCGTGGTTATACAATAAAGATGTCAAAAAATTTTATCGCTCGAATGTGTGTACATTCATGCATGAGAGCAAGAAAATCAAGATTAATCCATTGCCACCCAAGAGCCACATGGACAAGTCTAGGGATGTGAAAATGAGTGAGTTAAGGAAGGATATGAGGAAATCTATTCTGAAGTCTCTACATATCATAAATGCAAAATAGTTTGAGAAAGAAACAAAGGATGATTCGACGGTGTATGCCCTAATGGCTAGGGAAGTTACACCCAAGGTTCATATAGAGTTACCCCCTAAGGTGACTTCGGTTCTTGAGGAGTACAGTGACATATTCCCTAAGGATTTACCGGATAAGCTTTCACCTATGCGAGACATCCAATATGCCATTGATCTCGTCCCGAGGTCTACTTTACCAAACTTTCCTCATTACAGGATGAATCCTGCAGAGCATGCAAAATTGCATAGGCAGGTAAATGAGCTCCTGCGAAAGGGTTTCATCCGTGAGAGCATGAGTCCGTGTGCCGTGCCAGCACTATTAATGCCTGAGAAAGATGGTACGTGGCGGATGTGTGTGGATAGTAGGGTTATTAATAAGATCACGATCAAGTATTGGTTTCCGATACCAAGGCTTGATGATATGTTGGACATGATGGCCAGATCCATCATTTTTTTCAAGATAGACCTCAAGAGCGGGTATCACCAGATACGCATACGCCCTGGAGATGAGTGAAAAACGGCCTTCAAGACGAAGGATGGCTTGTACGAGTGGTTGGTCATGCCCTTTAGCTTAACTAATGCACCTAGTACTTTCATGTGTGTGATGACCCGGGTTTTGAGACCCTTTATGGGGAAGTTCTTAGTGGTTTATTTTAATGGCATACTCATATATAGTACAATTAAACAGTTGCATCTCGACCACTTGAGGCAAGTCTGTAGTGTCCTGAGGGCGGAGAGGTTATGTACGAACCTTAAGAAATGTTCGTTTCTGTCTGATAGGGTCGTCTTCTTAGGGTTCATAGTGTCGTCTGTAGGGATGCAAGCAGATCCAGAAAAAAGTCAAGACCATAGTTGACAAGCCTGGACTGCGAAACATATATGATGTGAGAAGCTTTCATGGCTTAGCTACATTTTATCGTCAGTTCATTCGAGGATTTAGTACTATTATGGCTCCCGTTACTGATTGTATTAAAAAGGGGGAGTTCATATGGTCTAAGGCCGCAGCTAAGGCATTCAAAGATATTAAGGGCAAGATGATAGAGGCTCCCGTCATGCGTCTTCCAGATTTTTCTAAAATCTTTGAAGTAGCATGTGATGTTTTAGGCATAAGTATAGGAGTACTAAGCCAAGAGGGTCATCCAGTTGCCTATTTCAGTGAGAAACTGAATGAGGCAAAACAAAAGTATTCCACCTATGACAAAGAATTTTATGCGGTAGTGCAGTCACTACGTCATTGGCGTCATTATCTTCTGCCGCAATAATTTGTCTTGTTTTCTGATCACGAGGCTTTAAGGTATTTGAATTCTCAAAAGAATCTTAACCCAAGGCATGCCAAGTGGGCAGTATTTCTTCAGGAATATTCATTTGTCCTGAAACATAAAGTCGGGATCGAGAACAAACCAACCGATGCCCTTAATAGGAAAGTGTCATTGCTCAACTCCTTAAGTGTAAAAGTTGTCGGGTTTGAGTAACTAAAAGACAAGTATCTCATGTGTTCATATTTTGGGGGAACATACGTATCATTCTTAGGTGCCCAGCAGAGTTTGGGTGAGTTCGTGCTGAAAGATGGTTTCTTTTTCAAAGGAAACCGACTTTATATTCCCCGCACTTCCCTCCGGGATTTCCTTGTTTAGGAGTTTCATGTTGGAGGTATTTCTGGCCATTTTGGTCGAGATAAGACCATTGCCCTAGTGGAGGATCGATTTTATTGGCCAAGTCACAAGCGAAACAGCCAAAATTTTAGGACAATATCGAACATGTCAACTGGCAAAACAGAAGAAGTAGAATACTGGATTGTACACGCCATTGCCAGTGCCACATGCACCGTGGCAAGACATTAGTATGAATTTCGTGCTTTGACTTCTCAAGACAATTAAAAAGCACGATTCCATTTTTGTGGGCTCACTTTCTCCCTTGTTCTAAAACCTCAAATGCGTCCAACATAGTTAAGATTTTCTTTGAGGGGGTGGTTCAATTACATGGTTTGCCTAAAACCATAGTGTCTGACAGGGATGTCCGGTTTACTAGTTATTTTTGGAAGACATTATTGCATATGATGGGTACAAGACTCCAATTCTCGTCTGCCAACCATCATCAAACTGATGGCCAAACCGAGATTGTGAATCGAAGTCTCGAAAATCTACTACAATGTTTGGTGCATGAACACATTAAAACTTGGGACTTAGTCCTACCAATCGCCAAGTTTGCATATAACAGTAAAATTAATAAGTCTACGGGTATGAGCCCATTCGAGATTGTTAGTGGTTACAAACCTAGACTGCCCATAGATTTATTACCTGTGTCGGTCATCCAGAGGACCTCAGAGTCAGCCGATTTATTTTTCCATCACATTCATGAGTTTCATGCAGGGATTAGGAGGCGGATAAATGCTAGTAATGAACAATACAAAATTTCAACTGACTTACATCGTAGAATTCAAGAATTTAATGAGAGTGATTATGTAATGGTTAGGATGAGGCCAGAACGGTTCCCACAAGGTACCGTTAAGAAGTTACAAGCACGCGATGCTGGACCATTTAAGATTCTGAAAAAGATCGGGTTCAATGCGTATGTGATAGATCTTCCACCTCGCATGAGTATTAGTTCAATATTCAATGTGGATGATCTAATGCCTTGTTCACGCCATCCCATAGACCCCAATTTTGTTCCAAACCATTGGCCAATTTCTAAATTTTATTCCCAACTCACACCACCTATATGCCTACTATACCTGAGAAAAGAGAAGAAATTGAAGGAATTGTGGATGAGCAAATTGTTTCCACTCGGGACGGTAGATTTCAGAGGTACTTAGTGAAGTGGAAGAACAGACCATCATCCGACTGTTCATAGTTAACGGAAGCGGAGTTATAGAGACTAGATCCAGATTCGTTAGAAAAACACAAGAGTTTTATCTCGTTAGAGTCGAGATCTTCTCAGCTGAGAGGAGTTGATGTGGACACCAAGTCATTCAAAGTATATCAATGCAGGAAGCGTACGTTACCCGTGTCAATGTAGTTAGATGACGGGTACGAGTCGGGTCTCTAGAAGTTGAAGACCTTACACATGTGTAAGTTGCCTAAAGGAGATATTTAGACCATTGGATCGTGAGGATGGTGTGATCGGACCGTTAGATCATCACGGCTCACTTTCATTATATCGCCTTCACAGTGCTATCATTGAGGCCCATCGGGCATATTAAATTTGCATTTAGTTTATGAACATTTGATTTGTTTAAGTTTTGAGACAGTTTGCGTACAATTTTGTGCGAATTTCTTTAAAAAAAAAAAAACTCTTTTAATATGGGTATTTTGGTAATTTCATATAATTGCGAATTTATAAGGGTTACCCTAAACCTATAGCATGTTATGTTATGTTTATGAAAGAAAAGGAAAATTTTGTGATTGGAAGAGGGCGTGAGGCCCAAGGAAGTGATTTCTCATCCCGTAAATCTTTCTCCTTATTTCTTTTCTCAAGGTACTCTTTTTCTTTAACCCTATTCTCTTTCTTTGAAGAACCACCAATTCTTTTCTGAATTTTTCAAATTTCTCAATCCAGAAAAATTCCTATTTTTCTGGATTGGAAAATTCACTTAGATTGTTAGACGAACCTATTGCAAGACGAAAGTTCTATCTTTCTCCGGATCCAGCTAAACTCATATTTTAAGATTCAATACTTCGTGTTTGTGATGGATGGCAATAATCAATGCTATATTAACCTTATTTCTTTCGTGTGTTTATGATGTATAAGGCTGATATTTTATTTGTTTTTTAAGATTGCATAAATTTATCCCTTTTAAATACCATACTCATTTAAGGTTGAATTAGGTCATCCTACATCAACAAGGGTCCAAGCCTACACATGTTAGGGCTGGATCAATTAAAATTATAGACCAAACAATAATCAAAGGAGAGTATATTCATCCATACATGCAAAGGATTATTTCCTCAATCTAAGGGATTCACATGTTTCAATTCGGAAAACCCTAGGGTTGTAAAAGGGGAATAAAACTTGAGATTTAGGATAATCTAGGGTTATTGTAAGGGAAATAAGGTGATAAAGGAGTGAAAAAGATGAGAGAGAGAACTTGTACTCAGTCTACACGTGTAGACAGCAGGCTTGCTTGACGCACGTGCGTGGATTGTTGCCCACACGTCTGGGGCCCACGAACCTAAAAAGGGCCAACTAGGGGTTGGTCAGCCGAGAATGGGCCACCCACACACCAAGTTTCAGGGCAATTGGATGACTGGTTTGAGCACGGTGTTCCGCCGAAGTTTCGACCTTCCTACAGGGCTTGATTCTGGAAATCTGCTATAAAGAAGGATTGGCTGCAAAATAAAGGTGGATTTGAAGAGTGTATGGCTATGAGAGATGATGAATATAAAGGGTAGGAGGTGGGGGCGAATAGGTATGAGTGTAGCTTCGCACCACAATAGTTAGCCCTTCAAAGAATGGAGGGATTCACATCCAATTAGATTTCCACAACTCAAAGGATCAGAGAAGCAGGAAAACACAGAATTTTATTAATCATCTTCAATGAGAAAAAACCTACAAGGAGTTGCCTATTTATAGGAAAACCCTATACCCCAAGTATCCTATTACTTAGAGATGAAGTAACAAAAATAACAACTAATCAAAGCAATCTAAATCGTTTATGATGAACCTAATAATGATAATAAGCAAAACTCAAAGTCCCTAGATCATCTAGGGTAGTGGGCCACGATCGTGAGATCCAATGGTGAGATCCACATGATGATCGAGTCCACTCTAAGAAACCAAAACACAGTCCTCTAACTAGGAGGGCCTCCCCAGACGTCATCATCGATCCAGATCAATGGTGGGACCCTCCTTGTGTACATGCGTAAGGGAGGCATGCATGCACTAGATGTCCCCATCAACTCTCCCCAGCTACGAAGATTTCACCACTGGCAAAACAAAACTCCTGAACCGCTCTAAGATGTCAAGATCAACTCGTTGAAGCTCCTCCTCAGTGAGTCACGTACTATCTGAAGCTGGGCATAACTTCCACTTAACCAGGTACTTTTGAAATCCATCGTCCGACGTTGATACTATCTGATAGTCCAGAATATCTCCTCTCTAGGTGTGGGAAGGGAAAGTATGGGAGGTAGAAGCTGGGAAGAAGGGTCAAAAAGAGGTCATAGATCAACAGAAAGGTCTGGGGAATCAGGATGGTTAAGCGAAAGGCTGGACAATACATCAGGAGTCCCCTGAAAAGCAACTAAATCCTCCACATTGAATGTGAAACTAATTCCTATAGAAGGTGGAAGACTTACCACATGCATTAAGACCATTTCATTTTATAATTTTGAATGGTCCAGCACTACGCGCGTGTAATTTACGAATGGCTCCTTGAGGGTACTGCTCTGGCCTAATGCGGACCATCACAGAGTCCCCTACATTGAATTCCTTGAAACGTTTATGTTAGTCTGCAGAAAGTTTGTAATGTTCATTACTAGTAGTGATCTTTCGCCTGATTTCTTAATGAAATGAATGAATGTGATGTGCAAAAGACTCGACAGACTCTGATGGCCTATGGGATAGTGGCATAGGGACAAGATCAATAGGCTTCCTAGGTTTATAATCAGTAACGACTTCAAAAGGACTTAAACCTATAGACCTATTGACAGAACTATTAAATGTAAACTCGGCTATAGGTAGTACAGTGTCTCATGTCCTGGTGTGCTCCCCCACTAAACATCTGAGCAAACTCCCTAGGCTCCTATTGACCACCTCGATCTGACCATCGATCTGCGAGTGGTAGGTAGAAGAAAATTGGAGCCTAGTATTCATCATATGCCATAGTGTCTTCCAAAAATAACTCATGAATAAAACGTCACGGTCAGACACTATGGTTTTTGGTAAGCTGTGAAGTTTGACGACCTTACTAAAGAACAACTTGGCAACATGAGATGCATCAAAGGTCTTAGAACGAGGAATGAAGTGGGTCACTTTGGAAAAACAGTCCACGACGACAAATATGGAATCGTGTTTCTGAATAGTCTTGGAGAGCCCAAGCACGAAGTCTATACTAATGTCCTGCCAAGGGATGATGGAACTGGCAAAGGTGTGTATAGTCTCGTATTTTACTTTTTCTGCTTTGCCAATTGACAAGTACGATATTGCCCTATAATTTTGGCCACGTCTCACTTGAGGCTTGGCCAATAAAACTTATCTTCCACTAGGGCAATGATCTTATCTTGATCAAAATGACCCGTGACCTCACTTGAATGTAACACCCAGATAAGAAAATCATGGAGGGAGGTGCGCAGTATGCATAAGCGATCAATCCTAAACAAGTATCTGTCTAAAATCAAGTACTCACTACTAGCTCTTGACGAACTCTCTAACAACGATGCATACACAATTCCAAAATCTAGGCACTCAGAATAATCATCTTTGATATGCTCGAGGCCCGTGACTTCGACACTCATGGAATTAAGTAACGCGACTCAACGACTCAACACGTCGGCTGGCTTATTCTCTACACTGGCCTTGTGCTTAAGCATAGAAGTATACTCTTGAAGGAATTGAATCCACTTGGTGTGCCTAAAGTTTAATTTCTTCTAAGAATTCAAATATCTCAAGGCCTCGTGATCTGAGAACAAGACGAATTCTTGCAGCAATAGATAATGGCGTCAATGGTGCAGTGATTGCACTACCACATAGAATTCGTTGTCATAAGTGGAGTATTTTTGCTTCACCTCATTCAATTTCTCACTAAAAAATGTGATAGGATGCCCTTCTTGACTAAGTATTCCTCCTATGCCGACTCCTGACGCTTCACATGCGGCTTCAAAAGCTTTTGAAAAATCCGAAAGTCGAGTGACTGGAGTTTCGGTCATCCTGACCTTCATCTCCTTGAAGGCTTTCAAGGCTGCCTTCATCCATTGAAACTCTCCTTTTTTTTATAAAATCTGTGATAGAAGCCATAATGGAATTGAAATCTTGAATGAACCACCTATAGAAGGTGGCCAAGCCGTGAAAGCTGCGCACCTCGTGAATATTACGAGGTTCAGGCCAATTGACAATGGCTTTAACCTTCTTATGATCCGCTAACACACCCTTAGCTAACACAACAAAACCTAAGAAGATAACACTACTAGACATAAACGCACACTTCTTTAGGTTAGCGTACAATTTCTCGACTCTAAGGATCCCACAAACTTGCCTCAAATGGTTAAGGTGTTGTTCCTTGGTCATGTTATAAATCGAAATATCGTCAAAGTAGACTACCAAAAATTTTCCCATGAAGGGTCTCAACACTTGGGTCATCACTCGCATGAAAGTACTTGGAGCATTAGTCAGCCCAAAAAGCATGACTAGCCACTCGTATAGCTCATCCTTCATCTTGAAGGCTGTCTTCCACTCATCACCAGAACGTGCACGGATTTGATGATAACCACTTTTGAGGTCAATTTTTGATAAGATGGTAGTACTAGCTATCATATCTAACATGTCATCAAGACGCAGTATGGAAAACCGATACTTAAATGTGATTTTGTTGATGACCCTACTATCAAGACATATCCTCTTCTTAGGAGCAAGAAAGGCGGGCACGGCACATGGGTTCATGTTCTCTCGAATGAAACCCTTTTCTAGGAGCTTATCAATTTGTCTTTTCAACTCTGTATGCTCCTTTGGGTACATTCTGTAATGGGAGGTTTGGTAGAGTCACCCTAGGGACTAAATCAATGGTATATTGTATATCCCTCATAGGGGAAGCTCATTCGGTAAATCCACAGAAAAGATATCACGGAACTCATCCACTACCGAAATAGCTTCAATGGGTAACTCTACACTAGCCTCTAGTGCACTCTCTGGCCACAAAGGCGTACACCAACGAGTCCTACTCAGTCTCTGGCTCAAAGTTTTTGACATTTAGAATATGGAGAAGATTAGACTTGGACTTCGATTCCTTCAATTCCTTCGAGCCGCTCACACCACTCTTTATGGTGGACTCATTTCCAGTCGTGTTCTTGGGTGAAAGTGGATTTAGCTTGACTTTCTTGCCCTCGACCCAGAATGTACACACATTTGAACGACCAAATATGGTGACATCTCTGTCATAGAGTCAGGGCCTACCCAAAATAATATGCCAACATCCACAGGAACAACATCGCACCAAAGTGTGTCTTTATATGATCCAAACTAAATAGGAACAAGACAACGATGCAAAACTGGAATGGAAGTTTCATCAACCCAAGACACTCTATAGGATTGAAGATGGGCTTCAAGCTTCAAGCCCAAACAGCTCACAGTGCTACTTGATGTCACGTTGGCACAACTACCATTATCCACAATCATCTTACAGCTTTTTTCACCACATTTTGAGTAAGTATAGAAGATCGTATTGCGGCGTCAATCATCAGTATTCTTGGCTTATGCAAAGACGTAACGCACAACAGCGAGGGTCGCAGACTCTTGCGCTCCCTCTTCCTCATCACTAGGGGTTTCTGTCGACTTATATTCTTCAGCTTCGCCGTCACTTTCTGGGGGCACTATTTCTACTTGCCCATCAATAAGGAACACCTTGATGCCCTCTTTCGTGCCACACTAGTTGGCAAAATGACTAAACCCCTAACATTTAAAACGCCTAGTTGCTTCACTTTTACGTGAACTAGACCCAACAACCTCTTTATCCTTATCATTTGTAGGCCTATACTGAGAACCACCGGAATGCTTGTGTTGATATCCAGTGCTGGGCTTAGCCCCAGAAGGCTTGGAGTTGTATACACATCGTTGTTAGACAGTCTGTCAAGAGCTAGCAGTAAGTAATTGATTTTAGATGGATACTTGTTTAGGAGTGATCACTTATGCATACCACACACCTCCCTTCGCAATTTTATTGTTTGGGAGTTACATTCGGGAGGGTCGCGGGTCATTTTGGTCGAGACAAGACCATTGCCCTAGTGGAAAATAGGTTTTATTGGGCAAGCCTCAACCGAGACATGGGTACGTGCGTGGGGGAGGCATGCGTGTGCGTGAGATGTCCCCATCAGACCACGTTTGGAAAATAAACTGATGCAAATCATCAATGAGTTTGACATTTGAAGACAATGGTAAGAATGGTGAAACTGTAGTCTTATGTCTAATTTATACCCTTAGATCTTAAATTTATATCTTACTCCTAAGATTAGAGTTTCTCAATCTAACCTAGGTTGCTGCAGTAATCATCCCTCAATGATTTAGTTAAAAAAACGTAGACCATCTATTCCTATGTACACTTATACCAAGTGTGACTTGAGGCCCACAACATTGTGTACAAGATCTAACTCAAGTTGTACAATAAATAATCCTATAGTTATATCATAGCAAAATACTGATCATCAACATTTAGATATTGTCCCGACAATCTCCACGGTACTTTTTTTTCCACACACGCACTTACACCCCACACACCCATGCACTCACACCACACAGTGAATTTTTCCACAATGGGTACTCAAACCCATGACCTCGTGTTGAAACTCTTGTGAGTCTACCACCGAAGCATGAGCAAGGACCCTCCACAGTACTTTTTATGTCATGCCATCTCTTGAATTGTCTTCTTTCATGATCAATGTTAGCCTTCTATTTGTAGGAGAAAGTAAATATACATAATTAGATCATTGAAGACGTTGTGATCCACCTATCGATAGTGATGATCTCATTACCTGAGATTTCTCAAGATACTAGTTATTCCACTAGCGTCTTACTAATATTACCCTGCAGATGTTGAGATGCCTTTCTCTAGACTGCTGATTCATGTAAGAAACATATGGCATACAGGAATCAGCAGTCTAGACTGCCGAGTCCTGGGGCCCCACTGTGATCATAACTCAAAGACCTCAATGATCAGGCTCAATTTGAACGGGGCAAGGTTTGAAAATCAATTTCAGTATACTGTATTGGTCACCACCGAAACCGTGTCGTATCAGCCCAATAACCAATACATCCATATCACCTATGGATCGCCAGGCTGCTTATTCACTCAATCCACAAGGGGTCCATGTCATGATTGGTATTGGTTGTCATGCATGCATGCCATGTGTAAAGTGGGTAGCAGCACCACTAATCCAGTTGGGGCAGACACATTGCAGTCCCCAGGTACTTTTTTCCTCCCTTAAAGACCTTAATAAAAACCATCGCTGGATTTGGGACTGGAAAAGGGCCGAAAAACCATATACCAATTCCCAACTTGTGTGGTTCCAGATTTCCAACTCGGCCCACTCACGCAGCCCACCAGATAGCCATCCATTGTGTTAAAATATTCAAACCATTCACGATTCTGGATATAACCCAAACACAACCCAAATTTAGGAAAAGGAAAAACACTAACTATTCTCATCAACAGAACCACTGTCATCCCAAATTTCTCGAATAACAGACAATAACATCAACAAGAAGAAGAAGAAGCAGAGAACTGACCTTACTAGGGGAAACGAGCATGTCAGTATCCTTCTTATTCTCCGACCTCAGCAGAAATCCCGCAACATCAAAATCCATGGCTGCCCTCACGGGAATAAATCTATCTCCCTAAAGCAAAGCACAATTGGAGAATTACGGTTTCATCGAAAAGACAATTGAGCAGAATTTCCAGAAGAATCCATCAATCTATCAAATTGAGAAATTAGGGTTCAGTTAGCAGAAGTACCAGATATCTGGAAGGTGTCAACCGAGGCCTCTTGATGTGGGGGCTATAAGATGACTGATGAAATGACATGATTCTATGAGAGAAAAATACCGAGATACCTGAACGGAAAATGGTGAAAATGAGAAGAATGACTGAAGAAACCCCAGAAAGAGGAGAAAATGAAGAAAAATAACATCAACATAAACAGATCAAAGGAAAAAAAATGCGGAAATCGTATAAGTGAGAGAGATCGCGCGCGCTCTGAGAGAGTTCTTTCTTTCGAGAGAGAGAGAGAGAGAGAGAGAGAGAGAGAGGTTTCCTTTTCAAATTTCTGGAGAGGGATTGGGTTTGTAACTTTTTAACGGTCGTATGATATAGCTTTGCAGCATTTAGAAAGTGGTGGTGGGTCATTCTCCTCACACGTGGCAGTAATTTACAGCTATCCAGACCATCCAAATTGTGGGTCCCATTGCTGATAGAAAATGATCTAGAAATCCTAAGTATCCAATTGATTATTATCAAATGTAGGGTTAGAAGTGAAATTTTTAATGGTCCAAATTCAAATAGAAATATTAGATGGTTGATATTAACTTCTCAGTAAAATGTTCATGTCATGTTCCATCCATGGTTGGTTAAGAGATTTGTACGGTGTGGATTTTCGTAAAACCGTGCCATGTGTACGGTTGAAGAGTCACCACCAGTTTAAATGGATTTATACCCCAAAATTACTTAATTACCAAGTTCCGACATGGGCATGAAATTACAAAATTGCCCTTATTAAATTTTTTCCATTATAGTATTGAAGGTCAAGAACTGTGGGAAACCACGTGGTGTTTTGTATAACATCCAACATCCAACCCGTTAAATGTATGCACCATACGATGTTAATGTTAAGTACAAAACATCAGTTCAATCAGATCATCAAATAGACTACAGTAGAATTGGAATATTTTGAATAGTATATATTATTTTATATTGGATTCTCCTGTATTATTTTTTATTCTAATAATAATGATGGTGTTGTGCATTTGTTGGATAGGTTGAATGCGAGACACATAGTATGCTACGAGGGCATATCACAGCTTTCAATTTCTCACTTTGTTGTAAAGGATCCTTACTCTTGCTCGGGTGGTTGACTTCATGGAGTTTTAAGACACCGTCAAGGGTTCAAGTATCCATAGGTAGTGAAATTCCACTAGCGTGCGTGAGAATGGGGGAGGGGGAATAAAAAATATAAATTAAAAAAAAAAAAAAAAGGAAGGAATGTAATTTCTCCTCTTAAAAATCACAACCACTAACGGTCATTCAAGGCGTGTACAAATTTCGATGCCCAGTCGTGAGTAGCTCTCCAAGTGCTACTCTGGCCACACATGACAAATGTCTCACGCATTTGGGAGATCCCGGTCGTTCATCTGATGGAACTCAACAATGGCGTCCCATGATAAGGTGATCTGGAAGTTCCGCACATCATCTGGCCCACTGGTGTATGAGAGAAATGGACGGCTTGAAAGTATGAAAAGATGGTCCGCGTTACACATCTATTTGGGGTCTACTTTTTCGGGTATGGAAGTTAGAAAGTGGGACCCACGTGACGAATGGCCCCGATCGGGTATGTATGAGCCACATTGGGACTTTTGGAGAGTAATATTGTGAGTGGAGTAGATGGCGGCCTTGGGGCATCGAAAGATAGATAGGTTTGAACTTATCTAAGGCCCATCAAGGTAGATCTTTCAGTGTCGGATGGCCCAGCCCACTTACGCTTGTACTCTTCTTCTTCTTCTTCCTATTTTTTAAAATTACAATTTACTCCCCTAATTACGGAAATTCATGTTTAGCTCATAAGATGATTTAGATCAATCAGATTTTTATTTCAGCTGATGACCATCCTAGGGTGAATATTTTTGGACGGGCTAGATGCTGTGCACATACCACGTGGGCCCCACAATTCTTGACTTGATTAATTCTAAAGAAATGAAAAAAAAAAAAAAAATCAACAAGGGCAATTTTGTAATTTCCCCTAGAAAATGATTTTTCTTCCCGTTGGGAGGCGGCTTTATTAGAATATCCTACGCATTTTGGCGTGCCATTTTATTCTTTGAATGATTTCTATACTACTTATTCCCAAAATGTCCCCCTTCTCTATGCTCTGCAGACCGTTGATCTGATGGTTCTTGCCGTTGATGGACCATGCACCAAAAATCCTCTGGACTGGAAGATCCTAACCCTATAATATTTGGCCTTTTCCTCAGTTGAATGTGAACCGTTGCTATACTCTATAAACTATTTATTCGTTAAAAGTATTTTAGGGTCGGGATTCTTGCGACCTGGAGTATTTTTAATGCATGGGCGCTGTGGAGCCCCCATTCAGTAATCCAAACCGTTCAACTCCCAAATTCTTTCCCAATACCTGACAGAAGAAGAAACTTGTGTTCTAAAATCTACACTCGCAGCAGTAGGATTCAAGTGTCATGACCCCATAACAGCAGCCGGTGGGCGTTAACATCAGAAAACGACCACAGCAACAGTGACACAAAACTGGGAAAGCATCTGGCCCACCGTAAATAACACTCACTAGAATTAAAAATTAAAAATAATAATAATAATAATAATAAAACTGCAATGGAGCACCATCATTACAAAAGTGGGAACGTGGATTTGGAACCTTCACGATTTGAAATCCTCCCGTCCTGTTCTGTTCGGCACTTTTTCTTTTTTTCTTTTTTTTCTTTGAAGAGTAAAGTGTCCCCACCCCTTTTTTGAAGTGAGACTAATACCGGTGGATACACCCACAACGACGTGGGTCAGGTAAAGCCAGGGAGAGGAATCGAAACCTCACATATAGGAAACAAACCTGCAGTGAAGAGTGAAGACCATTCACCCAACCTCGTTGGGTTATGTTTGGCACTTTGGATTCAGAATCCCTGGTAATCCAAAAGTAACTAGGCATAGTTTATTTTTATAGGCGTTTGAATTTAATTATTAAATCAATTTTAATATTTCTAATTAGTATACTATGCAATGTTTGACACGATGGTTGTAATAAGCCCATATATACATATACTTTGCCCGAAAATGATGAAATTCCAAGTCTTGGATGGGCCACAAGCACAAGATCACATCCGAGAGACTAACCAACCAACGAGTTTTAACCATTGAAAAAAAGAAGAGAGTTTTAACTATTGATTTACATAGACAATGTTTGGATGGCATCATCATATCAAAGTAATTATAGTGATGCAATTGATAATCTAATTGTTATGAGACATCATCAGTGGACCATGTGCCCAATAGATTAATAATCTAGCATCACACATGCAACTCTTGGAAGGATTTTAGATGTAATACAGGGTGAGATTTCATAACCTGGACTACGAGTTTGCAAGTAGACTCCAAGTCAAGGCCGAGTCAGTCTCAAATCCAAGTTCTACAAGACTCAGCCAAGCTTCGAGTTGAATCACCAAGTTTAGAACTATGGTACAAGGGCTGTTATTCCATTACCTGTTTATAAGGGAGACTGATTCTGTTATAACAGCCCCAATAAAGGGTGTCATGGCATTTAAAAAACAAAATTCACGGCACCACAACAATAGTAGCATTTGTTGTGGAGATTTCTTTTTTCTTTTTTAACATTTCTATACAAAACTGTGAGTGAACATGTTACACCAGAATGTTTCTTTCATGACAACCCACCGTCCCTCTCCCTCCCTCCCTCCCCCCATAATAATACAAGGCAATGGGGCAGCCAGACCCACAACAGCTCCCACCATCCAATAAATCTCTTAGGAGAACTAAAATATTATCTTCTTTTTTCTTTTCCTAAATGAAGGAACTTGCAATCTGCAAGAATCCCATATATGAGAAGAGTTTCATTTCTCTTCCCCACATTTTCCGATTTCCACCATTTTTAACTCCAATACAATGACTCTCTGATTGAAGGATAGAGAGGGTTGCAACAGAATCATTGAGCCTTTCTTCTCGTACTTAATTTACACCAGGGAGTTCATCGTGTTGCTAACTACATGTCTGTGTGGCTGAGGTCACCGAATCTGTGTTCTCCCAAGAGATGAGGCTCCAATGTCGCTATCAGTATTCTGTGATTAAAGTTCCACCAACATATATTGCATCAATCATGAGTTCATTCTTTCAATATTAAAGCAAATGAGCAAGGACGCCAGGACTGCGTTTGGATGCACAAGGGAGTTGAATTGCAAACATTCAGTTTAATTGAGTGGAAATTACAACCTGGTTATTTCCAATTTATCGGACTAGCAATTGTAATTAGATTCATCCCAGAATGCTAAGTTGCATGATTATTAGTCAAGCACCAACATGGGGCCCATTGCTGAATTTTCGACACCCATAAAGTGGCTCGGCATATGGGCACCCACTGTCTGGAGTATCCCCAATATTTGATACTAACTGTATCTCCACCTCTGCAATACTAATAACGCTGGTAGAACAGAAATTCCAGGTATTGTCAATATATCATTAAGCATCGCCAATGTAATGATATCGCCAATAATTTCAACTGTATAAGTTCCAGGTGTTGCTTGTATCGCTAATGTATACATATCGTCAATGTATCATCTATTTTTTTCTATGTACATTCAGGTGTGGCTTGTATCGCCAATGTATCAGTGATTTGCGAGAATGTTGCCAAAATTTTGTTTATTAAAAAAAAAATCCATTAAATTTTTTTATGGTTGTATGATGAAATGCATGTTTGCATGTGTGTATATGTATGCATGCATGGATGGATGGTTGGTTGGTTGGATGGATTGCATACACTACGAATCATTTGGCAATGGAGAGTGTCTCCAATGTATCAGTGCTCTCACCATTGAGTGTAGTTCTTGATCATACGTGGAGTCCTTTTACTTGGCGTTATCCAACTTCTCACTGTAAAATACCATTGGTCGCCCTCCACCACTCTTATTCCCTTCCCCGAGGCATCACACTTCACCTTAAATCACTTTGAAAAATCTGGTGAAGTCAAGTGGTGCAATGCTTCTCTTTTCACTAGCTCCCTATCCGTTTCAATTGGTTTTCTTCTCGCAACACCTCAAGATGGTCCTGGCCTGTGCTATGTAATTTCCCAGGGACTCTGTGTGTGTGTGTGTGTGTGTGCGCGCGCACGCGCGTGCATGGATGAATGGATTGAGCATGCACATGTGTTTGTATGTATGCATGTACATGCATGGATGGATGGATCCACTATGTTTCCCCAATGTTACCCTGAGTCAATGATATATGCTTTTAAGCCACATTAAAGGGAAACTTATTATTTGATTCCTAAATATGCAAATGTGTCTTTTTCACTATTATTTGATTCCTAAGTATGCAAATATGTGTATTTTAGCATCCCCTGAAGTTTCATTGAGAAACTCCACCATTTCCTTGTATTTTACCTATGTTTCCCTCAGTCGGCAATACATTTCCAGGTATCAGCGATACCGTTGGCGATATCAATACATGTTTGCCAGCGACACATGTATGATGTAACCATCCCAATACCACGAACACTGATGGGCACTTAAACTATCATCACGCAACTGGGTGTGGCTTTCGTAGTGCTAGTCAGCTAAGTATTCCCACTAATGTGTGAAAATACAAAGATACGTCTTCCAAGCATTGTAAGCAGATTGTCTGTTTGGAAGAATTTATGTATAATCATTAAAGGCAGTAGCAGAATAAGAAGAGGAAGAAGGATTATAGGGCCCTGCTCATGCATATTTTGCTGATGCACAGGATTCTGTGCATGTGAAGCTTAGTTCAGTGATCTGAACCGTTTATCTAATAGGCCCCACTTTAAAAGGGGATGCCCGGCAAATATTGTAGATTGGAATATCACAACCCTTCAATACGGTAGCCAAAAAATGGACAATTAAAAGAAAAATAAAGCAGAAATGCACATTCAGCAGAAATAAGACAAAATATTAAATGGTTAGGATATGCTAATCCAAGAGCCTTCTGGGACATCCCCCATCAAAGGTGGGGCCATTAAGATCAACAGTCTGAACCTATGAACCACAGGTTCACATAATGAATCCGGTGCATCAGCAAATTGTGCATTTCTAGGTGAGGAGGATTGTACAATTCCACAAGAAACTGAGGGCGGCTTTCAGATCTAAAATGGTATGGATGAATCACTTCCCAATTAATGCTATGCTTACCTGAGATTTTGGAGAAGGGAATACATTCCAAAACCGAAGTGTTTCGTCTCCCGCACCTGTGACAATTGTCTACAAAAAAAGACTATCCATCAAAAATATGAATACCCAGAGGCATACATGTAAGTGAAAGGGAAGAAAGTGACGAAAAGAATGGAGGAATGAGGGTTATATTACCTGCCCGTCAGGTGAGATAGCAAGATACAGAACTCTGTATGTATGGCCAGTAAGTGTCGCCAACTGTTGTAAGGGAGAAATACAAACAAAAATCAATCAGTCAATGGAGGTTTTTCTTTCTTAGAAATATTATAAGACCCGTACCTTAGACATGGTTGGATATCTCCAAACAATTATTTGGTTTTGAGAGTAGCCATGGGTGCTGACGAGCTCATTGACATTCTTAGACCACATGAGGTTGCAAACCTGCATTATGGATGAGAAGGGAAATTAGCTTCTTGTGATAGCCACAGGGCATGATCACCAATCAAGAAATACTAGAGTTTGTATCTTGCCATCCAACTATCCTTCAAAAAATAATAATAAATAAATAAAAATCTTGCCATCTAACTCATGAGGAAAATTGCATAATCCTTCTAATTAGGTGCTGCTCCCACTCCCACTTCCTAGCAGTTTATACTTTTTTGAAGAGCCTAGCAGTTTGTACTTGCTAGCATTTTGAAACAAACGCTTCCCCACACCCAAATCTGTTGCCGCTCTACGCTCTGTGCAACTTCACATCTAACACTTGACAAATGCGTAGCTTGCTGAAGGCTTCCATATGTGAGAGGCTGCTCATATGATCTAGACCGTTGGTCTTTATTAACCATGTTGTGGCTGAGGGATGACCCAAAAAATCTCCCAGATAAGAAAAATCCCATGCTTTCAGTCTTTGGCTGAATATTGAAAATTGCTTTCCACTCAACCATCTATTTTAAAAAAAAAAACCACATATTGAAGGGTTAGGATCATCCAATCTGGTAATTTTTTGTGGCATTCCCCATCCATAGCAGGGCCCATCAGATCAATAGTCTGTTTCAGTGGACCATGTGCCCCAATTACAGGCATCCTTTCCCTCTGAGGCTCAGCATCCTACGACTCCTCAAAGTCAACAGGTTGCAGAATCTTGACCATTTCCTATCTTTTCCTTCTACACATCCATGTAATTAATGGCTTCTTAACCTCTAAGTCAAGGGTTCGAGGAGTTGGTGCCATCATCATCAAAAATTTTGAAAGTTTTTCCATATATTCTATGAGCTAGTTTCACAGAATGCACTTTTCCATATATTGTACAAGCTAGTTTCGAAGAATTTCCACCATCCTATTGCTGATAAACGGGCAGAATCACATAAATTTTATGCAAAAGCAAGGTGTATTTGCTAGTAATTTGCATTCAAGAATTTAGAAGTCCAGCCACATCAAAACTGACATGAAGGCTGAAATTAATGAAATTGACCAGCTAGCAGAGGTTAAGGTGGATATACAACCATTTCTCTACTTAGGGGGGGGGGTAAGCGGTTGGTTTTCCACCTTTGTTACCTCCGGTGGCTAACCTCAGGTTTTCCAGAAACAGAGACCGTCATCTGAATCCGTCCCCATCCTGGGGTTAGATGCTGGGAGGTTAAGCTTCACTTACACCTAACCACTAAGTGGCTTGCCCAAGGTACAAGATTTCTCTTCACCTTGACAGTCCACTTAGCGAGCCATTTAAAGCAGCTAGGGAAGTACCTCACATAGGAATCCCACCCTTTCTAGGAACTCCTGGACCCTAAGGATTTACTTTCTACTTCCACAGCAGCCTCAGGTAAGGGTGGGACTGGGAGTGGGTCCCATAGGAGATTTTTATTATTATTTTAGGATAGTGGGTCACATAGAAGATGGTTATTAACCTCCAGTAAGGATGGGATTAGGATTGGGTTCCATGCAAGATGGTTAACATTCAACGCAAACAATGCAGCAAAAAAGGTGTAACCCAAGCATATGCATAGATCATCTAAGGGCCTGTTTGGATACGCGTTTTGGGATGTATTGTATCGTATTAGAAGTTATGATTTGACGTTTACCGTATTTGGATTGGAGTGAATAGGAGTTGAATCCCATGCGTGCGAATACAAACTCCAGCCAAATTTTCTAACCGACGGTAGAGTATTGTCAGTGGGTTCTGTTGTCGTCAATACTTCGGATTCATTGCACTGTATTCGGCAGCGGATGAAAGTTTGAAATTTGTATGATTACAAGATATCTGGTACCTATGCAGTGTAAGATGGGGACCGTTCATTTGGTACATTTCAACATGAAAATCATCTGGGCTAAAAATCAGAAAGTTTCATACGTCAAACAGGCCACCTGACCTAATTAAGACTGTACAATACGCAGACATAATACCTCCTATCCAAACATTGATCTGTATAACGTATTGTATACTGTGCCAAAAAATACCTCCTATCCAAACATTGATTAGTATCTGATTGATTTGGATGTATTTTGAAAACCGTCCCATGTATACATGAACAGTACCCAAATACAATACAATACAATACTATACGCGAATCTAAACAGGCCCTAAAGCAAAAGAAGGCCGCACTCACTAGGATGGTATAAGGGAACATGCCAAGATGTTAGATATTCAGATCTGGTACCTATAGTGTATATTTGATAGTGGAATGGTGGAATAGGATAGTGTAGCTGACCCCAATTAGTCAGAATGAGAATTAGATGATCAGGAGTTATTGTGTATATCAAAGCATGAAGCACTTTCATGCTTGAGCTGTTGAAATTTTTACCAAAACTCAGCCTAATGGCCTGTTTGGATGATGCTCAAAATGCCACACAGCTTTTTGGTACAAAAAGGGGATTCTAGTTTCATTAAAATAATGCTCTTTCCACAACAAAATTCTACAGACGGTGCTTCATTTGTGCAGAACTATACAGATGCTGTTTCCACTCTAAAAAATGAGGTTCTTGGATGGGAGTCATTTGATACTTTGGCAGTTTGCAATAGTTGACACTCAGGCAATCAGAAATTTTACATGTTGTTATAAATAAATTTTAAGTTGAACTGTCCAAATTGTAGGACCAACTGTAGATAGGTCATAATCCCAAATCAGATTGTTTGAACAATTGTAACCTCTGATTCATGGACAATTTCAGAGAATGGCTCTTTTTCATTCTCTTTTCTTTATTGATAAGTGGTGTTTTCTTTCTTTTCTTTTCTTTTTTCTTTTATGGGTCACTTAGGTTATTGTGAATTATTATTTTTGTTTTATCCACATCCAACTGACCCTAAATAGCTTGAGACGGGACAGTGGTGACAATGATAATCCCACATTCACTTCTGTTCTCCAGGCATAAATTTCTTCCGATCCTTTCTACTTGACAAAAGTTTCATATGAAGATCTATATTTTTCACTAATGCTACCAACTTAACAGTTTTGCTTAATAAGAAAGGCCAAGAAAGAAAAAAGAAAAAAGAAAAAATTAAAAAAAATAATAATAATAATAAATTTGACAGCCAAGTAAATAGTGAGAAAACTACCTGACTGCCAGTGTCAACACAACTCAAATGCGAATTTGAAGTTGTGTTCCAAAAACGAATGCATCGGTCTGCTGTACCACCACCAGACGCAAGAAGCCCATGCAGATGAGGGGACCAAGCAATAGCTTTTACAGCTGCTGTGTGCTCACAGTATTTTAGTATGGGTTGCGCTGAATGTTGATTCCAAACAAAAAGCTGCAAAAGGATGACATTTAAGGAAAGGTAAGAGATGGGCCATTGGGAGAAAATAAATTATATAGCAATTGAAATTTGCATTCATGAAACAGTGTGCATTGGGTAACCTTTTAAAAAGTTCAAAATCTGATACATTTGTCATTTGTATCACTGATGAAGCACCATAATTGATCAGCTATACCAATGTGTACAACAATAGTGTGCATTGTCCCTATTTGTTATGCATATCATTTGGGAGAAAGTGCAATAGGAGCTCTGATATGGTATTCTAAACCTTGCTTAAAGAGGAAGAAGAACTCACTCTATTATCATTTCCCCCAGATGCTAGTTCACGATTATCATAAGACCACTTTAGCCCACATACCTAAAACAAGAAAACCATTTGTCAAAGCCAGGAAACAGTAGAAATACTAGATGAAGCATCAAAAGGACTAATGCTTATCACAGATAATTTCCAATCTATAAGACAAAACAGAGAGCACATCTAATTTGAAAAGAAACAATTTAAAAGTAAAAGGAAGAAGAGTTTAGCACATCTACTTCAAAAAGGAAAATGTTTAAAGATCAATCATCAATTCACCAACATAGCCTTGTCCCAGCTATTTGGGCTAGGTGAATCCTGTTTAAACTGGAATTTCATGATAGCTTGGTAAAAGTTCAACAACCGGCAGCCCACCTGACATAAACGCTCCTCCCTTACCCGGGCAGGGGAGCGGCTGGCGCAATCACAACCAGGTGGAGTTGGAAAGATCAATATGATGATGAGAACAAATCACATACAGCCGATCCAACACACAGGTATAGCCCACTTTATGAGTAGACCTGCCTGATTTGTGCCGCGTGATCTTCATTGTGGGGGGCTACCATTTGCATGGTACAGTTTCTCTACCCAAATGACATGTTGGCAGGAAAGATGTGGCTGCACGATAAGTTACTTTCAACTGCATGCAATCAGTTTCTCTATGGTTATAGTTCTAATAAAATGTGAAATGCATTCAAAACTCAAACCTAAGGGCCAGTACAAGTGTACCTAGCAATGCTTGCAGCATGGTCCATCCATCGGCCAGGTTGAGAAGGCAATGATAATGGGTCCAAAATCCTTTGCCATTACACTCTCACTTGAGGTGGACTTTGCGATGGGAGTGTTTAGAACATCCCCCAGTCAACATTTTGTGGTATGAGCTAAACAGTTCCCATCCGCAAAATTCATGTGGGCAGAGCCTCATTCCATTATCATTCTAGGTGCATCCAAACATGCACTAAGCTTGCTAACATAGAGTCGTGAACATTTCAAGAGATTCAGCAATGATTTCAAAATTCAAATAAATTCAGGTAGTATAGACACTAACCTCTGACTTGTGCCCCATGAGTTTGCTAACAGAATCCTCCTGAGCTCTTATGTCACGTTGAAGAATTGTCTTGTCCCTGCTACCAGATGACAATAGAGATGAACTCCAGGCAAGAGCCCCAACCCGCATACGGTGGCCTTCCATAGTCCTTACCCTCCTACAGCGAGATGCATCCCATATCTACACCATATAATTCAATAATTAACAATAGATTTAGAGATCACCCAAATACTGTTAGATTTGATTGTGTTAAATTTGCATTACTTTTTTCTCATAGTCATGGTCCTCAAGAATAGCGCATCATGGCAATGATGGGGACATTAATTTATTTCATTTCAATCAAGTGGCTTAAAAACTATAATTTCTCAATCAAATGTTCAGCTACGTAAATTCTCATTGTCCATAGTTGTTATGCATGCAAATGGGTCAGGTGAGCCCGTGGGCCAACTCACCCCGCCAGCTTCTGAGACAGGTTTGGGCCAAGCCAAATGGGGCTTGGGCTAGAAACTGTGGCCCATTTAAGTAAATGGATCTAGCTCAGGTTGAAACCTACCCAACCCAACCTGCCTATATAAAGTTATCAATGGAATGAGCTTGATGACCTGACCTAAAACCCAAAACAAAACAATAGAAGACATATTGTGATCCTTCTAAGTTCTAACCAGGTGCCTCTCACTTCAAATCCTGCTCCGGATTCATGCTTTTGCTCTCGCTCCAGCTTCCTACCTATTTATACTTGGAAACATTTCAAAACAGATGTTTCCTTGCTCTCAAACCTGAATTTGTTGCCGCTTCGCTTCACACTTTATGCAACTATAGTATAGATTCACATAAATAAGTATGAATATATGTATCCATCCACTAATTCAGTGAGTGATGCAGCAAAACCAGAGAACTGAATCCTCAAACTATGACTCATGATTTAATGCAAATTGATGCAGAGATTCCCCAGTAAAACCATATTGCAATATGTTTATATACGAACTGATCTTCTTTTTCTTTTTTCCTTTTCTAGTAAATGGTAACGAAAGATTTATTAGCACCAAACAAAAACATTAGCTGTAGAACGAGGCAAGAAATGGGGATATGAGGAATCATCTCACTTCTTCTTCGATTACATGAGGAATATGATCTCCCCACAGTGTCTTCCGATTTACAACCCTTGAACCGAATACACTGCAAAAAACCAAAAGTCACCCTCCCTCCCATTGGCCCAATGGAAGACCGCCTCTACAGTCTACACTCTAGGACGTCAGTAACTTGAGCAATAAGCCAAACCAACTAGGGTTTCAATACTTGTTCAACAGGCCAAAACAACCAGGACACAATCTAACCAAGGAAACTTGCTAACAAGAAAAATTACTATAGCATTAATGTATTGTAGCTCTACCATATAGTGATTGCTGCTATTAATCAACCAGGTTGGGCATACTTATCCCCATATTTCATTCTTAAACATGAATTGGTTCATGCCAGGATCGTGTTGGGTTCATTGAGCCAAACCTAATTATAATCAAATGGATTGGGTCCCATTCACTTGGGCTGTGGGTTAGGTCCAGCCAGAGGGTAATGTGTCAAGATTGGGTTCGAACATGAATCCTTGGTGACCTGAACCCATCCAGTCGTCACCCCTAATAGTTGTCAACATTGTAAAAAGTAGCCTTGCTTAGTCCTGCGGTTAATTGCTGAGTGTTGGTTCCCTAGCATGTGAAAATCCTTCTTTGAAGGAAAGTTGGATAGAAATAATTAAACAATCCCAAACATCAACCATAGGAGACATTTCAAACTATCAAAAATCCTAGATGTTGATTACAAGCATGAAACTGAATCCTTGTGTAGTTCTACACTTAAAAGCAAGCTTCCTCTATTCCAAAGCCATAACGTAATACAAGGTGATTAAGGTGAAGTGTCCCAAATCACAGGCAAAATGCATATTATGGAATTTGAAGGGGTGGTTATCCAATCCACCATTTTTACAGGGTGCATAAAACTGAAAACACACTAAACAGATATGGGTTTTTTGCCTTTTCTAATTTGAATCGACATACATTTTCATTTTTTTTTTCAATGAGAAGTAATGGGTATTAATTTGCAACCCCACCCACACCACCCTTCTAATACAAAGTTGTGATTCCGAAAGCGCGGTTGTAGCTCACCCTCTCTAACATTAATTGACAACATTACTGATTTCCTGATGAGGAATCACTTCATGTACGCTTTTGCGTATATATCAGAGGAGGAGGCAGGCCGCACCGATTTTCTAGTGACTAGGCGAGTACTCGTGATCGAGCTAAAAACCCCATGTGCATGTGCGAGCATCTGGAAGACCCCGCACTAGGAAGATGCACATGGGCTGCTTTATGGAGTGATTCAGACCGTTAGATTAAAGTGACGTGACGATTAGGCTGTTGGATCGTGCCTTTAATCGTGGATCGTCCACACCAATTTTTCTTAGATTTTATCAACTTATAGGATTTAATTTTGTTTATGTTATGTTTGAACACCATTATGAGTATTTTTAGTTGATTTTATTTAGAATATGGTTATTTTCGTCAAAATTCACAAAACGGGATGTTTATTGTAATTTTTAAACTTTCTTGGAGCTATAAAAGAGGTTGGGCATGTAACCCTCTCCCTCATTGGATTTTGTGATTTAAAAAATAAAATTTAAAGAGAGAGAGAGAGAGAGAGAGCTCTTGCTTTCTTCTTCTTCTTCCATCTTCATGAGATTTAAAGATACTTTCGTGGGATTTGGAAGGGAGATCGGTGTGAGGCTAAACTTCATCAATAGAAGTACAAGGTCCTCCATCTATTCCCACATCATTATTTCTTTTCCCCTCCATCAAGGTACTTTCTTCAAATTCTTCGATTCTCACATTCTAAGCCTTCATCTTCTTCTAAACTCACCCTTCCTTTACTTATCTACAATCATAAACCCTAAGAAACCTAACTCATCCATCCCACACCTCACGTGTGACCGTACGGCCACACGTGTGAACTTTCTGGATTGGTCATACAACCGCACCTTGTCCATTTTAGCTTACTTTCACCCTTAAATCAAAACCCCATTTCCTCTCTACTAAAACCTTAACCCTAAATCTAGAAATCCCTAACTTTCTTAGATTTTTCTAATTTCTTAAAACCATAATTTTATCCTAGGTTGTATTAGGCCTTATACTTTAAAATAAACTATACCCTATGCTAATTGAATGTCTCTACATCCATTAGATACTAGTTTCCTTTTATTTAATGATCTTGTGTAACAATGTTGGTAACTTAGGCTAGGATTATGCATGATTTTCTTTTGATTTTCATAGTATTTGTGATGATTATGGCAATATTTGTGTTTTTTTTTTGTTAATTGACTTAATTCTGCTACTCGATCTCACATGTTATTTGGTTCATGCATCGGTCCTACATCATTTCCACTGGGTTCACGATCTTACCTACAAAAAGCTACTCTTCCCAAGAACCAACAAAGCAACAAATACCAACATCTAGGGTGTGTTTGGATGCATGATTGGATTAGCCTTCAATCTAATAAAGTTGGAAACAACCAAACTGTTATTTCCTTGTTAAGTATTTAGATTGAGGATCCAACTCTAAATTGCAATTCCGTTACTTTCAAGTTGAACTTTATAAAGGGATGCAATTTGAGGAATATTGCTTGACGTCTGTCCTTTATCTGACTTGTAGTGTTTATTATATTTAATAGATTTGGTGTCCCTGTACTTAATAGATTCAGTTACCTTTCTGAAACAAAGGGTGGGGACGGGATACTTTCCCATTATAAATACTAGCTAGGAAGAACATTAATTCAATGTTCTAAGATAAAGAAAAGTCACATTTACCAACCATGTCTACTTTAGGTTTCCTACTTTCTCAACATCTCTCACCTGGACTTTTCCTAAATTCGTTCCAACAGCTAGGTGTGTACCTCGCTGCGCCCACCCCACGGAACAAACACTATCGTCCATTCCCAAGTCACATAACTTCGTCACCTGCATTCATCACACACAAATCAAATCCAACTCAATTCATCAAAAGCAGCACCACATGCATTACGAAAACACAAAAAATAAAATAAAATCAATAATGCAAACAGGTTGAATTTCAAGTCAATAAAATCACAATTCAACCACCAATTGATTAAAAAACAACTTCAAAAAGCTGAAATCTCACCTTACTACTGCAAGCATTCCAAAGATAAACACAATTACCCAGGCCCACAGCAAGCACATTATGCGAAGACCAATCAACGAGATTCAAATAAAAATCATCTTGCAATGCAGGCGCATCGAGAACCTGACAGAAACAGAGCCCGAGATCACAATCGAAAACTCGAAAACATCAGACCCCAGTTCCAAATCGCTCCACATTAACTAACATTAAAGAAAAAGAAATCAACCTTGTAAGGAGACCGAGGGACCTTCCTCGGCGTCTTGGGTGGGGTAGGAATAACGCCGGGCAGCGCACCATCAAACCCAACAGGCGATAGAGAATACGACGACCTCCGGGTCTCCGTCTTGAACCTGAAGATATTCCTGCTCGGGTTACCAACACCACCGCCCGACGAAGGCGAGCTACGGCCAGACCAGTTCCCCGGCGTCCGGTCAGGCGTGGTCGGAGAGACGACATCTGAATCGCCAAAGAGGACGGTCCGCAGCAGTGTGGAGTAGGCGCCGGAGCCGTCTTCTCGGCCTTCGGCAGAGGAGGCGTTGGAAGGAGGTGAGACGTCGAAAAGGGCGAAGTTGGAGGAGGATCTGCTGGGGATGAAACGGTCGCTGTAGATCGTTCTAGAAGGTGTGGCTGAGGTATCTGAATGGTGGTGATGGTGAGAGGATACAGATGGAATTGTTTGTATTGAGAGAGGATTTATGGAGAGATTGGAAGGGAGATTTAGATGGGAAGTCGAAGACCTTTGTGATGCATTCTCCATTGATGGAAGACACGAGCAGAATAATTCATGAGAGAGATTCATCACATATTTCCTCTTCTTCAACATAAAATACTAGTATGTTAGTTTTACACCATTTTAAAGAAAATAATTTTGACTCCGAGAACCAATATAGGACAATCTAGACCGTTCAAATCGTTGACCATGGATAATTAGCCAAATTTTGTATTAAAAATTCGTTTTCTTCCAATTTTAAACCAATTGTATTATTTTTTTTGGTTTAATTCATTTTTGGCCGTTCGTTTCATTATTAGGACTCTTTATTGGGTTATTTTAAAATATATGATCCATCTAAGATGGGAAACATGATTTAAACCGTTTGGATTGTTGTAATTCAGGGCCATGTACTAGATTCGCCATAATTGTTTAAATAGTGGTGAGCTAACATATAAGTTGCTTCCAATCTTGAGCGGATTAGCTGTTAAACGGATAATACTTAGTGGGTGCTACCTTTACTGTGGGCCCACATTGATGATTTTTATTATATCCACGCCGTCCATCAATTTCTTCAGAAAGTTTTAGACAATTTTCCAAAAATCATGTAAATATCATGTGTACCATACCACAGGAAACGGTGTTGATTTAGTGCCTCACCATTACAATTTTCCAAAGAGCCTATTGTAATGCTTTTCGTAATGTTTATTTGAAATCCAATCTGTTGATAATTTCAATAAGATATTGATGAATGGAAAATACAAATATCAGATTGATTAAAAAACTTTTATGGCCCACACATAAGTTTTATTGGTCATTTACCACTGTTTCTAGTGGTAAGGTCCATCTAACATTGGATCTTCTTAAGGTTTGGGATGTTGTCCTACAGTAAGATATAAAAACAGATGGACGGTGTGGATATACAAAAACTAAATCAAGATGGTTAGGAAAACACCCACTAAGCTGTCCCTGGGTAACAGCTAATCCGCTCCGCTCTACTCCGCCTGTTGGATCGTAGCGGGTAAAACCCCCACGCTCGGTGGGACCCACCATGTTGTGAGAGTGACATCTTTTGCGTCCATCAGTTGCGATATATACAAACGTATTGTTGGCGGTCCCTCCTAATGCTGTCTGTGATGTGTTACAAATAAGTTGTGGGTCTTGTTGATTTTCGGTTTCAACGACTAATATCGACCACTGCACCTGATGAACGGATTGGATTTGATAAAACCATCTCATTGAGTCCACTTGGGTGTTTTACATGAGGCATAAAATAAGGGATGTGGAGGATTCTGACCCCTACTCTCCTCTTCTGGAGATTAGGTGCTTTAACCAGGTAACGATGCAGTGGTGTTTCCCTGATTGTGGGGCCCACATTTATGTATTTTTTGTATATCCATGTTGTCCATTAGCTTTCCCATATCATTTTAGTGCATGTGTATGAGAAAATAAGAAGATCCACTTCTCAAGTGGACCACACCCCAGGAAACAGTGGTCATTGAACGACCACCATTCCAACCTCCCAATGGCCCACGTAATGTTTATTTTTAATCCAACCTGTTGATAAGGTCACAAAGACCTGGATGAAGATAAAACACAAATATCATCATGATTCAAAACATCTATAGCTCCAAAAAGTTTTCAATGGAGAAAATTCAATACCTACTGTGTGGTACACTTAAGATTTAAATCTGATTCATTTTTTGTAACATTCCATAAAATGATTTTTAAAATATGATAGACGGTGTGGATGTACAATATATACATAAAGGTGGGCCCCACTGTCAGGGAAACGGCTATAACGGATAACACCTAATCCGATTTTGCTCTTCTTCTATTGTACGTTCCCTTTGAGACTCTGCATATCATCAAATGCCTTTTTTCCATTCACGCAAGTAAAACCCGCTTTACAGTGATCCAGACCGTTGAGACGATGATCCCAACCGTTGAGCCATCCATGTTTTACAATAAACGGTAAGGGGTGAAAGGTTAAATATTCTACCGCTAGAATGTGTGGATCTGGAAGAAGTTTAGTGGGTACGGAATCTTTTTGAGGCCCACTATCCCAACGGTTTGGATGAATGAATAGTCGCATATTCGTACGAACTGGTTGAAGTAATACGGTAGAGCGGTCTCTTTCATAAATTGACCGTCCACGTGGGAAGGTGTATGCGAACGAGACCGTCCAACCAGTGCAATGTACCTTAGATGCATGATAAAAGGGAAAGCAGATTAGTTGCAATCCCCACTTCCTGCTGTTCAAAGCTAGGTGGGGCCATCGTGATGTTTGTGATAAATCTACTCCATTCATCCATTTTAATGCTAGTAGATGAGTGTAAAATTGATATTGATCCAAAACTAAAGTGGAGCACACGATAAAATGTCACCGTTGAAACATTAGTGGGCCACAAAAATTCTGAATCTATTTATCCTGAGGATGACCTTATAGATGATTTGAATGGCATATAAACATTGTGATAAACCCAATAGATGCTATGGATGAATATCTCATAAAGATATGCAGTGGGCCCACTATCTTCCAACCAATGCGATTTGCAGTGGGCCCACTATCTTCCAACTAATGTAATCTTCAGTTATATGCAATCGGCATCCAATAAAGGTCCACTGAGGTTAATATCCAATCCTATACTCCCAATTTCTTTTATTTGATGCCAAAGATATCGATAATGACCAGCGAGATTTGATTGGGCCCATCTTTGACTCCTTTGGTTCTAGTGTTTTTGTGTGGGTTCATCTTTGATAGGGCTATGTGGTGCAATCAAACTCTAACAAGTGGATATGCATGGGTAATCGACTCTGTGAGTGGACCCATCGAGATATGCCTGATGTATAAGGGCCTGTTTGGGAGCGTGGATTTGGGACCCCTGGATTAGCAACCCCCAGGATTGGAAACCCCCTGGATTGGTAATCCTCTCGATGTGTTTGGCACCTTAAAATATAAATCAACTTTAATTCAAAAATACCTATACATAGTATATTTATAGGGGTTTGAATTTAATTATTAAATCAACGTTAATATCTCCAATTAGTGAGATATATAATTTTTGACATTGTGGTTGTGATAAGCCCGCTAAAATATATGCTTTGGCTAAAAATGATGAAATTCCAAGTCTCAGATGGACCGCAAGCACAAGATCATGTTTGAGTGACTAGCAAACGATTTTTAATCGTTGATTAACATAGGCAATGTTTGGACGGTGCTAAACAATGTTTGGACGATGCTGAACAATATTTGGACGGTGCTGATCTACATGAACCCTATTTGGATGGTGCTGATCATCGTTAGTGGGTCATGTGCCCAGTAAAATGATAGTATAGTGACATACATTTATACCTGCAACTATTGAAATCATTTTAGGTGTAATTCAAGCTCTCACCGTGGATTATAAACCCCCTCAAAGAGGGGATTAGGAACCCCCTGGATTGGCAATCCTCAATTACTTTATGCTGTCAAACAACCAAGGGGGTTTCAAACCCCCTCTAATCCCCTCCAATCCCCTCCAATCCAAGGTGTCAAACGACCCCTAAGGTTCCCCCACTGTAAGAGTAGGCATGTTTTCTATGGCATGGACCACCTAAGTTTTAATTGGACTGATTTTTAAACTCTTTTTCTATTGTGATTTTTTTTTTAAACTTACACAAATTAATTTCTCACTAACATCTCTACATAGTCTCATTGCACAACTTTTAATGTATAGAACTTTTGTATGCCTGTCATGATTTATTTGATAGATAAGTGCATTTCATAAATATTCTCAAGTCATTCTAAAGCAAGAACTCAAAAATGAGGCACATTCAAAACTCAATTAAACCGCACCATGGAAAAAAAAAAAAGTATTAAGCAACTACCAGTGAAGCCTTCTTAGGTTCCACCGTGAGGTTTTTTTACCATTTAACATTTTCATATGATCACAGAGATGAAAGGACAACACATATTCAGCTTGATTAAAACCTTCCATAATCTTAAAATTTTTTATAATGGCACACCTAAAAGTTCTTATTATTTCTTAGAGTGACTAATTGAGCCTGGACTACCTCATAGCCTCAAGCCTTCAACTGAAATGAATATATATGTGTGTGTGTGTGAATAAATTGTGAGTCTAACACGCATATCATGATGGGCCTATAAAAGTTATGCTTGTCAAACATTTATTCTTCCCTCCCCAAAATGTGTTACACTGCATGTGAAAATTACTTAATGTGTGAAATTTATAGAGATTTTTCCTACTATATGACACACTAATGAGCCATGCACCCTATTAAGCCCTCTCATACTTAACATCCAAGAATATTCCCCTATTGTATGGATGCACGTTTACTGGACCAAAATATTCCTATTTTTTATTATAAATGTGATTTCTGAAAGCTAGGGTTCTCTATGACTGCGGATTATAACCACAGTGTAAAGGCCGTAAAAATTTAATAATAATAATAATAATAAAAGATTTTTTATTTTATCTTTATTTTATATTTATTTTAAATTTATCTTATCTCCTATCATATCTATATAATTAATCCGTATACTTTAAATATACATTTAACCCCCCATGCATCTCTCGAAATTCAAACACCCAAATGCAAAAAAAGTTCTAATCGAAATTAGATATTAACAAAAAGTATACATGCGACAACAAAGAAAGGGAGAAAGAGAGTTTTGGATTGCTTAAATTAGGTATGTGTATCGTCCTCCTTTTAATATTTTTTTAATACTTAATGTAATTTGATTCAATGTATGCAATGAACAGTGTGGCTCAGTCACACGTTCAATGTATTAAATTATGGGTAGATACAATGTAAAGGTGAGGGGAGTCTAAAATTATATAATTGTAATTAGTGTGCATCGGATCAAATTAGATCGGATCTTTACGGATCATATAATCCCTAAGGTCAAAATATACAAGGGCCTTAAATTTCAGATCAATCTGACCATCAGAGGGGCCACATTAGTTAGATATAGAAGTATTTAATAAGAAAATCTTAGATTGTTACGCAAGTGTGGTATCATTGGGGTAGAAGGTCGAGATAGGTCATTAGTGTATTTGTAGTTAGATCCACACCATTCATCCAATGTGTAGAGGCAAAACATAACAAAACCTAAAGAATCTGGATGATCCGATCATCCGATAGGCCACCCCGATTAAATAATTTCCAATCAATTTTATGATCTAAAAAATGAAATGAAATATATAAATAAAAAATAAAATTTTTATATTTTATTTGATTCTTTTGGATCTGACCACTTAGGATGTTAATCAAAGGTGGTTCTCGCCATGTAATAAAAATAGATGAATAATAATATCGTTGATATAATTGATGGGACCTCGGGATTCAATCCAACCTAATTACATTGCGAAGTTTATACTACCAAACTTAGGCGAGTAACCTAACTTGTCTCATAATTTATTAAAATTAAAATAAATCGTCGTGATTGTTTGATTGATTTTCTGATTTGAGTATTTTGATATAATAATTGTACGCTAAATTTATATGTGAATATTTCGATCGAGACAACTATGTTAAATATGAAAAAATATGCATTTATATATCATTTATCATTCATTGCATTTGCATAATGCATGGTTGATTCTAGGAGCCCTCTCTGTAAGAAATGTCCATCCTACTAGAGTGTCATCAGGTGCGAGCTATAACCAAGCCTACCAAAAGGTGGAAGCCTACCTAAAAGGTGGATGTGGGTTGATGACCTCCAACCCAAGTAGATGGACGATATTCCCATCTGATGCATTCATAAACCATTTTACATCTATGTCATTGTATTATTTTAATTGTTACGGTTAAGAATCATGCTGGGTTATTTTACCAAGTCTGGCCAGCTTACATTTTTATTGATGGAAAAACCGTACAGAGGAGCTATTAGCAGATGATGTGGCGTAAGAATCAAAATGATTTACCGTACCTGAACACAATCCATGTGAAATATGGTCACACTTATCTAAAAATAAAATGACGGCATTAGATAATTTTTAATTATGTTATTTATTTGTTAGCATAGTTTAATTGACGTATAATGCATATCAATATTGATTTTGAGATTTTAAGAGATTATTTATATTTATTTCATTGAAACAACGTTAGCATGAAATAAACATAATCGTAGTATGATGGTATAATAAATGAATAATTTTTAAGGTTTATTTTATTTTACAGGTCATCAAGATTTATTTTTGCATGGCTGATTGGTGTCAAGTGTTATGTATGTGTGATTGAAATTATGGTGGAACTTATACTTAATGTAATAATCACATATAATTAAATTGATTAAAGAATTAAGTTAATACACTTTGTATATAAGTTACGAATTGAAACTCGGGTCCGAGGGGTGTACACTCTGTACTTAGATTTTAGAGCATGACACGTAGCCATTGAAATTGTCCTCGAAGTGAACAGAATTGACCACAAAGTGAAGGAAATTCACCGCGAAGTGAATGGAATTAGCCACGAAGTGAAGAATTTTGACTACAAAGTGAATGAAAATTGACTGTAAAATGAAGAAAATTCACTGCAAAGTGAACAAAGTAAATGAAATTGGTCATGAAGTGAAGGAAATTCACCACGAAGCGAAGGAAATTGACCGCGTAGTGAATGGAATTGACCACGAAGTGAAGGAAATTCATCGCGAAGTGAAGGAAATTCACCACGAGGTGAATGGAATTGACCGTGAGGTTAAGGAAATTCACCACAAATTGAAGGGAATTGACCGTAAAATGAAGTAAATTAACCGCAAAGTAAACGAATTTGATTATGAAGTGAATAAAGTTAATGTAATGATTGTGAAGTGAAGGAAATTCACTGCGAAGTAGATGAATTGAATGGAATTCACTCGAAATGAGTAAACTTCACCACGAATTGAATGTAATTGACTTCAAAGTGAATGGAATTGACAATGAAGTGAATGGAATTGAATGAGTAGAAGAATTAAATAGAATTCACCACGAAGTAAATGGAATTGAAACTGAAGTGAAAGAAATTCACCGCGAATTGAATGAAGTGATTGTAATTGACTGCAAAGTGAATGAAATTGATCACGAAGTGAATGAAAATTACCACGAAGTAGATGAATTGAATAGAATTCACCGCGAAGTGAAGGAATTTCACCGCGAATTGAATGTAATTGACCACGAAGTAAAGGAAATTCACCGCAAAGTAAATGAAGTGAACGGAATTCACCATGGAGTGAACAAAATTAACAGCAAAGTGAACAAAATTGACTACGAAGTGAGTGAAATTGACCACAAAGTGAATGAAATTGATCACGAAATTTATTAGTCGTCCAACATGTTAATAGGGTCACACAGACATGGATGAATGCAAAGCACAACTATCAGCTTGGCATAAAACTCTTGTGGCCCATAAAAAGTTTTTAATGGCCATTGATCACTGTTTCATATGGTGTAGTCCACCTATAATTTCATTCACTTCGCGACGAAGTTCATTCACCTCGCAATGAAGTTCACTCACGTCACGGTAATTTTCACTACTTCACGATGAATTTCAGTCACTTCATTGGAATGTTGATGGACGTTAATGAGTTATACGATCGACTAGGAGGAACGTTGAGATTTCGTGGCCAGAATCATTCCCCTTACCTTCGTGTAATCTATCTCACCCTGATAAGACCGATAAAAGCCAATGATGGAAAGCACCACCCTAGTGGAACTCATCGTTAATTTCGACCCCAGGCACACTTTAAAAGATTGACTTGTCAATGTTCATACACTTGTTCGCTTCCCTGAGAAGCTTACTAGCAGATAGGTCGATTTGCTTAATGGCTTTCCCTTGTCACCGCAAATCGAATGAAATTGACTGTAAAGTGAGTAAAATTCATTGCGAAGTGAATGAAATTGACCGTGAGGTGAACGAAATTAACCGCGAAGTAAATGAAAATAACTACGAAGTGAATGAAATTGATCGCGAATTGATCGCGAAATGAATGAAATTGACTGCGGAGTGAATGAAATTGACTGCGAAAAGAGTGAAGTTTATTGTAAAGTGAATGAATTTTACGTGAAGTGAATAAATGGAATGAAATTCATCGCGAACTAATTGAAATTGACCACAAAGTGAATGAAATTAACCACAAAGTGTATGAAGTAAATAAAATTCACTGTGAACTGGATGAAATTGACCGCAAAGTGAATGAAATTGATCGCGAACTGATTGAAATTGACCGCGAAGTGAATATAGTGAATGAAATTGACCATGAAGTGATTGAATGAAATTCACCGCGGACTGATTGAAATTGACCACGAAGTGAATAAAGTGATTGAAATTGACCACGAAGTGAACAGAAATCACCACGAAGTGAATGAAATTGACCGCAAAATGAGTGAAATTGACCGTGAAGTGAGTAAAATTGACCGTGAAGTGAACGGAATTCACAATGAAGTGAATGAAATTGACTGCGAAGCGAGTGAAATTGACCGTAAAGTGAATGAAATTCATCGCGAAGTGAATGAAATGGGTTTTCAACCATCGACCTAATGAAATCTTGGAAAATAACCAAGTTGGTTGGCTAAAGTAGCTTCTCCTACCCCAAAATCATATATGATATGTCAAAGTAACTCTTTCTAGTTTAGGAGATATGCTTGTTAAATGAATAAAAAGAGAGATTTTAATATTGAAATATGGATGAACGTAGTGTATATAATGGATACATAACTGTGGGGCCCATGTAACTTTGATCTCTTTTGAACCGTTTGTACAACTCGGAGGTCCAGGAGCATCAGCGCTGTCTTCGCACACCAGCTAATCCACTTTCTGAAGAGATAGAGGGGGTATTTTGGTCTGGCGAAAAGTCACTCGTACACCGAGGGCATAGTTTGGTATAGTAAGTTTGGATAGGTGTAATAAGATTGCTGGCTTAAAGGTGAGGCATGCGGTAGAAAAAAATTCAAAATTTATATAAGTCCAACTATGATGTAGTTTTTATATTACGTCCATCTTTAAAAAAATAAAATTATTCTAGACTTTTAGTTTAAAAAAATAAGTCAGATTCAAATCTCAAGTGAACCATATAGCAGGAAAATATCAGGAATTGGATGTTTACCATTAAAAGCTGATTAAGTTTATAAAAAGCCATGATCAAGCTGAAATTTATATCGGTCTCACAAAACACATCTTTGGGCCTGTTTGGATGCCTGTAACTTTTCTAAAATGTAAGTAAGTTATAGGTAACTTA
The DNA here is from genome assembly GCA_037074715.1 of Magnolia kwangsiensis. Lineage (NCBI taxonomy): Eukaryota > Viridiplantae > Streptophyta > Magnoliopsida > Magnoliales > Magnoliaceae > Magnolia > Magnolia kwangsiensis. The sequence continues at coordinate 141,121,260 of CM073576.1, read as the reverse complement.
GTTACAGTTGCCGTTTGAGGGAGAAAAGTCACAGGTGACTTTCTCTCAACTTATAACTAGGTTACAAGAGAAAAAGTCGAAAATATTACAGGCTGCTGGAGTCATTTTTCAAGTTACCTGTAACTAAGTTACAGGTAACGGTTGAAATTTTTGAAATGAAAATCATTGGGAAGAATCGCACATGCATTGAAGAAGCGTACCTACCTTCTCAGATGGAGTGAAGGCTGAAGGGCCATTGAAGGTAAGGCTACAAGAGGTCATTGAAGTCTATCAGGCTACATGCGGGCGCAATGAGGGCTACGAGGCTGACATTGGAGAGAATCAGAGCTCTGTATTGAAGAAGGTTGGTGGTTATTGTTGTATAAATAGACATTCATCCATTTTCAATGTCTTCATCTCCCTCTAGCCTCCGTTTCCCTCTCACAAGTCTCATTCTCCCTTTCTCAATCTACTTCTCCCTCTCCCATCGAGCTTCCGCAAGGTACGAAACCCTTTTTCTCTCTTTTGTGTTTTCCTTTCTTTCCTTTATTTATTTTTTTCCTTTTGCGTTGACGGAGGCAATTTGGTGATGTGGTGTGGATAATGCAGATGATTCGTGGGGCCCACCATGTTGTATTTGTTTTATCCATGTCGTCCATTCATTCTTTTGGATCATTTTAGGGCTTAATTCCAAAAACAAGGGATCTCTAAATCTCAGGTGGACCACACCACCGAAAACAATAACGATTAAAAGTCCACCATTAAAAAACTAGTAGGGCCCACTATAATGTTTGTTTCACATCCAAGCTGTTGATTAGGTCATAAAGACCTGGATGAAGGGAACAAAACAAAGATCAGTTTGATCGAAAACATTGGTGGCCCACCAAATGTTTTTTATGGTGGGTGTTTAATCAACATTGTTTCCAGTGACGTGGTTCACCCGAAATTTTGATGTACCTTATTTTTGCGCTGATGACTTAAATTTTTCTGGAGTAATGGATTGATGGTGTGGATGAAACAAATACATCATAGTGGGCCACCTTAACACGTTTAGTCCCTGATCTGTTAGATAGTGTTTTGAGGGAGGGGCCCCACAAAAACCATTTTAGTCCCTGATCTGCTACTGGGTTTCATGTAAATTGTCTCCATAACATTACTACCTGGATACTCAACAACATGATATATTCAATCTATTATGAGTATGACTATTGCTCATTTTCAACATGTATATCCACCCTTAAATGCAACTTTTCAAGCTGTCATGTGCATGTTTTGACAAATTATGGCACCATGGGAAATTGAAAGTCCAGAGAGGGATAACATTGTTGGGTTTGAATGTAAATACTAATGGTCTGTTTGGGTTCCACTTAAAAATGAATTCATATCTTTTTAGTCGATCTCTAATTCATATCTTCTAATTACATGAACTTGGATTACACTATAAAATTCAGTTTATGTAATTCACATTTCGAATTTGACAATAATAGAGATGTAGAACTTGTACAAGCACTTATGGATAGACAGTGTTTTGAGGGAGGGGCCCCACAGAAACCATTTTAGTACTTGATGAATTGACAGAGGGGCAATCTCTAAATCATCACCAGTTTTACATGATTATATTGACAGCGGTTACCCTCAAGGATGGAGACTATCCATCCATCACAACACCTTAGAGCACACAGGACAACTTATCCGTTCTCTAATCACATAGAGCTCACCTAGCGATACATTAAAAAGTAAGAATCCTGATAGAAACCTGCATTCTATCCTTGCTGAAGACTAAACCTTCTAACCTCAAAACCAAGTCATAACTTATACATAGATCAAGAGTACTCACCCTTCCCATTTACATCATTCATGATAGCCACGTAATGGCCAAGACATTGTTTACATGTAAAAATGGTGTTACAGCTACCCGAACAAGTGAAAAACCAATCCCGACGCATGAACCACTATTAAAAAAATGGGCCCCACCATGAAGATTTCTGTTCACTGTTGGCTGGACTGCTTCAAGAAAAACTGGTAATGTGTGCAGGTGGTTCCAACAAACTGGTAATGTGTGTAACGTATCTGTCAAATTTGTCTAATATGTGCTCATCCATAGTATCTTTGAGTTGACTGTTCCAAGATTGTATCCCTCCTGCCTGTTCTTGGCAATGCTGGGAGCAATACATTGAAATCATACATGACACAGGGTATACTATTTGCTGGAAGTTCATTGAAGCAGAAGTGGCAGTAAGTTTCGCAACATTGTTTCAATGCAATATGCAAAACACTGTAACAATAAGCATACATAGATTTAGTGTACTGGGTCTTATGACTGAATCAATGCATTAACCAATCAAACATTTTGAGAACTGTACAATGTTTGTTTTGTTATTTATCCCTTAAGAACAATAAATATAAAATCCTATTGGGTGTAAAGAGAAAAATAAGGCTCATTGGACCAGTGATGTAATCAGCTGATGTAGTATGCTACATTGGCATGTACTTCCTACATAGAATGATATGTTGGGAGATCTGGAAGATTGAGTCCTTTGAAAATTTTTTGTCCTGTTCAAGATGCTATATTCTGGATTTAACTTCATCTTCTTCTTCTTTTGACATTTTGAATAGTCATTTTTTATCCCCTTCAATCTAACAATAGTTTGGGTCTTATAAAATTGTCTAGCTTTTTTATTGGATTTTGTCTGGTTTGAGGCATATGCTGGCTATATTCAAGATCTAAGGCTTCGAAGATGTTGTTGCTTTTAGTACTGTTGCAATTGCAGAATTTTTCTTGACATCACAGTGTGACTTTTTCTTCCTTTATCAAACTGATCTGAATCCGATTGGTTCATGGAAATCATAGTCAAGTGTCTTTATTGTCAAGTTTACTTAGAAATCTTTGTACAATATGTTAGTAAAAAAATGAGTTCATTAAAGTGTTTCTTTAGCTTTGTTGTACATTATGTCTGGAACACTGTTAGGACTCGAAAGAAAAAAGGCCCTCATTTCTTCTTCATCTTCTTCCTTTAAGTCTATAACTAGGATTATTTAGAAAATATAAGAAAATACAAAAAAAGTCGATTTAAATGAAATGTTTAACCCGGCTTGGATCCTAAGAAAAATAGCTGGACTATTTACTCCCAATGTCTGACATCAACATCCTCGCTAAATTTTGAGAAAGCAATGCCCGTTTGATAATTGCCCCTTTTACTTTCTCCAGCAATGCCTTGTGGAGATTGAGTGTCCTTGAAGATATCATGCTTCCTCTCTTCTAGATCTCCCAACATATCATTCATGCCTAAGGTTTGCAATTGGAAAAGTTATGGGGATCTTTGAGAGCTACTGTGCTTGCATATTGTACATGTATTAGAGGAGATGTGGACGTAAATGGAGCCCCACATAAAGAACCGTGTTATGCAACCAAATGTTCAGATTTTTATTTCTTATCTTCATGTGCCTTTTATGTGGGACAATTGGTTACCAGTAAAAGTTTATCCAAACATGGCGGATTCAAATCTCATGATGGAGCTAAATACCATGGTTGCAGCAGCTGCCACAAGTGTACTAATGATCTATTGGCTTGAGTAAAATAATATGTTAGAAGAGCCTTATGAACAACAACAACCACGGAATTGGACAGGTGCTCAAGCTGCAGATGCGATTATTAATGGGCTGGGGCTAACGTGCTTCAATTACATTCGTATGCACAAAGATGCATTTTTTCGCATTTGCGACATTATACGAGAGAAGAGTCACTCGTAAGACACATTTGGCGTGTCCTCAGAGGAAGGATTGATAATTTTCCTTCATACAGTTAGCCATCACGTAAAAAATCATGTTATGCAACATAATTTCAACCATTATGGGGACATGATTAGTCGTTGCTTCAATAGGATGCTTAAGGCAATCGTCAAGCTACATTCCGAATTATTAAAATCGCCCGAGAATAGGTTGCCTCCTGAGATATTGAATAGTACGAGGTTTTTCTCTTATTTTCAGGTTAGTAAGTACATATTTTACATTTTTTATAAATTCAATCATAAAATAAGGAAAAATAAGTTATACTTCTTTTCCTTAGGATTGTGTTGAAGTCATAGACGACACACATTCTAGCCATGGTCGGTTTGAAGAAATAAGCTAAGCGGTGCAATCGAAATGGATATATCTCCCAGAATGCCCTGACTAGTTGTTTTTTTGATTTAAAATTCTAATATATACTAGCTGGGTGGGAGGGATCAACCTCAGATTCACAAATGTTAGCAGATGCTGTAAGTCGAAACAATAAATTGATTATCCCATCAGGTATTAAGTCAAATCAATCAATAAATACATATTAATTAGTTAATATGTACCTTAAAATTAAGTGACTTCGGGCTTACGTTTCTTATGAAAAAATATTATTCAGTTGTGCTGGTTTTGCAAACATGCCCGGTTTCTTAGCACCATTCCGTGGAGTTCGATATCACCTTAAGGAATTCAGACAGGGTTGTGAGCTAAGGACAAAAGAAGAATTGTTTAATCTTCATCATTCCTCGTTACGGAATGCTATAGAACGTGCATTTAGAGTATTAAAAGCACGATTTCCTATACTGAAGATTGTCCCGGCCTATCCTATGCACACACAAGTGAATATAGTTCATGCATGTGTTATCCTGCACAATCACATTGTGAATGAAAATCATGATCAAGATCTTGAGTTAGAGTATAATAATGATAATAACGATGACGATATTGGAGAAGATGTGAACGCAAATGGAGATATTAATGGAGAATTCAAAGTTAGTGATAATGAGGATGAAGACGAATTTGAGAATGAATCCTTCATAGTTAGAAAGGAGAAGAAGCGATGGAAAGATTTTAGACTTGCAGTTGTATCTGATATGTGGGCAGACTATAATCCACGACGCAATGATAACTAAATGTTTCTTTTTAAATTTTCGTAATGAATATTAATGCTCATATTTTGATTTTGGTCTTAGTATACGAATGTAGTATTGCACGGATGCAATTTAGAGTAATATTTTTTAATTTTTTTTTTAATTTTTAATTTTTTTTGCAATTGATATATCCTAAATAACTTACAAATGTGATATCTTTTAAAGGAATGACACAACCTTTAAATCCAAGCAATAGAGGCCAAAAGACAGATAAATTGGACCGAATATATAGATGAATGTATGACTAATATACTTGTTGACGAAGCATTATTGGGAAGAAAAGTTGATAATGCTTTTAGAGAGGTCACTATCAACAAAGTGTGTAAAATGGTGGAAGAAATACTTTCTGTGCATGTGAGTGGTGAGAGCTGCAAGAATCAATTACGACTGTTGAAGGGAAAGTATTTGTTGATTAAACTCGCACTGAGAAAGAGTGGATTCGGCTGGGACGATGAAAGAAAATACGTGACTGCCGAAGTAACGGTTTGAAATGAGTTAATACAAACAAAACCTAAGATAAAAAATATTAGAAATAAGCCATTTCCACTGCTCAAGCAGTTCAAGTCTATATATAGAGATGATTCTGTCACGGGAAGTTATACACGAACTTCAGCTGATCCCGATGAAGAAGATGTTGTGCCAACTCATGTCTTTAATGATATCCAGTCGTCTTTAGTTAACTATGATGCATATATACCATTTGCGCCATAAACTTTTCATTATGGGATGAGAACAATCTGAAATTCAACAATTTGGAGGAAGTAGTAAAAGGGTTACAAGAACCTCAACTCTAGGGTCATTGAAAAAAAAGAAGGCTACTATTGAATCAACTGTTGTACAAAGATTTGATGGCCTTTGTGGGTCAATAAACAAATTTGTCGCCCTCAGGTCTACAACTGATGCTGCACTCATGACAACGAAATTATGGGAGGAGCTGGAGAACATAACAACTATCGATAAAAACATGATATATAAGGTTTTTAAGTTCATTTTAAATCAGCCGAATCTTATATATAGGTTTCTTCATAGTATATCCCCTGCCCAAAGACATGTATGGTTAGAGAATATGGTTCCTAAATAGATTACTTTAGTTTGATGTTATTTGTTTTTAACTTTCTTTCCCTTAAAACATTGTAAACATATCTTATGGAGAAAATGTAAATTTTTATATAGATATGTTACCTCAAGTTTTTTGCCTACATTACTAGTATTTTGAAAATATGGGCCCACTTTTATGATCCGCCTGTTGATTAGTTTAGCATAAGAATCGGCCAAACTATTCATTTACATGGACTTAATAAAATAGAATAATTTTATCTCAATCTTTTTTATATGTTAATCTGATTTTTCAACGATTTTCTATTTCAAACTCTATCCAATGTGAATATCCAACTTATTATTTATAACAAAGTTATAAGTTATCCAAACACAAAAATAAAGTTATGTATAAATAAATTACAACTTACATCCAAACAAAATTACCTATAACTTACTTATACCTATAAATAAATTACATGTAACTTACAATTTAAAAAAGTTATGGGCATTCAAACAGGCCCTTGAGTTTTTTTTTTTTTCCCCTTTGCCTTGTTCACACAGATAAAATAGATCTAAATCTCATGCAAACCAAACTCCTAGAAAATGTTATAGGCTAAATGCATACCATTAAAAACCTCTTAGGGTCCACTGTGGTATTAATTTAACATCTAATTAGCTTGATTACCTCATACAAACCCGTAGACTTAAGAAGGGAAAAATGTAAATATTAGCTTGATCCAGAGCTTTTATGCCCTCGGAATCAACATTGTTTCTCATGGTGTGTCCATTTAGGTTTGCATATACCTCATTTTTGGATTACAATATAAAATAATTCAAGAAAATAGATGGGCGGCATGGATGAAACACAAACATGATGGTGGAGACCACGGAGCACCAAACATTAGCCATTGGTTAGTGTCAGTGTCACTGGCCAATCCACGTCCGTGTTTTGTGAGGTCGTGTCATCGGCAATGACGTGGACGAATGAGAAGCGACAGCACAGGAATTCCCTGTGCGACGATCCGCACTCGGCGCGACATACGCTGGAAGTTTTGTCGCAGTAGGCAGAATAAGATAAGCTGTATATAAGGGGGCGGGGCGCTAGGGCATAAGACCGACTGAACGGAGAAGACGGAGAGAGATGAGAACGATGAAGCTCTTCATTTGTTTCGCTGCTCTACTTTCTTCTCTAGCCCTAATTCAGGTACTCTTCTCTCATTGCAATTTTCGCCTTTGATTCCACGCTAACTGTGCTACTGGGTAGAAGTGGGCCCCACGTGATGTATTCAAGACATCCGACCCGTCCATCAGATGCGACGCCTAGTGTTTTCCCCGCAGCCCAAAAATCAGCCAGATCCGAAAGTCAAGTGGGCCACATCACATGGGACAAGCTGAGAGGGGATACTCACCCTTGATTGGAAGGCGATCGGGCTTTTCATCTTCTCTGGATGAAAGGTCAGGACAAGAATCAGGCTGTTCTGCAGCTCAGGTGGGCCCTGGTGAGAATCAAGGGTCGAGAGGTGTTCCCTCCCACGTTGTTCCCTGTGATGTGGCCCACCATAATTTTGGATCGACCTGATTTTTAGGTCCTGCTGGTAGCCTGAGGGGATCCATCTTATAGACGGGGTTGGATGTGATACATACACCACATGGGCCCCACATCTGCAGACACCACCATAAGCTTAGGGTTATTGTTGTCGTCGTTGTCGTCATCACCCTTCATGGGTGTGGGAGTGTGTTTGGAACCCCTTTCGATGTCACCGCCTGTTCAGATTTCAGAATATGTTAGTCATCATTGTATCTTCATCTGCCACTGGATCGGCAGCAGATGAGGTTGATCTCTTCATCAATGCCAGAGCTGCCACAAAACTCTGTGGGTTAAGCTTAACCCACAACACGATGTGTGGGGCTCACCGTGATGTGTGCACGACATCTGATTCATCCATCATGTGTGCCTTCTCAGCTTATTTTTGGTCTTGAAAACAGGCTGATCCGGAATTCAAGTGGGCCACACCACAGGATGGATGGTTGCAATCATTGGGCATTCTCTGGAAATAGGTCCCTGTGGGTTGATACCCTCTCAGTCATGAGACATGCAAAACAAACTTGATATCATGTATGATTTGCATCCATTTCGAGCTTGTTGCAGTCCTTCAGGGGTGAAGACTTTCCAAAGAACATCGAATTATTTTGACATTCTTAGTGTGATATGAGCTTTGGTGCGATAAATAATAACAAACCAATATCGTCAATTAATTTAGTATTCTTACATCCCATCTACATGGTGGCCGACTAGATCAGCTGTCCTGATCATTACAACTGCTTACCATGCTTGCCTCTATGACTGCATGGTAATGTTCCATTTTTCCAAATTTCAAGTTAAAATAAGAGAAAAGGCAAAAGGAGGAACCTTTCTGTTTCTGTAGAAGTCAACCAAAAAGATGGGCTGGGCGGGTCAATGGCAGATGAGATCGATCTATTCTTCTCCCTAGTATATTTTCAGAAGCTGCAACTAACTCCCAAAATTCCACAACCACACAAACATGCAAGACAATGATAGAGAATTTATTCAAATGACTTGAAATAGTAACACTATATAAGTTTCTAAGGGCCTGTTTGATTTCTATATTACAATGCAAATTTATTGTAACTGTAGTTGTCATTATTTGCACTTGTATTTCCTCTTATCCCAAAGTTGACGTTAATAGGTTAAAATTTGGCGCAAAACAGTGACGGGAAGAAATTTGGGGCACAAAAACTGTGGGGCCTACCATGATGTATAGATCGTATCCATTCCACCAGCTCATTTTAGGGCATGAGCTCAAAAATGAGGCAGATCTAAAGCTCAAGTGAACCACACCACATTAAAAAGTGGGAATTGAATGCATAGTGTTGATAATTGCTTGGGGGCTGCAGAAATTTTGGATCAAGCTGATTTTTTTGTTTATTTTTTCCTTTATCCATGTCTGTACGATCTTATGAATGTGGGATCTAGGAAGGATGGCAAATAAACATCAATGTGGGATCTAGGAAGGCATTAACTTTCAACAATTGAGGTTCGTTATAACCACTATTTCATGTGGTTGGGTTCATTTGAGCTGTGGATTTGCCTCATTTTTGGATGCATGCCCTAAAATGAGCTTTTGGAACGGATGGATGGCTTGGATATTTTACATATTCATCATGGTGGGCCCCACATTTTTGTGCCTGTATAAATACAAAAAATTCAATGAAAATTTCCACAATTTTCAAGGCAACAATTTCTCAAAAAACAAACAAACAAACAATTGTAAAAGGTAATAATAACCCATTTACGTTACATTCATAGGTAATTAGGAAAATCACACTTGCCTTAAACCTCTACAAAGCCTAGTCACCCTAAGGGCCTGTTTAATTTTCCAATTATAATATTAAATGGCTAGAAAATGGTAATGATTACTTACTCTTGTAATTTGTGGTGACATCACATACATTTGATTGCAATGATGGGTTTGCTAACATTGTTTATTTCACCCAATATTCGAAATATTGGTATTGCATTCTGTATCGCACCCTTGGGACACGGATACATATTGGTTATCGCATGGGATATATCAGTTCTTTCGCGTAATGTATCGTTGTTGTTGGAAACATGGGAAAACATTGGGAAATTGGTTGAATTTTTCAATGGAATTTCAGTTTTTGTTAAAAAGACATCAATACACACTTATAATTCAAAACATTACAAAAAAACAAGTGCACATATTAGGTTTTCTTTGTATGAGGTCTTAATCCATGTGTTGTCTAATTGAATTGATGCAAGTATATTCAAAGTCTCATATAATTTATAAATATATGAAGACGTGTGGAAACACAAGCAATACAATTCAAAAGCAAAAGAAGAATGACTAGATTAGTTTACTTACACGTTTGATTTTACGTTTGGACACAAAGCTTGCAACCGATTTGCAAGAAATTGAGATTTTTTTTTTCAATTTTATACGAAGACGTGTGGAAACACAAGCAATACAATTCAAAAGCAAAAGAAGAATCACTAGATTAGTTTACTTACATGTTTGATTTTATGTTTGGACACAGATTACAACTGATTCGCAAGAAATTGGGTTTTTTTTTTCAAATTTCCACAACTCGGCCCATTTCCTCCAAATCTTGAAATTGAAGCTTCCAATCCATGATTTTTTCACACAAAACATGAAAACCATGAATTTGTAACAATTTGACACCAATTTAACATGATATACGTAAAAAAATGAATAAAAAATCTAAAATGCTCACTGGATTGAACATGTGGGATATATCCCACTACTTGTGTATTTCGTATAGCACATGTGGTATACAAGATATATCGTGGGATATATTGGTTGATATCGTTGATACTTAAAACACTGGTTTCACCCAGAAATCACTGTAAAAATGGTAGTTTTATAATGTAAAAAAATAATGATTACAATTTCCTTCCTTTATAAGTGTATTTGACTCTTGATTTATGAGCTGTAATTTTTGTTTGAACAAACTCCTTGAAATGATAATGATGGCTCATTTACGTTGCATTACACAAGAAATTGGAAAACCAAACACGCCTTTAAGTTCTATAAGACACTATTTATATCTTCCTACAACAAAACCCTAAAGGCAAGATAAATCTCACTCATGGATCAAATATATAAATCTCATTCATGGATCAAATATGTTCTACTCCTTGAATCTCCTTAGAAGACTCCTAATTGAAACATAAAACTAAAATGAAATCCTTATGACGCTAGCACGACCTGGTTGCCAACTTTCCTAGAATAAATGTCTCTTTTAGTAACTTTTTTAGCATCGCTACTGTTATAGCATCGCTACTGTTACTACGGTGTTACCAAGAAATTGTACCAGCTCTGTATAAATGATCTAGATCTTGATCTTTCAGGCTAAGAAAGATCTGCAAGAAGTGACACATAAAGTTTACTTCGACGTTGAGATTGGTGGCAAACCTGCTGGTATGTACGCATATCATTGTGCTTGTCTTTGTTTCTTAGTTCTGCTCTCGTAACAAGCAATAATCAGATTTGAGCCTTTATACTCCCAACTTGAGCTGTTTCGCAATTGAAATTTCTTCAGTTGGAGCTTTGAACTAAATTTCCCTTCTTTATCTGAAGCATGATTTCTTGGAATGTTTATTTGGATGGTTTTGTAATGAGTAATGTGATGCGATGGCTGCTAGCCAAATTTTGAATCCTACTATCCACGTGTGCCAATGTGCCGATGTTTTCTTGATCTAAGTTGTTTTTCTGTAAGCATTATAGTATGTATGATATGGCCTGAAAAACATTCTAATCGAGTAATCACATGGGCTAGGAGAGAGAGAGAGAGAGAGTCCCATCCTAGCCCTGTGTTTTTGGGAGCCTGATCTTGCATGTTGGGACTAGCCTGAAAAATGGCTTATTTCTTGCACACAATTGCTGCTTTGGTGTGCTTGGAGAATGCAGAATTGAAATCCTTATGCATAGCAGGGTTCCGTCTGTCTAGCATGATAAAATATGCACTTCCTGTCGTGCTAGTCCAGAATAATGATGGTCTAATCTCTTGCAGGTCGTGTTGTCATGGGCCTCTTTGGTAAAACTGTGCCTAAAACAGCAGGTACACTAGTTTAATACATGGTCTTCAAGTTTTTCAGTTCATTTACTTTTGTCCTGCCATTTTGTTTTCCTTGCAACCCACTGCCATTTTGGCGATTATTCCAGTGCTTTCTTATATGGCTTTTGGATGTCACCTAATCTCTATTTGTTTTTTGTCATTGCTGCAGAGAATTTTCGAGCACTTTGCACGGGTAAGCCAACAGTGTCTCTGTCATTTTAAGTGTTAGGTTATTCCTTAAGTTTATGTTACACCGATGCAGATACTCAGATTTGGACTTCTTTTCTAATTACAAAGTTTATTTCAAGAGCAATCATAGGACTCAAAATTTAGCAATAGAAGTATTATATGGGAACTCCCGATGCAGTTGACTTAACACACTGATAAAGTATTGAGTATGGGATAGGAATCCTACCTGGGACATACTAATTGTGAAAACCATTTATTCAACATAAATTTCCAATAGTGGCCCATCTAGGTTAGCATACTGAATATAGATGGTTCTGATCATCTGATTCTATCTACACGTGGCCCCCAAGGTGGCGTGGCACATGAATGCCTAGATTCGAACTTCTGAACCCTGCCTTCTACAGCGTGTAATGCTCAGGTATCGTCAACATCCAATAGGATTAAGCAAATGTATCATCGTACCTAATTCAGGTTAATGTAAATAGGAGGTCACCTAATTTGCATCATAGGATCATATCTCCTTGTGGACCGCAATGGAGTCTACATGATTGCCAAGATTTGAACTTCTGAACCGTTTGATTAGGGGCCTACAAGTATATAGTTACGAGAAAATTCAAACCCTTTGATGAGACAAATGGCATCATCATCATCATCACCCATTGATTGTAATCAACCTATGTATATTACATAGTGCATGATTGTAATCAACTTATGCAATAGTCCATGACATTGCGCCTATGGGAGTTTTGTGCTCTCATTGCCAGTCCCAAGTTGGCAACTGGCATCAAACTTATGCCATAACTTTCATCATGAATCGGAGAACAATATGTGTGTGTGTATCATGCCCCGAATCTGACACCGACACACGTGCTGCGATCTCATATTCAAGCGTGTGATGGGAGAAATTTGCAAAAAAACTTTGTCCGAGTGTATCTAAGCCGCGATCTCGTATTCAAGCACGTGATGGAGAAATTTGCAAAAAACTTTGTTCAAGTATATCCGAGAAATAAGGTTGTGATTTTCATGTAGAGGAAAACCCAAAGTCTCTACTTCATTATTCTTCATTCATACTTACAACAAATGCACAAGTTCCATTACATGTTACAATTTGTATATTCCTAAAAGAACAAAAGGATACAAAGTAGCGTCTGTAAACGATCCATGCCAAGCTACTGTTGCTACTTACCTTGGCTTGAAAAATTCAACAACAACAAGACTAAACTTAGGTAAGCTTAATGAGTACATCTCTCGTATATGAGGTGTTCCTATACCTTAGCATGACTTACTCGAGTAATAAGTTGCATAAGCTACCTGTATGCATGTACAAATGTGATGCGATCATGAATACTATGGGATCATGGATACAATCCAATTGTACAATTAACTTCCACAAACAACTGACGCCATTTCCACCTGAGCTGGTTAGGACTCATTCCCAACACTTACCCGACCTTGATAGTGGGAACCTATTGCACATCCCATGTACTCACCTACCCGGTCCTATGGTAGTGGACCCATTTGTCACACTCCTGACATGCTAGGCTGGTCAAACTTTTTTCCCATCCGATCTCGGTAGTGGGTACTTGTTGCACATGCCATTTGCTCACCCGACTCGGCCTGATAATGGAGGAAACTCGATTGGTACAACGAGGTTTAGAAACTTTCACCTTTGGAGCCCATCAGTCCCTTGTATGTTTCCGTTAATAGGTCTATGGTACCAATCGTCCATAAACATGCTATGCAGGAGCCAACATCCAACCATCCCATGATTCCAACATTTATAGACATGCAATGCATGGATTAACATTCAACCATCCCAGGGTTTTAACATCTATGAATATACAATGCATGGGTCAAAATCTAACCATCCCATGGTGTTCCAACATCCATGAATATGCAATGCATGGGTCAACATCCAACCATCACATGGTTTCAACATTCATGAATATGCAATGCATGGGTCAAAATCCAAGACATCCCATGGTTCCAATATTTTCATGATACGCATTGCATGTATGTCAAACATGTCAAGGTAATGTGGGTAAGTTACACATATTCTTGGGTAGTTCTGAGCCTCGTTGGGAGGAGACAAGCAGCCTAACATCAGGTGGCTCGGGGGGTGCCACTCACCGCGATTAAGTGGCTAAGTGTGCACTATATGCACATGCTCAAGGGGCTAAGTGAGTGTTCAGACTAACACCTACCCAAGTGGTCAAGCAAGTGCCACACATGTACACATAGTCGAATAGCAAATTAAACATCGCATATTCTCATGGTTAAGCGACTAAAACGAGCATTACAAGATCACATAGTCAAGTAGCCACACAAATATCACAAGTTCAATGGTTAAGTGGCCACACAAGTATCACAAGTTCACATAGTTAAGTGGCCATACAATATTAGAAGTTCATATAGTTAAGTGGCCACATAAATATCAGAAGTTCACATAGTTAAATGGCCACACAAGTATCATAAGTTCACATGGTTAAGTGGCCACACAAGTATCAGAAGTTCAAATGGTTAAGTGGCCACACCAGTATCACAAATTCAAATAGTTAGGTGGTCACACAAGTATCACAAATTCACATAGTTAGGTGGTCACCAAGTATCACAAATTCACATAGTTAGGTGGTCACACGCACATCACATAGGCCTACAGATGGGCCATAAGCATAAAACACATATATTAGGTGGGTTTACAAATGGGCATAAGCATAAAACACATATTAGGTGGGCCGATACGACCACTAGATCAAGGTGATAGTTGTGTTTTCCCTTACATTCGGGCCCACACGGTCTTATCCGCATGTCGAGTAGCAAATCAACATCATAGTGGTTCCGTTGTCCCTTGGATAATGTGGATATACTACATCCATAATTGGTGGTTCCGTTGTCCAGTGGACAACGTGGTTTGAATACAACATTAAGGTAGGTCCCGCTGTGATGCAGGACAATTAACCACTTGCTCTAAAAGCTCGAACTATTAGAGCATGACGAATTAATCCATTTATCTCATAGCCCAGGCCCCACATCTCATGGGTTAGGACCTCGACTGAACCTCCCTCGTGGGCTCGCGGGCCCCAAATCACATGGGCTACCATACTCGAGCACGGTGTGAAATGCCTCTGCATTAATCACTCCCTGTAAGGAGTCTCGAACACGAGACCTCCCCCGTGGGCCCCAAATCACATGGGTCACCCACCCTGAGTGTGTCCCTGCATCCCACAGGCTACGCCACTTGAGCCCGGTGTGAAATGCCCCTGCATTAATCATCCTCGGTGAGGAGTCTCGAAAATGAGACCTCCTGTTCTGATACTAATTTGATGCAGGACAATTAATCACTTGCTTTAAAAGACCGAATTGTTAGAGCATGGCGAATTAATCCCTTTATCTCATAGCCCAAGCCCCACATCTCATAGGTTATGACCTCGGCCGAATCTCCCTCGTGGGCCCCAAATCACATTGGCCGCCCACCCCGAGTGTGTCTCCGCATCCCACGGGCTACCTCACTCGAGCTCAGTGTGAAATGCTCCTACATTAATCACCCCCGGTGAGGAGTTTCTAACACGAGACCTCCCTCGTGGGCCTCAAATCACATGGGTCACCCACCCTGAGTGTGTCCCCGCATCCCACGGGCTATCCCACTTGAGCCCGGTGTGAAATGCACCTGCGTTACGCTGTTTGACAGACAACGTGGATTAACATATACATCAAGTGGGTCCCGCTGTCCAGTGGATGGTGTGGACAAAATATATACATCATGGTCGGCACATTGTCTAATGGATAGTGCATCAAAATGCACGATGGGCTTCTTTCATTCAGTTGTCCATCATAAGAGAGTTGCATATAGCAATCGTCCATCAAGTGGTCTTGGAAGTTTTCAATAGTAGGTGTTGTGGCCCCATTATCCCACTAGGCGAGGCACATCTAAGATTTAGATATGCCTCATCTTTGAGTTTGTGCCCATAAATGGGCTAAGAAAATGAATGGATAGCGTGGGTTTAAAACACCTAACTGTGGGCCCAAGGAGGTTTCAACAGTGGACATCATTATGCCACTGTTTGTTGTGGCGGGGTCCACTTGAGCTTGGATTTTATATCACCGGTGAGCCCCACCCGTTTCCAGGTCCGCATGACCTTAAGGATAGATTGGGTGGCATGTAAACAATACAGTGGGCCCTTTGAAAAGAGAAAGGAGGGAGAGTGAGAGATGACTCACTCATTGGCGCACGATGTCCCCTCTGTGATCGGATCGGCCCCAGTTTCTCCTTTCTCTTCTTTCTTTCCTTCTCTTTCTTCCATTCTTTCCTCTCTTTCTCTCTCTTTTCTTCCTTTTCTTTCTTTTCCTTTTCTCTTTTCTTTCTTTCCTTCGTTCTCCCTTTTCTCTCTCTTTGTTTCTCTCATTTCTTTAATTTTTTTTTTTCCTTCTCTTTTGCTACAAGCTCTTAGATGTGTAGAGAACTAATTAAGGGTTGATATTATGAATGTAATAACCCCTCAGGGGTTAGGTGAGTGAGTGGAGTGTGGTGTAAAGGTGAGGTAACAATGGCTTTGGTGGAGTGCATGCATTGGTGGAGAGGGAGGTGAGAGGTGTGGCGGATGACATGCATTGGTGCATGTGGGATGTGTGGTGCATGACATGCATTGCTGCAGCCTGCATGTGAAAAGAGGAGAGAGAGTGGCTAGGCCATGTAGTGGGGTGTGATATAAGAGACATGGTGAGTGGCCCACTTAGTGGAAAATGATATGAGGGTAATAAAGAGTGAGGTAAGAAAGAGAGTTAGTGACAAGTGTTAGAATGGGCCATGGGCTTCTTGCCCATGGGCTTTGACTTGGTCAAGGCCTACCACCAAAAGGGGTGGTGAGGTGTAAAGTGAGGTCAATGGTCTTCCTCTTTGGTCTTTGGTCAAACCTTTCTTTAAATTGTCTTCGTGGAGTGCATGCATTGGTGGAGAGGGAGGTGGGAGGTGTGGTGGATGACACGCATTAGTGCATGTGGAATGTGTGGTGGATGACATGCATTGCTACAGCCTGCATGTGGAAAGAGGAGAGAGAGTGACTAGGCCATGTAGTGGGGTGTGATATAAGAGACATGGTGAGTGGCCCACTCAGTGGAAGATGATATGAGGGTAATAAAGAGTGAGGTAAGAAAGAGAGTTAGTGGGAAGTGTTAGAATGGGCCATGGGCTTCTTGCCCATGGGCTTTGACTTGGTCAAGGCCTACCACCAAAAGGGGTGGTGAGGTGTAAAGTGAGGTCAATGGTCTTCCCCTTTGGTCTTTGGTCAAACCTTTCTTTAAATTGTCTTCGTGTGTGCAAGTGTACGAGATGTACCCGTGCTCATTGACGAGGGTTCGTACATGCACGAACTAGTGTGGGTGCATAAGGTAGTAGGTTTAATTGGCAGGTTGGTGTCGACGTGATTTGCACTTCTAGGGGAGGCTATGTTTCCTTAAATGTGGCTAACCTGAAGGACAAGATTTTAGACGAGGCTCACCGTTTGAATTTCACTATCCATCCTGACGGAACTAAGATGTACCATGATATGAGGATGTAGTATTGATGGAATAATATGAAAAGAGAAATTGTCAATTTTGTGTCTAAATGTCTCACCTACCAACAAGTAAAGGCAGAGCATCAGAGACCGTTAAGAGCATTGCAGCCGTTACAAATTCTTAAGTGGGAGTGGGAACATGTCGTAATGGACTTTATTATGGAATTGCTAAGGACGCATCGTGGTCATTATGTCATTTGGGTTGTCGTTGATCAACTAACCAAGTCTGCACATTTCCTTTCTACGCGTGCTACCTCTTTTATGGATGAGTTGGCTAGGCTTTATATCGAGGAGATAGTGAGGCTTCATGGAGTCTCGGTATCCATTATGTCCAACTGAGACTCTAGGTTCACTTCACAATTCAGGTGAAGCTTTCGAAAGGCTATGTGAGTTTCCCTGAATTGCAGCACCGCCTATCACCCTCAGATTGATGGCCAGACTGAGAGGGTTAACCAGATTCTCGAAGATCCCATTCCTATGTGTTGGATTTCAAAGGAAATTGGGACAATTGCCCTTGATTGAGTTTGCCTACAACAACAATTATCAGGCGAACATTGATATGACCCCCTATTTATTAGGCTTTGAATGGAAGACCTTGTAGGTCCCCAAGTTGTTAGACAGAAGTTGGAGAAAATAGCTTACTTGGGTCAGAGTTGGTGTAAGAGACGACTGAAAAGATAGCCATCATCATAGAAAGGTTATACAGGCCCAAAGCATAAGGGTTACATAGATCATCGTAGGGGGAACCTGGCATTTGCAGTGGGCAACCGTACCTTTTTTAAGGTATCACCAATGAAGGGAGTGACGTGGTTCGGCAAAAAAGGGGAAGCTAGCCCCAAGGTATATTGGGCTTTTCGAGATCCTAAAGAGGGTCGACATTGTAGCTTATCAACTCGCTCTACCGCTTCTGTTATCTAGCATCCAAAACATGTTTCACATATCGATGTTGAGGAAGTATGAGCCAGATGCTTCGCACATCATTGATTGGCAGTTGATAGAGGTTCGCGAGGATGCGTCTTACATTTAGTAACTAGTTTGCATTTTGGATTAGAAGGAGCAGCAAGTCTTTAGGACAGAGGTGATATTGCTAATGAAGGTTCAACGACTACATCATAGTGAGGACGAGGCGTCCTGGGAGCGTGAGGCAGAGATTAAAGATAGATACCTACACTTGTTTTTGATTGCTATGTATTATTTTAAATTTGGAGGACAATTTTTTTGTAAGGTAGTAGACTGTAATAGACCGGAATATTTCTTGAGTCCATTTGGAATTACATGTGCATGTGTTTTGACTACCTGTACGTGTGTGACCGCATTTTTCCCATCCCGTACAAGTTCGCACATGTACGACGCCTTGTAAGTGAGCACGCGTACGTCCCATACACATGCACGCATAAGGCATTAAGGGAAAGTTTGACAAAAAACCAAAGAGGGAGACCGTTGACTTCACTTTTCACATCACTACTCCCTTATGGTGGTGGGACTTGACCAAGTCAAGCCCATGGCCCATTCCAACACACCCCACTAACTCTCTTTCTTACTTCACTTTCCACTACTCTTACATCACCCTCCACTAAGTGGGCCACTAACTCTCTTTCTGTTCTTCACACCTCTCATGCCAAATGCATGTCTTCCACTATACCTCACCTCCCTCACTATTAATTCATACACTCTACTAAACCCTAAGTACCTCACCCTTACATCACCTTTGACTTACTTAACTCTTTAGGGTTACTACATTTACAACCCTAACCCCTAGTTAGTTTTCTACACATCTAAGAGTTTATAACAAAAGAGAAGGAAAAGAGAATGAAGATAAAGGAAAGATAGGAAGAAAAGAAAGTAAAGAAAAGAAAAGAGAGAAAAGAAAGGAAGACAGAGAGAGAAGAAGGAAAGGAGGTGGTGAAGCCGACCTGATCGCAGAGGGGACCCCTGCATGCCAGCAATGTGAGTCATCTCTCATATTTCCCTTTCGTTTTCTCTTTCCTTAGAGGCCCGAAAAAGTGGCCGAATCGTTGCCTGAATAGTTCGCACTATGGGAAATTAGGGTGGCTGAACTCCAACCATCGAAAAGCCCTTAAACCACACTACGTACATGTTGCACACGCTGTCCATCCATTGGACAATGGGACTTGCCCGTTGTTGCACTGCATTCACGCTGTCCACCCACTGTTTGCATTGGACCCACACTGTATGTCCGCCGGACAGCGGGGCCCACCTGCCGCACGTGTCTCATACACATTGTCCATCCGTTTTTCTAGCCCATTTGAGAGCATGATCCCAAAAGTATGGCAAATCCAAACCTAAAGTGGACCACACCACAGAAAGTAGCGAGGGTTGACGTCCACCCTTGAAACCTTATGGGGCTTGCCATATTGTGGGTCCCACCATGACGTGTATTTCCATCCTATTGACAACATCACATAGACTTGGATGTTGGGAAAACACAAATATCAGCTTGAATCCAAAGCTCGTGGGCCCCACTGTTGTTTATGTGTCTTATATCCATGCCATTTGTCCGTTTTTCGAGCTCATTTTAGGATATGATTCTAGAAATGAGGTAGATTCAAATCTTAGGTGAGTCCCACCACATAAACAATGGAAATTTAATGCCTACTATTTAAACCTTCATGGGGTCCCACATGATGTTTATTTTCTGTCCAACCTATACGTGGGGCCACCAGGGAGTGGGCCCCACCACAGGATCCATGGTGATAATGATCTCCATCATTGAGACCTTCCCAGAGCCCACTCTGATGTTTGAGTTGTATCCTCATTGTCCATCCGATTCTCTAGAATTAAGGCAAAGCTAAATCTCAGGTGGACCGACTTCTATAAGCAACGGTGATAATGACCCCACCGTTGATACCCTCCATAACCCACTGTAGTGTTTATTTGTCTTTCAACTTGGTGGCCACCATGATGTATGTGTTTGGTAGACAGTGTGTCCCACCTTGATGTATGTTTAATTCACGTTGTTCACTAGATAATTGGACCCCCTTGATGTATATGTATATCCACGTTGTCCATTGGACAATGGGACTCACCCTGATGATGTGTTAAATCCACATTGTCCGCTGGACAACAAGACCTGCTTTGATGTATATGTTTATGCATGTTGTCTGCTGGACAACGGGACCATCATAATATTTATTGCCATCCATATGCCATTGTGATATTTGTGTGGCTACTTAACTATGTGAATTTGTGATACTTGTGTGGCCACCTAACTATGTGAATTTCTGATACTTGTGTGACCACCTAATTATGTGAATTTTTTGTACTTGTGTGACCACTTAACCATGTGAACTTGTGATATTAGTGTGGCCACTTGGATATGCGAACTTGTTGATATTTGAGTGATCGCTTAACTATGTGGAACTTGTGATGGTTGTGTGGCCACTTAGCTATGTGAAGTTGCGATATTTGTGGGGCCACTTAACCATGTGATCTTGTGATGCTTGGTTTGGTTGGTTAACTATGAGAACGTGTGATGTTCGCTCAACCACTTGGGTAGGTGGAAGTGTGAACATTCGCTTAACCCTTGACCGTGCGTGTAGAGTGCACACTTAGCCACCTAATCGCGGTAAGCGGTGCCCGCCTAGTCACCTATTGCTATGCCTATAAAACTTGGTGTAGGCCATTTGTTTCCTCCTAGCAAGGTATCCGAGGATATGTATTTAACTTACTCGCAGAACCTTAATATGCTAGACATACATGCATGCGCATCATGGAAATATTAGAACCACAGGATGGATGTTGACCCATGCATTGCATGTTCATGGATGTTGGAACCATGAGATGTTTGAATGGCAATCCATGCATTTCATGTTTATGAATGTTGGAACCATGAGATGGTTAGATGCTCATCCATGTAGTGCATGTCTATGAATGTTGGAACCATGGGATGGTTGGATGTTGGCTCATGCATGGATGGTTGGAACCACAAACCTATTTGTAGTTGGAACATCGGTAAATGATGGAAATATTAGCGGTTGGAACATCGGTAAATGATGGAAATATTAGCGGTTGGAACATCGGTAAATGATGGAAATATATAAGGGACTGATGGGCCCCATTGGGCTTTCTTAAGCTTATTCTTGCCATTGTTGAATTTTTCAAGCTAAGATAAGCAGCAGGTGTAGCTTGGGATAGATTGTTTACAGATGCTACTGCAAATTGTAATATATAATGGAACTTGTGCATTTGTTGTAAGTATGAATGAAGTATAGTAAAGTGGAGACTTCAGGTTTTCTTCTGCATGAAAATCACAACCTTACTACTCGAACAAAGTTTTTTGCAAATTTCTCCCATTGCGTGCTCAAATACGGGACCGTGGAACGTGTGTCGGTTGCTGGATTCGGGGCTTGACAGACTTGGTATCATATGTGTACAGTGTACACACATGCACATAGTATGTGTGTGTGCGCGCGTGCAATGAAGTAAAAGGAGAAACACACAAGTAGACAACCTACACCCGAGGCCTCAGGCCTTTTGAAGAGTAAAAACAGAAATTACAGATCATTCCATGACGGACTGGCAAGGGAACATTCCTTCATCGCAGACACGGAGGCTACCCACTCTATAAGATGGTGTTTTGCCTTAGAAAATACCCCCAAGGCTGTTCCTGACAAGTTGTTAAAACACCTGTTATTCCTTTCCTGCCATACCACCCACAAGACCGCCGACAAAAGTAATTGCCAAGCACGCTTTCCCCTCTTACTACTATAGTACCACCACCTTGCCAAGCCCACAGTAGGTTGGGTAGGGATTTTAGCATTACCCAGTGAGAACCAAACAACGACAGGAAGTTGTACCAAGTCTCCTGTACAAACTGACAATGCAGGAATATGTGATTAACTGATTCACTGTCCTTCCAACATAGAGGGAAAACATTGACTAGGAATAGGCCTTGCTTCTGGAGGTTATTCATGGTGAGAGTCTTGTTCCAACTAGCCAACCATACAAAAGCTGCAACCTTCTTTGGGGCATTGTATGACCAAATAAAAGAAGACTGCACCAGTTCAATCCTGGATTGGAACCAGTTAACAGCGATTAAAAGGATTTGACGTAGAAAGAACCCGACCTGTCTAGAGTCCAGCACATCAAATCTGAGAAGAATATGACCAATGGCATGTACCTAAAATTCCAAATTTATTAAAAAATCCAAACCTTGTTGAATTCGGAGCTTCATTATTTTTTTCCTCCTTTTATCCATCCATTTGATCTTATGAATGGTGGGATCCACCTTATGTGCAGCTGGACTAACTGCCATTATTCCAAATCCAGCATTGATGTAAAAGTAGCAAAACATTCTGTTACGGTTCTATAGGGACTCACCTTATGCATGACTGGACTAACCACCATTATTCCAAATCCTGCATTGATGTAAAAATAGCAAAGCCTTCTGTAAGGGTTCAAATCAACTTCTTACATGACTCACCATGTAGACAACAGGGTGCATTGTAATCAATTGTTACATTTACCCACCATGAGGATCAGTGTGTGAAGATCAAATAATGCAATCATCAGGTGGACTACATGCATAAGTTGAATGTGTAATCAGTCCAACAGATGTATCAATCGGGTCCATCATTTATTTTCAAGAGTTGTATCTATAACTATTAGACCAATCTATGAATCACTTCTCTTAAATCTCCCGTATTGAATAGTTGGCCGCTAACCATTGAGACCCACTGAACTGGTTCCTTGTACACATAGTATCAATGGATTTGGAATGGCGATCCATGGGACCCACATTTATCTATAAACACAAGGGGTAGTTTTGTCACATGGATTTAGAGGGGTATTTTAGTCGTGTAAAAGTGCCTGAAAAATACATGATTTAAAAAATAAATTGGCTTTCTGTCCATCGGGTGCAATTGGATGTTCAGTTCATCTGCCCATGGCGACCCAGCTTATGCATGGATCAGATGTTCACTTCCAACAAGTGCTACAGTGTCACATATGCCATGTGAAAATGGTGGATCTCTAGGGAGCTTATGCATGTTTCGTTTGTAGGTTTGCTCCCCACATATGCAAGTTCGATTCCCCTCCCTGTGATTTACCCGATGCATGTGGTTTGCGGGTGATTGCATGCATCTGCAGGGATTAGTCCCGCCTTTTAAAAAAGGGGTGAGGACACTGTCGTCATAAAAAAATGTGGTCCATGGTTCAGTGATCCACGTGGTTGCTTTGATGTTCGCTGTAGTGTAGTGGGGGTTTGCCAAAAATCTCTCAGATTAGATGTTGGGAAATGGTAACCCTTCAGTTAGAAGGCTGCAAATCCAAAGGCGAATAAAAAGCGCCATATGGTGGATGGGTAGACTTGTCTGATCTAGAAGAATTTTAGGTCATCTCCCATTTATGGTGATCCCGTAATGCCAATGGTCTAGATTGACAAAATATTGGCAATTCCCACTTTGCTTGCACATGGAGAGGTGAGTACCATGTGTGGCAAACATGTCGTAGAAGATAGTTGTCAAATTGTACACGATTGTAGGCAAGGATTAACAAGCCCTTGATTCTAGGTAAGAAACATAGTCTCAATTCTAGTTTTATGGCTTTGTCAAGATGAACATGTTTGCACTCATTCATAATCTGATCATCAATAACATCACCAATAACCCATATGCATTTACAAAGCCATAAAGCTATGGGATCTTTCAATCAGTGGGATTTTTTATGCATGAGTCATCCACTCATCGCATAAATGGTCTGGATCGTCAATCAACAGGCCCCACATTTACAATTCGGAATCATGAAAAAGAAGAGCTTATAGATGGAGACAAGTTCATAAACTCGCTGTTATGAGTTACTGTACAATGGCATGGTATGAGACTTTAACCCAAACTTGCTGTTATGAGTTAATACGCATTATAAATTCCGATACTGTTATTACGATAGCTGTAAACATGAAAAGTTTAGCAAAGCTAAACACACACCTCTAAACGTGGCTGAACATGCCCATCCTAGCTTGTCTGTTCGTGATCTCAGCCGTCATCAGATTCAGTTAATTCTTGTCAACCATGATGGTTATGTAGTACAGTGGCAGAGTATGGTGGATTGTTCTCAGACATGTACATAGTGCTCACATGCATGTCAATCTAGAAGTTCACGAGTGTTTCAATTTTGAGGCCTGATATCCACCTACAACTATATAAAAAAGGAGTTTTTGTATCCTTCAAACCATGGAAGATGCATTTTAGAACCAGAGAAACTACAATTGCAAGGGCATCAATAGTGACAAACACAGTCGTGGCATGCATGTCCCTCCATAGAAACCCTCAATTTATGGACCCCACTGTCCGGTGCTGAGTGGAAGGCCCACATCACCAGATGGCCCTAAATTAATGATTGGTTGAGTCAAGTTGAACTGTGATGGTCAGGTTTGGGTCGACTAGATGAGTTTTAGAACTACGGGTGCACCTGCCTTTGATGATTTAGATTATTCATTTAGGAGCTTCACATAAGCCCGCAAGCATGTGCAATATGGCTCATGTATTCACCACATGTCTGCATGGCATGCAGGTAGGGCTGTACATCGAGCCGAGTCGAGTCAAGGTGGGCCAAGCTTGGCTTGACTCGTCCATGCTATACTCGAGTTCGAGCTCGAGCTCGAGCTCGCCCTTGAGCTCAACATTGAAGCTTGGCTTGTTTGCCAAAGCTTTCGAGTCGAGTTCGAGTCGAGCCAGTGGTTCGAGTCGAGTCGAGTTTACCTCGGTAGGGTAAGGGAAAGAAAAAGAGGGAATGAGGACAGGTAGGGTCGGGTAGGGTTTTTTAGTAAAACTTTTAAGTTTTAACTTCTATTTTAAAACTTGAATATATATATTATATATATATATTTAATATTAATATAATATATATAATATATATTATTAAAATATATTACTCGAGCCTAGTCGAGTTAAAATAGACCATGGTCGAACTTGGCTTGAACTCAACTCGAGCTTTAGTAAACAAGCTCGACTTGCCTTGAGTCGGCCTTTCAAGCTGAGTCAATCCGAGCTGAGTTGAGCGAGCTTTTCAAGCTAGCTTGATTCGTGTACAGCTCTACATGCAGGTCCAAGATACAACGCATCCATCAGAAGGGAACCACTTGATGCCCTAGCCTAACAATCAGGTTGATCCACTGGTCAGGTGGACCACAGTTTGCAAAACAAATGCAAGGCTGTGAAAAACTTGGCTGACATTTTCCAACCTGTCCACCTGTTTCCAATATTAGGTCCCACCTGCTGAGTGGACCAGATTTATGTTTGGGAAAGCATCTACATGATCGGAGCAACTTGATTGATCGATTGGATCTCGGACCTACGCGCCATGCTGGCACGTGTGGTGTGCCCATGAGCTGTATTGCATATCCATGTGGGCTTGGCAAAGCTCATTCATTTAGCGAGCCCCATTGCCAATGTAAAAGACTCAGTCATGTCCCATTCCATACCATTGGACAGAATCAGGTAGTCTCTTTGGATACGAACTGTGTTTAAATTCCGTTGATTGTTTGGATCTTAAGTGCATTGTTTTGCTTGATCTGGCTTCTTCTATGATGGACAGGGCTTTGAATTTGCTTTAGTGTTTCTCAACACTGATATTGTGTTTATTATTATTATTATTATTATTATTCTGAATTTGCTCTGTTGTTTCTCAACATGCATATTTCATTAAGTTCTTTAATTTTTATTCGAGTATTTGCAACCATGACCAATGTTTTAAATACCAAATAGCATGCAGCAGTAGCATTCACCCCTCTGAACTGCAGGGCATACTCTACATAGCATGTATTGTGAGCTACACTACTTGTAAATTTTTAATTAAGGTTGTGGTTGGTTGCACTTGCAGCAAATATCATGAAACACATCCTAAAATAATGGAAAGAATAGAGCAAAGATTATGTATAAAGATAAAGAAATAGCAACAAAACTGATTTAATACTGTTGCTTATATTATTCTACTAAAATCATTGAAAATATGAACTAGTGTTTATTGAAAATAGATAAAAAAAATCATTACAACATCAATTAATTTTAATATTTATTGAGAAATAACATGTAGCGTAAGCTAAATAGCGTGTAATGCATGCTACATAGCATGTAATGTGGGGCTACACATGGCTTGAACTATTTTCACGAGCTACGCAGCATGACATGAAGGCTAAGCTATGCTACCTAGTGTAAACTATATGCTACTCAGTGTAACCTATTTAAAACACTGGCCATGACTGCCCCATACAAGGCTTTTTTTTTGCTGCAGACTGAAACTGCAGTTAACTCATAGCTAACACGAGGTGTTAACCTATATGTTCCCATGTGTATTTTCATATTCAGTTTTTCTGTCCATCAATCTTTTTGTATTTGTTTGTTGAGCCTCTGTAAGTCCACAAATGGGTCTCAGTGTGTTTTTTTTTTTTTTTGCCCTGAAGAATCAGAAGTTCACTAATCAGGCAGAAGCCTGCATGCAACTGGCCATGCATTTTACTAGGCTTAATAAAATTTGATTTCTGCCCTTCCTGCTGCAGGCGAAAAAGGTACAGGGAAGAGTGGGAAACCTCTCCACTTTAAGGGGAGCTCGTTTCATAGGATAATTCCCAGCTTTATGATCCAGGGAGGTGATTTTACGCATGGCAATGGAATGGGGGGAGAGTCAATCTATGGCACTAAATTCGCTGATGAGAATTTCAAACTGAAACACACTGGACCTGGTAAGCTTGCCATTGATCACAAGGACATTTTTAGATCATTCCTTTCCTTTGCCTAGCTGGTTCATGTAATGGCCTCACACACTCAAAGGCGGCATCCGAATCATGGATTAAAGACTCAGTGACTCAGATCGACTCATCTGGTCTCGAGTCTTAGTTGGGGGTGAATTGACCCGACTCGCTTGAGTGGGGTGGCTCATCTGGGTAACTTGTGGTATTGAACTGGATAGGATCCGACCAAGTCCGAGTCTTAAAACCACGCTTAAAGTTGGTTCCGATGTCATTAGAAAGAAAAAGGCAAAAAAAAAATCTGACCACTGCAAGTAAAAAAAAAGTAGTGCAGGGATCTTCTGCCTTTTTGGGAACTTGGTAGCTGAGTTCTCTTTTGCTGCAGGGCATCTATCAATGGCTAATGCTGGTCCAGATACGAATGGGTCGCAGTTCTTCATTACAACTGTAACAACCAGCTGGTAACTATGCTTTCCGTGCCACTACTGGATTCTCTCTTGTATTTCTTATAAATGGTAGTGTTGAATTGCTAGTGATTGCTTGGTAACAGGTTGGATGGCAAGCATGTTGTGTTTGGTAAAGTTCTATCTGGAATGGATGTAGTGTACAAGATTGAAGCTGAAGGTCAGCAGAGCGGTGCGCCCAAGCGGAAAGTCGTGATTGCAGACAGTGGTGAGCTGCCACTGTGATGCCAATCATGTTGAAAATAATAGATGACTTTCTTCAGCACTTTTCAAATGTCACGCCAGATGTTTTTATTTAGGATGCTGTGCACTTCCTTTCTAGAAAAAAAAAGGTATATTTGCAGTTTCATGTTTTCAATCTACTCCCACCACATTGCTGTTTTGGCATGAATTAGCCTTTGTTGCATTTAAGGCCGTCCTTTGATGTAACCAACATCTATTTCCAGATCAAGGTGTTATCGTTGCATAGTGGAATAGTGGGCCACACACAAAAATGAATGGCCAGGAAAAGAAAAGGGATGACCAACGACATTCAAAGGGGAGAGAAAAAAAAAAGACGGCTCATCATCGAATGTATTGAGCATCCTCTTGATCAATGAGCTTGCTTGATTTTTGCACCAGAATGTCAACATCTGGACCTCATGACTTACTGAATTACTATTTTCAGTTAGTTCATGTAAGCCTCTCTTCATGAGCAAGTGAAAGTTAAGTCACCTCGCTTCGACGATTGTTACAACAAGCTAATCCCGGGCCCATCCTGACACTTGAGACCCAAGACCTGATTTCCACCTGAATGTTCTTAATCTGTTCGTTGATCAAGTGGACCATGCATACACCAAGTAGACATTTTAGAGGAATGAAGCAACTGTTTGCATTCAGGATGGGTGGGTTAATGGCATATTAATAAGAACGGACAGGGTCTGGCTTGGTCCTAAAAATCACTACAGGACTTGTGTAGCCCACATTTTTAACGGTGTAAACATACCTCAAACTAGTAAGTTTTGTATGATGTGGTCACACAAGTGTTGGAATGTCCTGATTCATAAGAGGTTGGAAGGGCATATACATGCCACGGTGGACCCCACATAATTAGGAAGATTTTAATGGTGAGAATTCCTATCTCTATTGTTTCCATAGTCTAGCCCACCTGAGTATTGAATAGGCCCGTATCTTTTGGCCTCAAACATGGTAGCACGCGTGATGCAGGGGGTGGATCTCATCCATATTGTTTCCTCGTTTCAGTGCAAATGGATGAAATAGTGTAGTCTTACATTTTTACATTATAAAATTATTAAATTTACCTTGATATTTGGGTGAAACAAACAATATAGGGAAATCATCATTGTAATGCGTCGTGAGGGGCCATGGAAGTTTTGGATGAAGATGATATATGTTTTCATTATCACATTACTTTGAGTCGTCTACTTCAGCCTTGGATCTGCGTCATTTTTAGACTTACACCTTAAAATGATATGGTAAAATGATTGGACCGCATGGATAAAACTCATACATTTTGGAGGTTCCCTGGGCTCCTGTCCTTTTCTTGCTAGGTACAGGCGTGGGTAGTACTATATCCATCTCGCATAGGTGATCTCATGCCCTAAAATGAGCCAAAAAAAAGAAGAAAAAAGAACCAACAATGTGGATAAAACACATATATCATGGTAGGATGCAATCATCATCCCTGATTTTTGTGCAAGGGCACACAAGGATTGGGTACCGCTGGTCTAAAGCTAAGAAGGGACACGGTGACAAAGTCCATCTATTTTGCCATATCATTTCAGGGTATAAAATGAAGCTGATCGGTGGCTCAAGTGCAGCACACCACATAAGAAGCGAGGTGACCATTGAAATCTTTTTATGGCCTACCGCAATAGTTAATTGCCATCCGACCTGTAAGGTTAGGTGGACCTGGACGAAGGGAAAACATAAATACCACTTTTTAGGGCCTACCACAATAGTTAATTGCCATCCGACCTGTAAGGTTAGGTGGACCTGGACGAAGGGAAAACATAAATACCAGCTCGATTCTTAATTTCCATAACCCCATTAGTTTTCAAAGGTAGGTGTTTAATCCCACCGTGTGGTCCACTTGAGCCTTGGTTCTATCTTTTTTTTTTTGGGGCTCATATGCTAGAATGAATGAATGGTGTGGATAAAACCCATATATCAAGGTGGCCCCTCAGATACGTATTCATTCTTTAGTGGACGCAGATTGCATCTTACCCCCGCCCGACGGAGTCCGGGCAGGGCTCTGTGGGGCCCACCATGATGTAAGTGTTTTATCCACGTCCATTATTATAAATTATGATCCAAAAAATGTGGCAGTTTAAAGTCTTAAGTGGGTATTGAACTTCCACCATTAAAAATTTCTTAGGAACGGGAGAAGTTTCGGATGCTTATATTTGTGTTTTCACTTCATCCACGTCTACATGACCTTATTAATAGGTCGGATGGTAAAAAAACATCACAGTGACCTGTTTCAACGGTAGTTGTCATTATCACTGCAGCTTCCTTTGGTGTGATCTGTCGACCTGCCTCATTTTTAGGATTATATCATAAAATGGTCTGATAAAAGTGATGAACGGCGTGGATAAAGCACTTACATCACAGTGGGCCCCACAGAGCGGGTAGGACGCAATCCGCGTCCTTTAGTTAGAGACGGTCGGGGCATTACCCAATCCGCGTCCTTCAACGCCTACTATCTTGCGCGCGTGTTCTGATCTTTCACATCTTGCACACGTGTTTTAGGGCGTGTTTGGGCAGTGGGCTTAGAAGGATTAGGTGGGATGGGATTATTCTGGCGGGAAGAATGGAAAAGCTTGGAATTAGATCAGGTGGAATTGCATTGGGTCCTTATGCAATATTAGTAAGTTGTGTAGGTCCCACTACGATGTGTGGGCTATATCCACACCATCCACCCATTTTTCGAGATTATTTTAGAACATGTTTCAAAAAATCAGGTAAATCTAAGGCTCAAGTGGACCCCACCATAGAAAGCAATGGGGATTTATAATTACCGTTGAAAATTTCTTTGGGACCACATAAGTTTTGGATCTACCTCATTTTCAGACCATGCCATAAAATGAGGTTACAAAACAAATGAACGGTTTAAATATAACACATGTATGTTATTCTAAGTAATTTCAAATAATAATGGGTATATCCATTCAATGTGCCACCGTATTACCAACAAAGCATGATATTAATCTTATCCATGGCAACTGGGGACGATCAATTATGTTTTTTTGAATCCCATCCCACCTGATACCTTCTAATCCCACCGCCCAAACACGCCCTTAATCTTTCACGTGTGACCTCTAGTCAGGGCTCTTCGCCTGGACACGCACTTCCTCTTCTTCCTCACTCAAAAGCCGACGAGACGATGACGAGCGAAGACGAGAAGCGGAAGAAGAAGAAGAAGAAGCCCAGAAAGGATAAATGGGGCCAGCCGCTACCGTGCGCCGCGGCGGAAGAACGCCACAACGACGACAACAACGACAACGAATCGAAAACACCTGCAGCAGAAGGAGAAGAAGAGGAGGAGCGACGGCAAAAGCGATTCGCCAACACCACCAGCTGCGAAACCCAGACACTCTCTCCCTCTCACTCAAAAGAAGACGTGACGATCACGAGCGAAGATGAGAAGAGGAAGAAGAAGAAGAAGAAGCCCAGAAAGGATAAATGGGGCCAGCTGCTACCGTGCGCCGCGGCGGAAGAACGCGACACCGACAACGAATCCAACTACTACAACGAATCGGCGATACCTGCAGCAGAAAGAGAAGAAGAGGAGGAACGACAGTCAAAGCAATACGTCAACGCCACCAGCTACGAAACCCACAAGGTGGTGGTGAGCGGGATGCCATACACCACTACGGAAGAAGATATTCGGGAACTGGTCAAAGACATAGGCTCCATCTCTCAGCTCCAGCTCTCAAGATTCCCTGATTCTGGAAACTTCCGAGGCCTCGCATTCCTCACCTTTGCGGTACACCTTTTGCTTCTCCTCTCTTTCTCTCTCTCTACATATATAATCTCTGTAGTCTCTATTCAAGCTTAGAAATTACTCTTTTGATTAGGTTGTACAAAACCCTAAACCCTAAATCCTAGTAGGCACTGTCTGGAGACTCGAAAAAAATCGAGTCGTCTCGAGTCAGATTTCGTCTTTTTTGATAGGTAACGCTGGTGTTGAACCTGAGAAATCAATGTTGAAATGCGCCTTGTTAATTGAAAGAGTAGCTCATAAGATTACTGCTAAACTAAAGGCCTGTTTGGATGCCTGTAACTTTTCTAAAATGTAACAAAGTTACAGGTGACTTTGTTACAGTTGGTGTTTGGGGGAGAAAAGTCACAGGTAACTTTCTCTCAACCTGTGACTTTCTTACAGGAGAAAGAGGCGAAAACCTTACAGGCACTTGAGTCATTTTTCAAGTTACCTGTATCTTTGATACAGGTAACAATTCGAAACTTTGAAATGAAAATCGTTGGGAAGAATCGCACCTGCATTGAAGAAGCGTACCTACCTTCTCAGACGGAGTGAAGGCCTCCGTTTCCCTCTCTTGGTCTCCTTCTCCCTCTCCCAGCCTCCTTCTCTGTCTCCGATCCAGCTTCAGCAGGGTTAGAAAACCCCTTTCTTTCTTTCCTTTTTTTTTTTTTTTCCCATCAGGGTTGACGAAGGCAGTTTGGCTAGAGGCATGGGTAATGTCCGATGGTCTGTGGGGTCCACCATCCTGTATTTGTTTTGTCCATGTTGTCCGTTCATTATTTTGGATTGTTTTAGGGCTTGATTCCAAAAATGAGGCATATCTAAATCTCAGGTGGACCACACCACACAAAATAGTAATGATTGAAAGCCCACCATTAAAAAAATCCTTGGGCCACTGTAATGTTTGTTTCAGTCCACCATTAAAAAACTCCTTGGGCCACTGTAATGTTTGTTTCACATCCAACTTGTTGATTAGGTCAGAAAGACTTGGATGAAGGGAACAAAACAAATATCAGTTTGATCCAAAACATCAATGGCCTACCAAGAGTATTTAATGGTAGGGCATTCAATCAACATTGTTTCTAGTGATTTGGTCCACTTGAGATTTTGATGTACCTTATTTTTGGGTTGATTTCTTAAAATGATCTAGAATAATGGATAGATGGTGTGGATAAAACAAATACATCATAGTGGGGCCCACATTCCATTGTTCATTTTGTATAAGTGGGGCTTGTTGGTCAGTGCAACTTGTCCCCATGTAGGTCCTAAATCTGTTTTAACATATGGTTTTTTAAACACTCCCAATTTCTATTTGCATTGAGATTCCTGCACGTCCTCAGGTGTTTTGAAATTGAGTGCCCACTGCATTGTTAACATATCCATTTTCAAACAGTCCCAAGTTCCATTTGCATCTGGATTCTTGCCTGTTGTCAAATGGTGAGAAATCGAGGGTACATCGAAGTGTTAAGATATCTGGTTTTAAATAGTCCCTTGATATTGGTCCATTTTAATAATGTCCCACTTTGAGATTTAACTGCTAATGCAGAATTTGGTGGAAGCAGCTTCTTATGCTTGTGATTGCTCTTTAACTAATCCTTGCCAACAAGAGTCACTCTTGTGGGAAATTTTTGCTTGGATATCTTACCTCAAGTTTTTTTTTTTTTTTTTTTCTCTACATTACAAGCATTTTGAAAATGTGAGCCCACTTTTATGGCCCACTTGTTGATTTGTTTAGCCTAAGAATCAACCAAACTATTCATTTACATGGGCTTGATAAAATGGAATAATTTTATCCAATCTTTTTTACGTGTAAATCTGATTTTTCAACGATTCCCTATTTCAAGCTCTACTTAGCGGGAATATGCAACTTATTACCTGTAATAAAGTTACAAGTCTTCCAAGCACAAAAATTAAGTTACCTGTAAGTTACAATTTATATCCAAACAGGATTACTTGTAACCTACACCTGTAAGTTACATGTAACTTTCTTACAACTTAAAAAAGTTACAGGCATCCAAACAGGCCCTAAGGTAGCTCTAAAAAACAAGGTATTCAATAACGGTAACGGTAACGGTAACAGTAATAGCCACCACTGTTGCCTTCATTATATAGGTTGTAATGGCCCTTGAGGTCTCTTTTTTATTGAAATTTTTTTGAAAAAACATGTATCTGCCCTGTAACTGGAGTTGGGCATCGAGTAAATTCAGACCAAGTTAGGGTTGACCCGACTCGATCCGATTCTGAAATGGACCTTACCCGAACTTGACCTGACTCGGTAATGAGTCCAGCATGCCTGACCTGATTTGAGTCTGGCCTGGACCAATCCGGACCGAGTCTGACCTAGCCACACAAGTACTGAGTCGGGTCGAGTCAGCATCGAGTTGGGTCGGGTGCGGCGGATATCCATGGGCTGAAATCACAACTTAAATCCTAGGTGCAATTGCCAAAATTGCAGCCTCTCCATCAGTTATACGGCATCTCAGATCTGAAACGTCAAATCTGGATTTTTTAAATATATATATGTAAGAGTCGAGTTTCGTATCGAGTCGAGTCAGTATCGAGTTGGATTTCGGGTAGAGTTGAGTCGAGTTACTAGGTGACCCGAACTCGACTCAGTTTGAGTTCGGATTGGACAAAGTCTACTCGGTTCAGATCGACTCACTCACTCGATTTGGAACAAGTCGGGTTTGAACGAGTTAGATGAGTCGAGTCATCCCTTGCCCAACTCTACCTGTAACTGACTGTTAAAGGGCTATTACGGCTTTTACTAGGGGCGTAATAGAACGTTATGGGGGCCATAACGGCGGTTATGGGTCATTTTTTTCATAATGGTTGTTATGACAGTTATGACCCTCCACAAATGAAAGATAGGAAAATTAACCACACAACCACAAAACACAAGGGATTATAGTGGTTCGCCTATGTGTACACCAACTGTTAATAAACAGCCACACAGCTACTCCACTCCTAATATCCTCACACAGTGGATATTAGCATTCACTATCAATATAGGTTTTCCAGGTTCACTTAAAACCTTCACAATTGTGTCTTTTTCTGTGGGCTTACACAATTATAAAAAACCTCACTTTTGAGTTTTACTGGCTTCCTCAGATAACCAACAGAATGAGATTTTTCTGGCAAATCTCAAATGAAAACCAAATAAAGTAAATTACACAGAATGTAAAATACCTGAATTTCTCCTTTGTTGTAGCAGCCCGGAAGAACCAAGTCGGAGTAGAGGTTCGAATGTCAAAATTCAATATCCAATACTCACTTTATAATGGTTCTAAGTTCTAATTGATTTTAAATTAAACCAATTGGGCTAACTTTAATTGATTTTGATTCCAGAAAAAGGAAAATAAAACTTTCTCTTTTTAGATCAGATTGGAATACAAGAAACAAAATCAATTTAAAAAGCTAAAGAAAGAGAATATTAAATATGCACACTTAGCTTAAATGGAGCATAAACTTATTTCTTAGAAGGCCGGATTAAAATTGCTTGAGTTCTTTTCAATATTCTGAGATTCGTGCTCTATTTATAGGTGAGCAAATCGCATCTTTGACTGGTCATAGGAACAACGGATATTTGAAAATTTGAGTGCGATAAGATAAGGCAGTTTCACGACTGGTCGTAGGTCACCTTTGACTGGTCGTAGGTTACTCACGACTAGTTGAAGCTAAGCGAAATTCAACGCTTTAGTTTGAGTCGTAGGTTCACGACTGGTTGAAGGAGCACTCGACACTGTTCATACGACTGGTCGAACAAAAGAGTAATAATGTTATTACAGTCCAGTAAAATAAAAAGAATTAATTTGAGCCAGATGGAGCAGAGATGAAATGTTCAAGTTGATGCATGCCCTTGTTCAAGCGCCTAAGATATTTGCGCATATATTTGAACTGCATGACATTAGTAACATGTATATTTTCAACCTTCTCCTTCAATGCACGTAAATGTGCATCAAACTCAGAAGGCTCATAATCAGGATCATTTGCCGAATCAGATTCAAGTTCTTCAAAAATATCATCCATGTTAATGTCATCAGGAGGAAGATCACCAGCTTCTTCTTCATTTCCAACTTCAGCACCACCATTGCCATCACCTTGGCCAGGAAACACATCCAGCTTCATCTTATTAATGTTAGAATTGTTAAATATCAGATGATGGATAGGGGCCTCTCCAACATGCATGTCGACTAACATATGCGTAGCCAACACAGTTATCAAATAAGCAAAAGGAATGTCACTGTGACTTGGATGGAGTTGAAACTGAATAATGGAGTGACAAATCAAGGATGATAAACAAACATGAACATCTCTGGCAACAGTATGAAGAACACGAACCATGAAGGAAGTCAATTCAGATTTATTACTCGATCTAGTATACAAGTTGGACACAAAAATCTTGTGAAGAACTCTGTATTTGGGTAACAAAAACTTTGAAGGGGAGCGCATTCCCTTTATGCATTCATTGTACGTCCAAATTGCGTAAGGCTCTAGCGAGTATACGTTTTTCAGTTTCTGAGGGTTTTTCAGATAAGGTATGGATAAGAATGCCTTCATCATTCACAGGAATTTCCATAAGACCTGAAATCAAATGACGATCAACGTCAAATGGTCTTTCTCTTGTGGCTATTTTAAAAGTTAAATTTTCCATTGAAAAATCACTTATGTAAGCGAACATGGATTGAGCAATGGACCGGTATGCTGGCCCACCCCAATGCAATAAGTTATACCAACTTACAGTTTGAAGAATAAGAAGGATATCATATGGAGCAACATGATTTACATCAACAGGATGTTCCACAGTAACATTCCTCAATCTAACGTCCCTTACAAAAGATGGATCATCTTCGGATGATTGAAGATGACGCTTGGTAATAAGAGTAGATCTGGAAGAAGATGGACTATGCGATGTTGTCTTTTTTCCTCTAGATGCCATATGTAACAAAGATTTGAAGGAAACAAAGTGTTGCAATGGATTGAGAAATGGGTTTTCTCAAATTAGATTTGGGTGAAGAAAAACTCCAAATCTCAACAAAACTAGAAATAAACAACTTCAAGAAAGAGATAGAAGCAAACTTGACATAAATTCACAAGAAATAAGTAAATGGAACACTAACCTTGATGGATTTGGAAGGTGGGTTTGACTGGTTGGGCGTCGGCTTGTCGGAGAGGGAAGTTGAAATACGGAAGAAATGAAAATTACCCCAATTTAAGTCAATCAGCGCGATTTACGACTGGTTGTGGGCTTTCTTCGACCGATCGTGCTATGACAGGTCAAGGAAATCCTCGACTGGTCGAGTACCACCAAAAATCTGATTTCTTGCATATTTCACAAAAATTGAAATCTAACTTAGCAAATATATACAACATGATACAAATAGGCATAAATAATTTTAGAATGCACATGCCAAGATCAAATTCAATTTGTTAAACCTGCTTTTGTCGAGCGGTTTAGTGAAAATGTCAGCACGTTGATTCTCGGTAGGGATATATTCTAAAGATATAACATTTTCTTCTACTAATTCACAAATATAATGAAATCTAATGTCAATGTGCTTAGTACGGGAATGCTGAATTGGATTTTTCAAAATATTTATGGCACTGGAATTATCACGATATAATAGCATAGAATCCTGTTTAATTCTATAATCACTTAGCACACGTTTCATCCAAACAAGCTGCGTACACGCATTACTAGCTGCGATATATTCAGCTTCAACAGTTGAAAGTGATATAGAACTTTGTTTCTTGTTAAACCAATAAACTAAACAGTTTCTGATATAAAAGCAACCACCACTGGTTGATTTTCTATCATCAAGATTACCAGCCCAGTCAGCATCCGAGTACCCAGCTAATTGAACACTAGTCTCATGTGGATACCAGAGACCGAGATTTGTGTCAAGTTTGCTTTCATCTCTTTCTTGAAGTTGTCTATTTCTAGTTTTGTTGAGATTTAAGGTTTTTCTTCACCCAACTCTGATTTGAGAAAATCCATTTTTTAATCTATTGCAACACTTTGTTTCCTTCAAATCTTTGTTGCATATGACATCTAGAGGAATAAAGACAACATCCCTTGGTCCATCTTCTTCCAGATCTACTCGTATTACCAAGCGTCATCTTCGATCCTCCGAAGATGATCCATCTTTTGTAAGTGACGTTAGATTGAGGAAAGTTATTGTGGAATGTCCTGTTGATGTAAATCATGTTGTTTCGTATGGTATCTTTCTTATTCTTCAAACTGTAGGTTGAGATAACTTATTGCATTGCGGTGAGCCAGCATACCGGTTTATTGTCCAGTCCATGTTCGCTTGCATAAGTGATTTTTCAATGGAAAATTTAACTTTTAAAATAGCCATAAGAGAAGGACTATTTGACGTTGATCGTCATTTGATTTCAGCTCTTATGGAAATTCCTGTGAATGATAAGGGCATTCCTATCCATACCTTATCTGAAAAATCCTCAGAAACTAAAAAAC
The DNA here is from genome assembly GCA_037074715.1 of Magnolia kwangsiensis. NCBI lineage: Eukaryota > Viridiplantae > Streptophyta > Magnoliopsida > Magnoliales > Magnoliaceae > Magnolia > Magnolia kwangsiensis. Next base: position 141,083,328 of record CM073576.1, on the reverse strand, counting down.
GTATGCTCACTAGAGTCTTATGCAATTTGGATGTACAAGGAATGCATAAAGGGAATGCGCTCTCCTCAAAGTTTTTGTTATCCAAATACAGAGTTCTTCACAAGATTTTTGTGTTTAACTTGTATCCTCGATCGGGTAATAAATCTGAATTGACTTCCTTCATGGTTCGTGTTCTTCATACTGTTGTCAGAGGTGTTTATGTTTGTTTACCATCCTTGATTTGTCACTCCATTATTCAGTTTCGACTCCATCTAGGTCATAGTGATATCCCTTTTGCTTATTTGATGACTGTGTTGGCTAAACATATGTTAGTCGACACGCCTGTTGGAGAGGCCCCTATCCATCATTTGATATTTAACAATTCTAACCTTAATAAGATGAAGCTGGATGTGCTTCCTGGCCAAGGTGATGGTAATGGTGGTGCTGAAACTGGAAATGAGGAAGAAGCTGGTGATCTTCCTCCTGATGACATTAACATGGATGATATTTTTGAAGAACTTGAATCTGATTCAGCAAATGATCCTGATTATGAGCCTTCTGAGTTTGATGCGCGTTTACGTGCATTAGAGGAAAAGGTTGAGAATATGCATGTTACTAATGTTACACAGTTCAAATATATGCGCAAATATCTTAGGCGCTTGAACAAGGACATGCATCAACTTGATCCTTCCATCCCTGCTCCATTTGGCTCAGATTAGTTCTTTTTATTTTACTGGACTGTAATAACATTATTACTCTTCTGTTCGACTAGTCGTATGAACAGTGTCGATTGCTCCTTCGACTAGTCGTGAACCCATGACTCAAACTACAACGTTGAATTTCGCTTGGCTTCGACTAGTCGTAAGCAACCTACGATCAGTCGAAGGTGACCTACGACCAGTCGTGAAACTGCCTTATCTTATCGCGCTCAACTTGAATTGATTTGCAGGTTCATGCTATTATGAATGTGTGCCGGTTAATAATAACTGGTGCATGACTCTTTAACCAGATATTTTGCTTTATGTAATATATCTTGAAAGTATGTTTTGTCACTAATTTGACAAAGGGGGAGATTGTAAGTGCTATGGTTGAAAGCCCCTTTATGTTGTCACATCTGTGATGCCAAAAACACTGCTTGTACTTTGTGAAATTGCATACATGTTCGAAATATAGTATGGATGAAGCGAGTCACAGTGTATGGATGTTAACTACATCAGTGAAGCACAATGCTCAACTCAAGATATGTCAAGCTACGACATTGTCTCGCAAGATCGACTTCGAAAGACAAGACAGTTTACAAGTTAAGATTGGAGAATGTTCAACTGAATTCACAAGTTACAAGTCAAGATTCAAGATTGTGTAATTGAAGCTTTTAAGGACGAGCTACATCAAGATTTCAAGCTTCACTTTCTTTAAAGGTTACATATCTTAAGGGTTCAATGTCCTTACTTCACTATTAAGGTATGTTTGACCTTAGGTTGATCTTTATAGTAGGTCATTTCGGATACATAATGCAAATGTTTTATATTTGGAAATTAGGTCTGTTCTAAGACTAGTCCTGGACCTTCCTCGACTAGTCCTAGCACTATTTCGACCTGTCTACGTATTTTCTGGATTAGTTGTAAGTTTGTTGTAAAAATTCGGAATTAAAGAAAAAGATAGGCAAAACAAATAAGAGATCACAATCCACAATGCAATATGAAATGCAACCTCAATTCAAGTCTTGAGAGACTGATACAAATTACGTTCTAGGGACAACCTTATGCCATAAAAACAGGATTTATGGTAGGACAACCTTACTAGAACAATTAATATCATTATCCCAAACTGAAGAGGAATAAAGAAAATAAAGCAGGAATAAAAATCCTAAATTATTGCAACATTTCCCATAGCGCTTGAAAAATAAAAAATTATAGCATTTACATCCATATATACATCCCACAAATGAAAGATAGGAAAATTAACCACACAACCTCAAAACACAAAGGATTATAGTGGTTCGCCTGTGTGTACACCAACTGTTAATAAACAGCCACACAACTACTCCACTCCTAATATCCTCACACAGTGGATATTAGCATTCACTATCAATATAGGTTTTCCAGGTTCACTTAAAACCTTCACAATTGTGTCTTTTTCTGTGGTCTTACACAATTATAAAAAACCTCACTTTTGAGTTTTACTGGCTTCCTCAGATAACCAACAGAATGAGATTTTTCTGGCAAATCTCAAATGAAAACCAAATAAAGTAAATTACACAAAATGTAAAATACCTGAATTTCTCCTTTGTTGTAGCAGCCCGGAAGAACCAAGTCGGAGTAGAGGTTTGAATGTCAAAGTTCAATATCCAATACTCACTTTATAATGGTTCTAAGTTCTAATTGATTTTAAATTAAACCAATTGGGCTAACTTTAATTGATTTTGATTCCAGAAAAAGAAAAATAAAACTTTCTCTTTTCAGATCAGATTGGAATACAAGAAACAAAATCAATTTAAAAAGCTAAAGAAAGAGAATATTAAATATGCACACTTAACTTAAATGGAGCATAGAGTTATCTCTCAGAAGGTTGGATTAAAATTGCTCGAGTTCTCTTCAATATTCTGAGATTCGTGCTCTATTTATAAGTGAGCATATCGCATCTTCGACTGGTCCAAAGGTCGCTACGACTGGTTGTAGGACCAACAGATATTTGAAAATTTGAGCACGATAAGATAAGGCATTTTCACGACTGGTCGTAGGTAGTCTACGACTGGTCGTAGGTCACCTTCGACTGGTTGTAGGTTGCTCACGACTAGTCGAAGCCAAGCAAAATTCAACGCTGTAGTTTGAGTCGTAGGTTCACGACTGGTCGAAGGAGCAGTCGAACTGTTCATACGACTGGTTGAACAGACCCTAGGACTGGTCGAAGCTTAACAAAAAATTTCGAATTTTTGCAACAAACTTACGACTGGTCCAGGAAATACATAGACAGGTCGAAACAGTGTTAGGACTAGTCGAGCAAGGTCTAGGACTAGTCTTAGAACAGACCAAATTTTCAAATATAAAACATGTGCATTATGTATCTGAAATGACCTACTATAAAGGTCAACCTAAGGTCAAACATACCTTAATAGTGAAGTAAGGACATTGAACCATTAAGATATGTGACCTTTAAATAAAGTAAAGCTTGAAATCTTGATGTACCTTGTCCTTAAAAGCTTCAATTACGCAATCTTGAATCTTGACTTGTAACTTGTGAATTCAGTTGAACATTCTCGAATCTTGACTTGTAAACTGTCTTGTCTTTTGAAGTCCATCTTGCGAGACAATGTCGTGGCTTGACATATCTTGAGTTGAGCATTGTGCTTCACTGATGTAGTCAACATCCATACACTGTGACTCGCTTAATCCATACACGCTTCATCTATACTGTGTTTCGAACATGTATGCAATTTCACAAAGAACAAGCAGTGTTTTTGACACCACAAATTTGACAACATAAAGGGGCTTTCAACCATAGCACTTACAGTAATGTGTAAGGGTTGCCACTGTTACCTTTACATAACAGCCTTCTTGTGTTAGTGCAGCTGAAATCTCTCCACTAGGATGATTGGCAGAGAATGAAAAGAAAGAAAAAAAGCTATTTGAATAATTGATATTTGAATTACATTGGACCCAGAACAACTATCTATGGACTCCTCTAAGGGCCTGTTTGGATTGGTGGAATTCAAAAAGTAGATTTGGAAATGAAATCATCACATCTGAGGAAAACTGTGGATAGGCAAATATGTGGAAAAGAATCCTAAAAGGTTGTTTGCATTTTTTTCCCCTTGATTTCTAGGCGAACGTGAAATGGTCAATGGCCAAAAAGTGTGGAAATGTGGATGATCAAGGTTGTTTCTTTCTTCTTTTGTTATTATTATTATTATTTTAAAGGAAAAGGAAAATGCCCTTTTTTGAGGAAAACTGTGGATGGGAAAAACAACCTACCACAAGTTAATTTATCAGCACAAGTTAATTTATCAGCACAATTGGCAAAAAACGCATTCTTTTCCACAGTTACTTTTTGGATGCCACCAATCTGAACAGACCCTAACTGTCCTTGTCCAAATTGGAAGCTCAATGGTACCTACAGCGAACTAACGCTAACTCTTTTTTTTTTTTTTTCTGGACATAGCGAACTGACACTAACGATTGGAAAATCCTTAAAACAATGAGGAAACCAACATACTTTGAAATTGACATTTACTAAGGAAAAGTAACTCTAACGGAATCCAGAATCTGGCTTAAACAGTTAAACCCAATTGCAATCCCACAACAAGAACTAAATTAGCAAAAAGATAATAATCCTATTGATAAAACTAAGCCCTGAAAATAATGCTGTATTATTTTGTGGAAGCAAATTTGCTGAAATGAAGCTATTGCTGAGTAGATACCCAAGCATCACTACTGCCCAAAAACTAGATGCCTAATTGTGAAGTTTTAACTGTCTTGTCGCATCAATATCAAAACCCACAGAAGTTGGTTTTGTGGCCTTTTTTGGCTTCCTACCAGTCCATGCTAATGATCCTTGGACTATTGTTTTGTACATCCCCCAATTTTCAGTTTTACTCAATGATGCATAATCAGCACCTTAACATTCAGCCAGGGGTCATGTGTCGGTATGGGATTGGAGATAGGACCTCTTGATGAAGACTCCTATAACTCTTATAGACCCAAATGTGGATTTATTGAAGAAGGAGAACGATGCCAAGGAGGTCATCATCATTGTTGCATTATCTTGGCTATTTGGGGTCAGTGCTCAGTTGCAGGATCCTTCTAACTAGTTTGAGCTCCCACTTCTGGTCTTTAATACCTGATAGCATTTCGAAACAGACTCATCCTCGCACTTGCACCTGAAATTGTTGCCACTTCGTTTCAACCCTTTGTGCAACTATAGGTCAGCATCGAAAGATGCTGAGGAGATCCATCTCCTAATATGTTAACTCAATTTGTTGTAAAATTATTGCAGAAATAGTACCTTCTCTGCAAAAAAATGTTGAAGCCATGTACCCCTATTTGCGAAGGATCAATCTTCTTTTAACACAATTAAATAATCTATAGAATGCATTGGAAGTCTATAGTTTTTGAAATTGAGAAAAACATCTTCTAGAAGAGAATCATCATCATCATCATCGAAGCCTTATCCCAACTAATTGGGGTTGGCTACATGAATCCTTTTCTGCCATTCTACTCTATCAAGGGCCATAACTTCAGTTTGACCATAGGTCATCAAGTCTTTTCTTAATACCTCCATCCACATCCTTTTGGGCCTTCCCCTTGCCCGCCTAGAGCCTTCAACTTGTGCTGTAGGTCATCAAGTTTCCTTGTTTCTGATTAGAGTATATTTATAAAGAATTCTTTTGAGGGGTAGCTTAAATTTTAATGAAAGAAAAGGAGAACACCACTAAATATAGACTGGATGATGAGCAGCATCCATTAAAACAAAGAAGAAGAAACAATGTAAGGGACCAAAATAACTCAAAAGTATTTATAAAGAATGTTAGACACATACCTTTCAAAAAAAAAAAAAAAAACAGAAAAAAGAAAAAGAATGTTAGACACATCAACAACTCTATTAAACTAAGAACACTATAAATTAAAAAGCACTACCTTTTTTAATGAAACTAAAGATAAAGCAGGTCAAATGAGAAAGTGTGTAGTTGAAAGGAGGATGTTGAGATGGATGAGCGGCAAGACGAGGAAGGATAGAATTTGAAATAAACACAATTGAGAGAGCATAGGAGCAGCCCTAATAGGTAGTGTTCAGGGTATCATTAACTTTACATGTATTGATATCCGAAAAAATATTGCGGTTTGAGAGAAACATTGGGAAAACATAGGGAAAAATGTAGAATATTTAAGTGAAACTTCAAGAGATGTTAAAAGACACATGTTTACACATTTAGGAGTCAAAATATTGTTTTTTTTTTTTTTTTTTTAAAGAGGAAGAAAAAAAACATAATAAGTTTTATATTATAAGGGCTAAACCATGTTTTGTCAAAAGAATTAGTACAAGAAAAAAATATGAAATTTAAAACAAATAAATAGGTTGGTCAACGCTCATCAATATATTAAATTTCCACATTAATTAATAGTGAAGAACACTTGTTTACCAATAAAAAGGGAGAAATTAGGATTTCTCCATTTTCCTCTTAAATGTAGATTTTTTCACTACAAATCCATGTCTATGCATAGACATAGATTTCCATTGCAATCCATGCTCACATTTGGACTAAACCATGTTTTGTCAAAAGAATTAGTATGAGAAAAAAATATGAAATTTACAACAAATCAATATATTGGTCAACACTCGTCAATATATAAAATTTCCACATTAATTAATAGTGAAGAACACTTGTTTTCCAATAAAAAATGAGAAATTAGGATTTCTCCATTTTCCTCTTGAATGTTGATTTTTTCACTACAAATCCATGTCAATGCATAGACATAGATTTCCATTGCAATCCATGCTCACATTTGGAAAAAAAAAGAAAGAAGTTTCTATGAATTCCTCACCTTTTTCGGCTTGTCTCCACTTTGAGTTGAGATTTCTCCCCCAAATCAAAACATTGATTTAATAAAAATCAAGAGTGATCAAAATCACTTATGGAACAAAATTCCAAAAGGAAAAAGTCTCACAAAAATGTAGTTTTAAAACAAAATATTTTCTTCTCAATTTTCTGTTGATTTTCACCTATTTATGGATGTTTCCCTAGTACTGGGGATATTATTGCTCGTACGAGGGATATTATCAAAGGTATCACCAATACTAGGGAGCTTTCATAAAGTATTCTTCTTAAAATATCGCCACTATCGGTAATATTGCCAAATATCGTTGATATTATCGAAAATGTTGGCGATATTTGGAAAATTTTAAAATGCTAGCAGTTTCAGTCCTTTAGTATTGCTGACCTAGTGATACTAATTGTATCGGTAATATAGCCGATTTTTGGAACACTACCAATAGGTTATCAGGATAAGTAGGCTTTAAATGGTTTTTTGTGTGTATCGGAGACTAAGAATTGCACCAGGTAAGGGTGGGTTAATTCAAGTTGAAGGCTATAAAAAGGCAAGGGGAAGGCCCAAAAGGACGTGGGTGGAGGTAATGGGAAAAGATTTGATTGGGGATATTGTTCTTAATAGGGTGGAATAGCAGCACATGATTTGTGTGGACAACCCCAATTAGTTGGGATAAGGTGTAGATGATGATGATGATGATGATCATAATGGTTTAGGTAAGAATCATAGAATTAAATTTAAATAGCATGTTTCAAATAAGATGCCTAGCAGTAGCAATGTAAGACCCTGTCCATTCCGTACCTTTTCTATGCTTATGTGCACGATGATCGACGCCCTTGGTGAGACCTGAATTGGCCGTGCATAGTGCGTACCTAAGTGACTAGAACCTTAAGACCCCAATACCCATGTCATATCGACCGCCCTGTCGCCGCAGTCGTGGAGGTACCACTTGCGTGTCTATGCGACACTCCGTTGGTGAGATACGCCACGAAGTGTCATTTGTGTATCATGTGTGTATGGCACCGTGCATTCCATTTTACACGTGTGCAATACATGCTTTCCACACATCCACCATACCACACATGGTTGTAGATTCCATAGGTATGGTGGGGTATGGGAAGAGGAGAGTAAATGTATGAAAATGAGAAATGTGAATGTTGACTTTATGTCACATGGAAGAGGGGTGGTAAGGGGTAGTTATGTCATCACACACATGAGTAGAGATTCTCTCACCCATGTGTGGTATGGTGGATGTGTGGAAAGCATATGTTGCACACATGTGTGAAATGGAATGCATGACGCCATGCGCACACGATACACAAATGACTCTTCGTAGCCTATCTCATCCACGTAGAGTTGCACAGACATGTGGGTGGTGCCTCTACAACCGTGGCGATGGGGCGGTCGATATGACATGGGTCTTGGGGTCTCAAGGTTCTGATCACTTGGGTGCGCACCATGCACGGCCAATTTAGGTATTGCCAAGGGCGTCGATCATTGTGCACATAGGCACAGAAAATTTACAGAATAGATGGGCTCATATAGGCAATATCCTGAATTTTGAGCAACAAAGAGTTATGCCATGTTGAGTGGGTTTTCTAAGGAGGGCTTATTCTAGTATTGTTGAGTGGTCTACTTAGTCTTTTGGGTTGGCTTGCCTGGTTTCCTAGTGCTTTTGTTGATTTTTTTTTTTTTTTTAATGCTTTTTTTTCTTCTCCTTTCTTGTGTTTTTTTTCTTCTCCTTTCTTGTGTATGGTTCCTGGGAGTTGTTTGGGGTGGTTTGTATAGTTCTTTTCCATTTCTTTGTTTCTTATTTTTGTTTCCTTTTTGGCTTTGGCCTCAATAAGTTCGCTTCGTCTTTCAAAAAAGAAGAAGAAAGAGTTATGCCATGTTCTTGTAACCATGTCCATATTATTATCCATATCATTGTATGATTTTATTTTGTATGGTGGGGCTCATGGTTTAGTGATCTAAACCACATGTATGATTGATCTCAAATATGAGGACCACTAGTGGAGAGACAAGTGAGTTTCTAGTTACTGTAGGATTACACTGTTGGAATAAACATGGGAAATAAACTCGAATAAACAAAAAAAAAAAACCAGAGAATAGGATCCTCACACTTGTTGAGATGATTGCTATATTGTATGACTTCAAAATTTTCTGCCCGGGACGAGGCGCAGACCCAATTGATATCTTTGAGATAGCTTGTGCCCCTCAGTTCATCGGACCAATGCAGTAGGTTCTTGAACATGCTATCTTTAACATTGTTGTCATGTGCGACCGCATATGCGCATATCCATATGCAGATCGCATATGTGATCTGGCACATATGTAATCGCATATGTTGCATATGCGAAAATATGCGATCGCATATGCGATGTATGCGATTGCATACAACACGTGCGATCGCATATTGGCCAATAGTTGGCACATTATTTTATTTATTTTTTTTGTTAAAAAAAAACACTTTTTGTCTATAAAAAGGCTTTCAAACCTCCCCCATTTGCAATATTCTCACTCCAAAACTCTATTACTCTATTCTTCTCTTACATTTCGTAATTCCAAGCGGACTTAATCTCTCTCTCTCTCTCCTACATTCCCTCTCTAGGAAGTTGAAAGACCAAGATTCAAGCACTTGTTATTTAATTTATTGTTTAATTGATTTTATTTCTCTCAAATATATTTTAAATATGTAAAATTAGTTATTTATTAACTTAGGAAAGTTACCCTTACATTTTTATTTTTTATTTTTACAATTTTTTTCTGATTTTTTCTGAATTTTTTGATTTTTTAAAAAAATTTCAAATAATAATAATAATAAAAAAATAAAAAATATGTGGTCGCGTATGCGATCGTGCGATCGCACATGATCACATATGCGATTCGACAACGTTTATCTCTAGGATAGAACGCCTGGTATGGCTATCTTTGGTGTGCACAAGCCATAAAATAACCCAACACCTAACACTAAGAGAATGCTCCTTTATATGCCCAATACAAGAAAAATAAAGAGAAAAGTAGAGAGTTTTTTTTTTTTTTGTTCGTGAGTTTTGTGTTGTTAAGACTTGGGCCATGACCTTCTTTTATAGACTTGGAGGGACCATTTTGAAAGAGAGGTGTAGAAACGGTCATCCATTTCTAACTGTTGTTGGATGCAAGTGATGGGTCAGGCCTTATGTGAGACACATTTCTCATAGTGGAAACAGTCTGGATTAATGGGCCTCATCAACACACAAGAACAAACAGCTAGAAATGTTAGCTCACATTCAATATAGTTAAAAGCTTGAATTTTGAATTGAAAATAATATTAGTTAAAACAAATTGAAATTTTAAAAAAAAAACGCTAATGTAAAAAGGAGCAAAACCAAGCCTCTCAAGACCACTATAAAGGGTCTAGATCACACCCAGTTAAAAGTTTCCAGGCCAATTTTGCCCATTGGGCCAGGTTTGTGCCCGCATACGGGCTTAAGCATAGCTTAGTACATTCACACAAAGGCTATTGGGAGAGATCTTATATAAGTTCATTTTTCTTTCCATATTTTTAATGTGAGACTGCTTTTTGCAAAAAAAAGAGACAAGACACAAGCACTGCAAGACGACTTTAAAAAAAAAAAAAACTAAGGTTTTTTCCTTTTCTTTTTGTTTGAAATATTTTCACAATCCCTTACTTATTTCAAATAAATAAAATAAAAACTTAAGCATAATGAAGCACTACTGTGCATAAATGAAGGTGAGTAATTGTCTTAAACCCCACTTGGTGAAATGTGTTTGGACTACAAGAAAATAATGAACTAGGTCTTGAATGGATTTCTTTTTTTTAGTGTAGACTATACATGAGACCACACACAAGTTAAGAACTTAGTGGGTGTTAAGAGTTGCACTCTGTAGCCATGTCCAACATCCTGGTTTCACGAGTGCTCTAGAAAATCAGCCCAATTCTCATAGGAAGTAGCCCCACTTACATGCTTATATAGGTGAGTTCATCAAGGGTGTCTCTGTAACAACTATCACCCCACCTTATAGGTTATAAACTCATTATGGGTTGAACCCAACCTTAATACATTATAGAGAATAACATTACTTATATCATAGAGATGGACCCGAAGAAGTGAATTTTCCTCAATTTTATAATGCATTTCAACTAGGAATCACATGAAAACTTAAATTTCCCATTGAACCTAATTCTTGGGACCAGTCCTTGGGTTAAGATCTGGATAGTTTGGCCATGTTTAATAGAGACCAACAACTACATCGTTTAGAAGTGGGTTGGTCCAAGTTGAAGACTCTAAAAGGGTAAGGGAAAGGTCCAAAAGGATGTGGGCGGAGGTAGTAAGAAAAGACTTGATGAGCTATAGTTCAATTGAGGATTTGGTCTGTGACAGAATAGAATGAGGGAACAGGATTCATGCAGCCAATGTTGTCATGTAGGGTTTGGTGGTTGTTGGCTTACTGCCCATTGATAGAATTGAGTAGGAAGTGGGAAATTTTAGTAGAGGATATTTTTACAGGGGGACTACTTGAAAAGGAAAGATTCAAGGGAGGGAAAGAATAGTATTAACCGATTATTCGATTACCTATCACACCATTTCTCAAGTGTATAAACACTTTGTGATTTTATTTAATGTTTTCTATTTTAACCTTATTTATATGTAAACATTCTAGTGATTTTAATAAACGATTTCTATTTTAACCTTAGTTATATGTAATGTATCCTTTTTAAAAATGTAATATATACACATATATGCACATATTGCTGTTTTACTTTTTCTTTTTTCACTCTGTTTCGTTGAGTTGGGAACCATATTAAACCCTATCTTTTCATTCTTTGAATTTTGTGTTTCAGTTTTTCTGGCCGAATTTCTGATTTCCTTTTAATGATCGAGACTGAATTAAACACGAACGTCCTGTACCTTGTTTTGCTATATGCAAGGTATTCCGTAACGGTAATGGTGGCCATAATGGCCACCATCGTTACCTTTGCGATATAGGCTGTAACGGCCATTACAGCACCCATAACGGCCATTGCTGTCCCTTTTTTTTTTTCAAAAAAAAGGAAAAAAATTCCAAAAAACTTGTATCGACCCTTTAACAGCCTTTACGGGGGGGTGTAACGGGCCGTTACAGGGCTGTAACGGCCATCACGGGTCATTTTTTCCATAATGGCTGTTACAGCTGTTATGACCATGTACGTGTTATGTAATGGCCTTTAGCGGCCATAAAGGCCGTTATGGCACACCATGGCTATATGGCATCTTGCTATGTAATAGGCATTTACTGTTTATAGTACATGGAGGAGTCTCTTACTGTTTCCTGCTTGTTTGTTCATATACTTTAGGTATCCGTTTATTAGGGTTAGGATCGGAACCAAAAAAATTATTGACTCAAATGAAGTATTTGAAATTCTATGTCGGTAGAATTCCAACGGTCTTGATTTGGAACCCAAAATGCTTGCCTTGGTTGTAAAGATGGATGTAGGGTTTTGAAAAATGAAATTGTATCAGCATTTATTTGATCTGCTGTCAGTCCAAATGGTCCCTTGTTTATTTTGTTCCTATAGACTGATCTCAAGTGGTTCCAAATCTGGAATAGAGACTTTTGCATTTTCTGAAGGTCTCCAGAAATTTGAATTGAATTGATTTAATCTTGAAGCTAATTGATGTTGTATTTATTGTATGGCAGACTGAAGAAATGGCAACAAATGCTCTTGAACTCGACGGTACAAAAATGTGAGCCATTTCTCCAAGCTACTTAGATTCCCAATACCCACATTCTGAAGGTAGAGAAATGCTAGAGCTGTTCATGCAAGGAAAGAATGAAGAGGTGAATTTCAGCAGATGCGCCAGCAGATGCTTATGAGATCTGAGCTATGTACCAGGTGGGGCTCAACTGAATCTGTACTGGTCCACTCATGAGGTGGGCCGCAGGTGTACATTGAATGTAGGCTGTTGGCCGTTCTCTCTGAGACTGTCCACTTCCCTTGTAATATTGTGGCCCCACACAATGGGCATTGGCCTGAGAGGATGGGGGACATTCACGTTTTGCCCCACCTCATGTTGTCATGGATCTCATCCATGCTGCAATTCGGCTTTTCAATCTCTCAATCGGAATAGCATTTATTGTGTTTATGGTCTCAACCCCATGTTTACCGGTGTTCTTTTGTGCACCAGGGGAAAGAGGTTCGTGAAAATTGAGCAATGCCGCCTAGATCCTGAAAGGAAGAGAAAGAGTGAGTTTCTCGATGAACCCAAGAAGGCAGATGGATACTTGTCTGCATACATTGGCAACCTCTCATGGGATGTCACAGAAGATGACATAAGACACTGTTTCAAAGAAAGCAAGATCACTTCCATAAGATTCGCTGTGGACAAGAAGACCGGGATGTTTCGTGGTTTTGGGCACATAGACTTTGAAGATGACGAATCACTAGAGGAAGCCATGAAGAAAAACCAGGTAGAATTGAATGGCCGACCCATGAAAATCGCGTATGCAGTTAAGTAATAGGAACCGAACTAGCATTTGGACTTTACATAATGGATCAAATCAGGAATATTTACATTCTAGCAGTGATACAAACAAAGGTCAGTAGCGGATGGACAATCATTTCCTTCTGTTTTACTGCTATTTTATTTTACGACGTTTAAAATCATAACATGCATTATGTTCGAAGTATTTTTCAGGTAAAAACAATCTTGAGATACTAATTACATCCAATAGTTTTAGTTCTAAGATCTCAAAAATTTCACATATTCAGTTTTGTTTTAAACGAATGCATCGATTGTATTATTGAATGAGACATTGATTTTGTGCACTATTTAAACTTTTGTACTAAAGGAGCCATGGTTTCTTGTTGTGGGAAGAATGCTTGCTTGATTTCAGTTGTGTGTTTTTTATTATTTTTTTATTTTTTTTTTCTTCGGCATTTATTTTAGGAAGGCATTGAGTTCAAGGTTCATTTATCAGGTGGACCAACACAGGTTGTTGTTTGTCCTTTTCCTAACAATTCATTATAGGAACAAACAGCCCACGTGTTGGGGTTAAGGGTGGCAGTGGGCCTGGTGACCTGCACAGCTCGACGAGACCAATCTGTTGCTGGACCAGCATTGGACCTTTTAGCCTGGGCTGTGGGCTGGCCATGGATGGACCTTGCATGCATGGCCTAATCAATTTGACCTCGCCTCAGCTGAAGTCATTTTAGCTTGACCTGGCATGGCCTGATTTCATATGATATGTAGTCAGCCAACAAATATATCTTTAATGTAGACCATCTCCATTTCTTTGTGCATTCAATGGATAAATTAGGAACATTCAAGTGGGAAATAAAGATTTTATCAATTTTTAGATGTGGAGTCCTGCTATTCTTGGTCATTCTGGGTTCCAGCATTAGACCTTAAGCTACTTATGCCTTAAGTAGTTTATTATGATTTCTACTTATTATACTGCAAGTGATTAACTTTAAATAAATAAATAAATAAAAACTACTTATAATTGATCATAAAACAAAATTACTTATCTAGTCCCGTAAGTAGAAAAAGTAACTTATTTGGTGGTATCCAAATGGGTCCAAGTGTCGGGCCAGGCCTAGCCCATTGCCACCCCTACTAATGGGTGTAGCGAACTTCATGGTGGCCCCCACCTAATGAATGATCTAATCCCACATGGGTCACATGTTCTATGAATGGAACTCTTCCTCTTCCCCCTCGTTCAAACACAGCAGATGCAGATGCAGATGCCAGAGTCTGATATCTTTCTTATCACTTAAAAAAAACATGTCAAATTCCATATATTTCAGAAAAGAACAATCAATTTTGGAGCAAACCAGATTAAACACATTTCTCTAAATAAAACATGTTTTATTTTTATTTAAAATATAATAAAAACTTATAGGGACAGTTTAGAAAGTAGAGATTGGTGGTCACCACCCATTCATAAAAATTGAGTAATAGTGTGAATTTTTTAATCAAAGACAGGAAAGAACACCATAAACTGATTTATGTGGATTACTTTAGAAGGATTTGAGAGGCAAATAACACCGTCCTGCTATCTATATACATCATATTTCAAATTGATTTTTTTTTTTTTTTTTAAATTTTTTTATGTAACCTTATTTGTGTATAATATATAGACACATGTATGCACTAATATTCCCATTTTTTCACTCTTTTTAGTCCAAACCGCTTTGAATCCAAACTTTCTTTCTATATATATATATATATATATATATATATATATATATATATATATATATTTCTGTTTCCATATTTTTAATGACTTACACTTAAATAAGAACATTTCCTGCATCCTTTGTTTTTTTCCTGCCTTGTGCTGTTTCCCATCACTTACATCTGGACATGTTCCTGGAGGAATTGCAGGATCCTTGGAGGCTTTGTACACTGGTCTTCAGAAATGGGGCCCATGGGTCAGTAATCCAGACCATTGGTATGTTGTGTAGATTGTGGATGGACCATCCATCAAACTCTCTCAGATTAAGTTGAATGGGGATTGCTTGCTGCTGTATTACTCTTTCCATGGGCTGTGGGTTGGGCTTGGGTTTGACTTCTTGGTCCATTTAGTAAATGGTCAGCGTCCGGCTGCCTCGATTCACCTGATCTTGACCCAATGCCACCTACCTACACTCATTATAAATTGGAGGTTTTCAACCTGCACGTCAGCAATGGGACAGTTGGCTGATGTTACTTGTCCTTCCGATTCCTTAGATGTGGGGCTGTTTTGATGATCCAAACCGCTGATTTGATAATCCCACTATAGATGGAGGATGGTTTGAAATGCTTCCCATATTGGCAGATTGGAACCTTCCATCAATGACCTAAAACTTCCATGGTTAGGGAGATATGGAGCAAGGGTTCAGATTTAATGAAATCAAAGGGTTGATATCTTCTAATCTTGGTGATTCTCAGGTAATCTCCAGCCCAAGGTGTGGCCCATCTGATCAACAGCTTTGATCAGGCAATCAGTCCAACATGGACAGAATCTTGGCGTCAACAAACCCTATAATTATTTTAGAAATTGATTTTCAAATTTCACCTCTTTACACGTCATTTCTAATCCCAATCATCCAGAGAATTGAACCTTGTATAGGGACCCACTTTTCTGTGATCCAGACCATTCATCTGGTCTGGCCATGAAATGTGTCATGCCCTAAAAATCTGCTTGTATGATTGTTGGACTTCCTTTATTTATTGAATGTGGACCATCGATCTACGTCATTGATTTCAATGCTCCAAATTGAGCACATGAGTCTATCCAGTTGAGAAAATTACTGCACTGTGATCCATCCATTGTGGGGCCCACCAAATGAACATACTGGATGGCCAATATGGCTCTTGAACCAACCCTAAAATATCTTCCTGATTAGGTGAAACTTGCGCTCATCAAATCCAAACTCTTCTACCCAAAACCCACCCCAAGAAAAAGTGAGATGGTAGTGGGCCATGGCAATCAAGGTGAGATGTGAGACGTGAGCTTCTTTTGGTAGGTACAAAGCCACAAGGGTAAAATAGTCATTTTATCGTGCCAAAAACCCAGCTGTGCCTTTTAAGTACGGCTCTAATACATCATATTCACATGCATGAAGAAAAAGCAAAAGGTAGACTGCATGCCACGTGATCAATCTGGTCCTTTATATTCAAATGTTTAAAATACCATTCTCATGAACTTCTGCGAAGGTAGGTGGGTTCCGTTGGGATTTGTGCCGAGGAATTACACGTGTATGGATCTAAGATAGTAATCTAATGACACCAAGCAAATACAAAAGAATATAAAGACATAACGTGCAAAATCCTTACGGAAAAAAATCACAGCACAAAATGATAAAAATTTTACTATAAAAACATAAATTACAAAGCGAAAGTACTTACCTAATTCGAACAACCTCGAATTTCACCTTTGCTACACCTTTCAGAGATCCTAAAACTCTTTTGGGAACTCTTGGAAAAACTTTAGAAAGCCTTAGCATGCTTGAGAATGGCTCTAGGGACTCCTATTTATAGATGGGGAAACCTCACTTATCCACTTCCCTAAAAATTGCCTCAAATTAACGTAGTCCGCGCATAAACCGCACACCGTCTGTGTAACCCTTGACTGGTCGAGCCTATCTCTCGACTGGTCAAAGACTTGAAAAATTTTAGAAACATTGTTGCTGGATTTCGAGTCGAACAGACTTTGACCAGTCAAAGGGACCTTCGACTAGTTGAGTCAGTCCCTCAACGAGTTTAGTGTCCCAGACCAGGTTTAAGACATCTATTTTAACAACAGGTCCCACTGATATTGTTAGAAACTGAAGTACTTGTACACAACGGAAGATAGAAGAAAATGATAACGAAACGATCAGATTTATCGGGTTCAAGGCTTAACTTGAATAGTCAATTTTTCAAGATAGATTTGGTGCCATTTTTCTGAAATTTTCAGTAAGTGCAAATGAAGGAAATCTGCAAATTGTCTTCAGGATACAATGAACTCTCGATTCAATTGTCAACAAGAAAATTTGCACATTTAAGTGTTGAACAGATCTCTAGTTTTGACATCGATATGCTATAAGATGTTCAGAAAAAATTCAGCAAGAGATCAGATCGAGAGTAATTACACAAAAGATAATATAATCTTAAGGATAAGAGTTTTTACATCTGGATTATAGTATCTAAGATTTATATTAATTGAAGGGTTATGGATTTCTTCCCGAAGAGGTGCTATAGAGCCTCTTCAAGAAATTCACACATATTCACAGCAAATAATTGCCTTCCATGAAAGGATATGACTTTTTGTCTTATGACAGTTATTTCTGTATCCATTCAGGCAGAAGCAGTTATCCAACAAAAAAAACTGTATCCACATAAGCGACACATAGCATAGGTGCCACATGTACAATCATGTCACAATTACTCTTAATCAACAAAAGGTAATAATCCATCAGGATAAACCCTAGTTCAATTTCAGTAGTACCATGGCCCAAAAAATTTGAACCATGTGCCAAAAAGACTAAGGCTCTTTTTGCTCCTTGCGAAGTACTAAGTGCGCCTAATAAAGCGCCCAAGCAGCCCTACAGCTTATGCCACGCCCGCGCAGATGGTGCGTCGCACCGTCCTCGAGGAGATTTGAATCCTGGTTGCATAAGCAAAAACCTCCTCTCTTATCGACTGACTATACACACTATTTATGCAAAGTTTAAATAATTAATATATTTATTTACTTTCTAAAAATAACTTTTATTTTTGAAATTTATTTTTATTCTTAAAAACACAACAGATATTTGTGAGAAATCATTCCTATCCATTAGTTTTGCCCTATCATGTTACCATATGATAAAAAAAAAGAAGAGATAAATCGTAAGCTCAAGTGAATTACATAATAGGAAACAATGAGGATTGAACATCCACCTTCGAAACATTCTTAGTACCTGTTTGGCAGGGTGGATTTGAAACCCTTGGATTTGAAATCATCTTGTTGTGTTTGAAACCTTAGATTGAGAATCAACTTTAATCCCAAAGTAGCTATTCATATTATATTTGCAGGGTTTGAATTTAATTACTAAATTAGCGTTAATACCTCTAATTAGTGAACTTGTGTAATTTTTGACACAATAGTTGTAATAAGCCCGCCGAAATATATACTTTGCTAAAAAATGATGAAATTCCAAGTCTAGGATGAGCCACAAGCACAAGATCACGTCTGAGTGACTAATCGACAATTTTTAACCGTTGATTTACATGGACAATGTTTGGACGGTGCTGATCATCGTATTAAAGTAATTATGATGATGCAATTGATAATCTAATTATTTTAGGATATCATTAGTGGGCCATGCGACCAATAGATTAATAGTCTAGTGATACACATGTTACACATGCAATTATGAAAATGATTTTAGATGTAAACTGAGGTCGATTTCAAACCCCTGGCAATCCCCATTTACCTTATTTATTTATTTACACATGCACACACACCTCACACACTCATGTTGGTGGAATTTCACCACCAATGGATACTCGAACCCTCGACCGGTTGTTAAAACTCTTGAGAGTCTACCACGCATTGAAGGGTATGGATCCAAATCTCCATTTACTTTATGGTGCCAAATAACGGGGAAAACCCCTCGAATCCCTCCAAATCCATGGTGCAAAACGAACCCTTACAAAAGTTTTGGATCAAGCTAACGTACTTGTATTTTCAATTCACCATGCTAGAAATGACTTTATAAGGGTATGGACCACGTATCAACATCACGGTGGACCATTTTCAATGGTTGGCATTTTTCTACCCACTTTTTTCTCTTCCTGCTGCCTACTTGAGTTTTAGATTTACCTTATTTTTAGCACACTTCCTAACATAACTTGGGAAAACGGATGGACAAGGTGGATTTATGGCAAACATCATCATAGACCTCAGTTCCTACCAAAGGCTTGAGTGGAAAATTGGCAACCGGTCCACGTCTAAGTTTTTAGAGCCATTATGAAATAGTCAATGGCTCATGTATCACCAAAAATAGGTAGGGATTGCATATGGGTTAATATGACACGGCTGCCGTCTAACAAGGCTGTCCCATTTACAAAAATGGGATGTCCAACGTCAATGAGTTTTCTTCGCGGTTGTTCTTGGCTTTCTAATTTCTATGGTGTGCCCCACTTGATGATTTTTGGAGCATCTCATTTTCACAGGGGGGACAAGTTTGTTAGATGGATGAGGTGTTATACAAACACCATGATGGCCCCACATGCCAACTAATGGAGGTAGAATTAATTCTCAAAGTCAAACACACTTGCAGATTTCTTATCTCAAAACCTTTGAGATTGTGTTTACCGCCTTAAAGAAAAGACAAACATGCCATATTGTATCTCAATACCACAACCATTCTGTGTCTACCCAATAGGCAAAATTCCAGCTCTCCCAAAATTCATTGCTGACTTATTCTTTGCACACCACAACCCTTTTCAGCTTTGCACCCATCTTGAAATCTATTTGCAAAATAATCCTCCTCTCCTTGAGCTTATCTCTCATCCTGGTTACCCATAGCTTACCTCTATCTTTTAAAAATTATTACGAATGCACCAAAGAACTCGTCTGTCTCTTATGGTACCTTTTCACCACTCATACAATGCTTGTTGTTTTCAATGCTTCCATACTCTCCTTTTATCTCATCCAAATGGAGCTTAGCTCATTCCCACAGACAAATGCACAGTGCAATATGTTAAAACGGATGCGATAGTTCTATTCCATCCATCTATGACACAATATTCTAGGTAAATGTCTCACCAGCAACCGTCAATTTGTAATGAACCGTTTCCATATAAACCAACAAATCATTACCACTATTGCAGACATATTTGAAAGATGCCCATTTGCTTACCACTCTTTCACAAATGCCCAAGCAGAAGTTCAAGGGTGGTATAACTTTGATATGGTCAGACATCAATAGGCCTACCGCGTGGAATGACACATATACAAAATCCTTTAGGCTAACAATGTCAACCATTCCACCATCCCCACAGATTCTTGAGCGAGCAAATGTTTGTCCCATGATAGCCCCAAGTGAATGACTTGCTGATATTCTGATGAACTACTACGAGAGACATGGACCACATGCTTGGCTTGACAGATCTAGCACTATTGAGATCGGAAGTGACTACAACACTGATGGCAACCCTCTCTCTTCAAAGTCTGAGAACTGAACAAGCATCATCCCTTTTCTAGGTCGCGCAGTGCAGCAGCATGCTAAAATGAAGCAAGATTACTGTAGTAATTATTGTACTTAAGTATAGTGATGTAATTCAGTATTGTATAATATTACTATTTTTTTGGCAGCTATAACACTGTAGCAATTTGTCATTTATGTAACACTGTAGTATCAGTAGAACACTATAGGGGCGTGTTTGGATTTGTGTATAGTATTGTATTTGGGTATTGTTTATGTATACATTGGACGGTTTTCAGAATACATCCAAATCAATTAGATACTAATCAATGTTTGGAAAGGAGGTATTGTTTGACATAGTATACAATATGTTATACAAATTAATGTTTGGATAGGACGCATTATGTCTGTGTATTATACAATCTTAATTGGGTTGGGTGGCCTGTTTGACGTATGAAACTTTCTAATTTCTAGCCCAGATGATTTTCACATTGAAATGTACCAAATGAGCGGTCCCCGATCTTACACTGCATAGGTACCAGATATCTTGTAATCGTACAAATTTCAAAATTTCATCCGCTGCTGAATACAACGCAATGAATACGAAGTATTGACGGAAATAGAACCCACTGATAATACTCCACCGTCGGTTTAAAAATTTGGCTGGAGTTTGTATTCGCATGCATGAGATTCAACTCTTATTCACTCCAATCCAAACACAGTAAATGTCAAATCATAACTTCTAATACGATACAATACATCCCAAAATGCATATCCAAACAGGCCCTAGGAGAATAAAAGCTTGTAAAATCTTGATCCTTATTCGATGGTCATTGTAGCGGACTTGAAGTGATGAAAAATCCAGACTTCCCCATATATAAAAGAGGGCATTCTCTCATTCTCTAGGCATAGTAAGTCCTGCCAAGAGTTTCCTTCTCTTGTAATCTTTTATGTTTAATATAAAACTTTTCTGTTTTATGCAATCCTTTCTGCCTTAATCTTTTCTATTTTTTTTATATAATCCTTCTACCTTAATCCTTTCTTTTCTGTTTTTTTTTGCAATCCTTCTGCTTAATCCCTTCTTATTATTAGAGCCATGATTTCGGTTCATGTAAATGCCTTATTTTCATTTATCACGAAACATACAAAATTGAGGTAGATCATAGTATTGTTGGACTTACAACATGATTAATATCCTCTATGACTGCCTCCCTTACCAGATCTCTCACAAGAGCAAACTTGTCTTCTGTCATGGCCAATACTGATTATCTATTACAATTAAAATTCTCATTTCATAGTATACTCTTTGCTTGGATTCGACATGCCTCCTTTTTAGCCAAAGATAGGCGCAACAACATGACATACTGAATCACCGTGGAAATACTAGTCATCGAAATTTTGTTTCGGATTATATTTGGCTATGAAACTACTCTATTATACCTAGGAATGATTTATCTAGGTATTATCGTCCCAATTTGGACCACGATCCTATTCATGATCCCCATGCTATCTTATAATACCCCCAATTATTTTCTTGTTAACACTACAACAAATTAGACTTTTTGCAACGATTTTTTAGCAATGAGTCGAATTTCATCTCAAAAAGTCAATTTTTAAAAATAACATTTCAAATCGTCGCAAAAAATAGATTATTTAGGATGACAGTTTAAATCGTCGCTAATAGTAAACTTTTTTACTACGAGCTTCAATTGTTATCGCAAAACTTGTTGCGAAAACTTGTTGCATGAATTTTTCACAATGAGCTTAACCAGTCGTCGCTAATAGCTACTTTTTGTGACAAATTAGATGTCGTAAATTTTTTTTTTTTTTATAACGACACAAAAGTTGTCGCAAACAGTAGCTTTTGTGACAACTGGTTAAGCTCATTGCGAAAATACAATATTAGACTTTTTTTCACAGCTCTTTTTGCAACGACTAGTTAAACTCATTGTAAAAAATACTGAATTATACTTTTTGCGACAAATGTAGTTTCATTGCGAAATGGTAGAGTATTTGCAACAACAGTTTAAATCATCGCAAATAGTCAATGTTTTTGCGACGAGCTATAATTATCATTGCTAAATCTTTCCCACCAATTTTTTTTAAAAAAATTATATAGCGGGAAAGACGTTTCGCCATGCGTTTCAATCGTCATTGCTAATATCTACTTTATGCGACGAATTGAGTGTCGTCGCAAAATATTAGTTTTTGCAACGACACAAAAGTCGCTGCAAATAGTTTGTTTTAGCGGCGACTAGGTCAATTCGTTGCGACAAATACCAACTAAAACTTTTTGCGACGAATGTAGTTTTATTGCGAAATGTTAGAGTATTTGCAACAACATTGTAAATTATGGCAAATAGTCGACGTTTTTTCGACGAGCTATAATTATCGTCGCTAAAATATTTCCTACCAATTTTTTCTGAAAAAATTACATGACGGGAAAGACGTTTTATCACGCGTTTCAATCATCATCACTAATGTCCACTTTATGCGATGAATTGAGTGTTATCGTAAAATATTAGTTTTTGTAACGACACAAAAGTCGCTGCAAATAGTTTGTTTTAGCGATGACTAGGCTAACTTGTTGTGACAAATACCAACTGAAACTTTGTGACGAATGTAGTTTCATTACGAAATATTAGAGTATTTGCAACAATATTTTAAATCATCGCAAATAGTCGACGTTTTTGCGACGAGCTATAATTATCGTCGCTAAAATATTTTCTACCAATTTTTTCTGAAAAAATTACATGACGGGAAAGACGTTTCGCCACGCGTTTCAATCGTCATCGCTAATGTCCACTTTATGCGACAAATTGAGTGTCGTCGTAAAATATTAGTTTTTGCAACGACACAAAAAGTCACTGCAAATAGTTTGTTTTAGCGACGACTCGGTTAACTCGTTGCGAAAAATATCAACTGAAGCTTTTTGCGACGAATGTAGTTTCATTGCAAAATGTTATAGTATTTGCAACAACATTGTTAATTATCGCAAATAGTCGATATTTTTGCGACGAGCTATAATCGTTAAAACGTTTCCTACCAATTTTTCTCTGAAAAATACATGGCGGGAAAGATATTCCACCACGTGTTTCAATCGTCATCGCTAATATCCACTTTATGCGATGAATTGAGTATTGTCGCTGTATATAGTTTGTTTTAGCAACGATTAAGCTAACTCGTTGCGACAAATATCAACTGAAACTTTTTACGACGAATGTAGTTTCATTACAAAATGTTAGAGTATTTGTAATAACATTATAAATCATTGTAAATGTTAATAGTTTTGTGACGAGCTATAATTATCGTTGCTAAAACTTTTCTCATCATTTTTTCCCGAAAAATTAAATGGTGGGAAAGACGTTTCGCCATGCGTTTCATTACGGAAGGGTAGAGTATTTGCAATAACATCGTAAATTATCTGCCTATGTACTCTTATGAATAGTTTTTCTTCATCTATCTGTGTGCTCATCAATTAAACAGTGAAAATCAACATATATTTCCTCATTAAGTTCCTGATCGATGATCGAACAGTGCAAATTGATGATCACTCGATCGACTTCCTAATCAACAATCAAACTACACAAAGTATTGTTGAACATCTGATGAACTTCCAATTAATGATTGAACGGTACAAACCAATAAATCTTGTTATTAATTTTCCTATTGACGATGGAATGATGCACATCGACAATCGCTTGATCGACTTCCAATCAATAATTGAACGATAGAACGTGTTGTTGACCATCCGATCAACCTCCAATCCTTTATCAGATAGTGAAAATTATCATACATCACTTCATTAAGTCTTCAATCAACAATTGAATATTGCACATCACCGATAATCACAAGATCAACCTCTCAATCAATGATCGTACAACACAAAGTGCTTTCAACCATTAGATTAACCTCCAATCATCGAATGGATGGTGGATGGATGAGATGGATGGTTGAATGGATGGATGTTTGGACGGTTGAATGAAATAGTTAGATGGATGGATAGATGGGATTGTTGGTTAGATGAATGGTTGAATGGGATGGTTGGATGGATCAATATGTGAATAGCTGGGATGGATGGACCGATGAATGAGATAGTTAGGATGGATGGATGTTTGGATGGGATGGTTGGATGGTTAGATGGATGGATCTGATGATTGGATGGACAGATGGATAGATTGATTGATGGGATGGTTGGATGGGATGGTTAGATGGGCGGATGATAGATTGATCGATGGGATAGATGGTTGGATGGAATGGATGGATGTTTAGATGGGATGATAATTATAGCTCGTCGTAAAAATATTAACTATTTGCAATGATTTACAATGTTGTTGCAAATACTCTACCATTTCGTAATGAAACTACATTCGTCATAAAAAACATAATTTAGTATTTTTTACAATAAGTTTAACTAGTCATTGCAAAAAGAGCTATAGAAAAAAGTCTAATGTTGTATTTTCGCAACAAGCTTAACCAGTTGTCGCAAAAGCTACTGTTTGCGATAACTTTTGTGTCGTTGTAAAAACTTTCTTTTACGACATCTAATTTGTCACAAAAAGTGGCTATTAGCGACGACTGGTTAAGCTAGTTGTGAAAAATTCATGCAACAAGTTTTCATAATTTTTGCGATGACAATTGAAGCTCATCGCAAAAAAGTTAACTATTAGCGACGATTTAAACTGCTATTGTAAATAATCTATTTTTTGTGACGACTTGAAATGTCATTATAAAAAATTAACTTTTTGTGATGAAATTAGACTTGTCGCTAAAAAAATCGTTGCAAAAAGTCTAATTTGTTGTAGTGAGTCTTACTATCACATCCAAACACTCTATTAAAAGCCTTCACCACCAAAACCCACTATGTCCGCTTACTATCAAAAAACCATTTCAAAAATACCTTAAAAAACCAACCATCTAATTTCCCTCTATGATCATCTCTCTCAGCTACACCATATCTTCTAGAAGTCTATTTCATAGACGCCTCTTCGTCATCCTTAACCTTACCTTTTCCTTCCCCGGAAGACTCCGAGTACCTTTGGTCAAGGGAAAAACACATATGGAAGATCAAATCTCCATAAGGAAACAAGCTAGATGGTACTGCTAGAACAATCTCTACTGTCGAAGTAGTTTTGAATTTGCAGGCTGAAAATGCGGTCAAGAAAAATCAAGCCCTTCAACAGATCATCGACTCCCAACAACATTTGTTGGCTCAGATAAAAAAGGATTTGAAAAAAATTGGCCTCGTTTTTTCAGGCAAAAATTGCCTCTCTACAATAGGAACTCTGCCACATTGCTTAAATATTTTTCAACTGGTAAAGTGCCAGTTCCCTAATTGTCCCTCAATAAAAGGAAAAGAAGCTATCGAAATCTCAGCTTGCATCCCTTCAATCCTCCCCACGGCCTCAGCCAACCATTCTTCAAGCTTTTCTTTCACATATCCAGCCTCTCCCCACTTTACCATATTAACCTATTATCTAACCACAACTATTACCAACCTTATCAACAACCTCGAGTCCTTTTAAACTAGAAATTACACTAGCCCTTCAAGCGTATATAAATTCACAATGGTCTTCTTTAAGAATTCTATAAGGTGGGCCTTTATTGATCAATGGTCTAGATTGCCCTAAGCGTTGGATAGTGTGATTGGGAATTCCAGTGGACTCCACTTAGTTGAGATTCATCTAAAATCATGTAAGGGGTGTTGCGCTACAATTGTGTTACACACACAATATTCTAGTTGGATTAAGATTACAAAATTCATGTAGAGTCTTAGGGAGAGGAGTTTCGATGGCTTTCAAACTCCTCAAGCCTCTAAGCTATATAAACAGGGTTAGGTCCCCAAGCCTAAATACAACTGAAGCTTTTCATTCCATCATGGTACTTTTTTAAGGGTGTAAGGTGAGGAAGATTCTAGCCATCTCCTACAACTATGACTTCTCAATCAGGTACGCCTCCTATTCATCTTATTTGATCTCCATACTCTATGCATAGCTAGGTCCATTTCAATTCCACATAAAGTTTACACCTTCCACCAAGCAACAACATTTCTCCTCCAAACCTAACAAAACCTCATCCAGGGCCAAACAAAAATATTTACCAAGCACACCATATTCACCACCTCCAGCCTATCTTGCAGAAGACTACCAAGCCTAGTCTCTTCCTAACTATTCACCATTACCCCTTGAACACTCTGATCCAAACTCGGTCTCCTCTTTCCTGTGAGCAGCCGCCATCAACCCTGCATCCTCTCTCTTGCAAGAAGAGTTTGAAAGCATAGATGTTGATAGCTCTTGTGATTCCACTATAGTGTTCTACCAACACTACAATGTTACACAAAAGACAAATTGCTACAATGTTATATCTGCCAATAAAATAGTAAAATTATACAATACCAAGAGGAATGCCTGCTTGCACACCTTGGCAGACATGTCATGGGCCCAAAATCCAAATGGTCCATGTGATACGGCAACCATAAAACCCCCAGGGCCTAGTTTTCAACATGATCCAAAACTCTGGTGGGCCATAGTAAAGAGAGATGCAAATTAAGGGAAGAAACTATTTCATTTTGCCATGGCCCACCAAAATTTTGGATCTAAGTAAAAGTTAGGCCATGGGGGTTTTATAGGGCTGCATCATGTGGACCATTTAAATTTTAAGCTCATATCATGGGAGATGATTTCTTAAAAACTTCTTATGAGAATTGGTGCACAACTGACCATATATATATATATATATATATATATATATATATATATATATATATATATATATATATATATATATATATATATATATATATATGGGAAATGGACCTCAACTTCCCATGAGGTCAAGCTGTGTAGGCCCATCGTGATGCGTCTCGAACATCAACCCCATGCACCATTCCATGGGAAATGGACCTCAACTTCCCATGAGGTCAAGCTGTGTAGGCCCATCGTGATGCGTCTCGAACATCAACCCCATGCACCATTCCATGGTGGGCCTCGGGCTTAAAGATCAATTCAATCCATGACTTGTGTGGGCCACACCACATACAAAAGTTGAGAGGGGATACCCTCCCATTAAAACATTCATAATCATTTGTTGGGTCCACCGAGATGTGGTTCACAAATCTAGCCCATCCATTATATGTGTCCCACTTGGATGAGGGGTTAAACCAAGTTTTAGATGCGTCCAAGTTTTAGGTGGGCTCCATAACTTAAAGGGGGCCTATCAAATGCACGGTGTTGATGTTCGACCCACATCATGCTAGGGCCCACACAGCTCGACCTCATGGGAAGTTCCCATGAGGTCAACCACATAGAACCATTTCCCTATATATATATGAATGCTCACACTTGCACCAGTAGAGGTGTACACGATCCGAGCTAGCTTGGTTAGCTACCTCGACTCGACTCGAAAAAGCTCGATTCAATTCGGTTTAAAGCTGAGTTCAAGCTGAGTCGAGTTGATTTTTTGAGCTAGAAAATGAGCTCGAGCTAGCCCCGACTCGACTCGACTCAGATCGAACCCAGCTCGAATCAAACTCGGGTCGAACCAGTTCGATGACTCAGTTACTTTGATATTGATGTTACTCATCAAGTGTTTGGTGAAATGACTTAAAGAAGTGTGGCTGGTGGCAAGGAAGGTACGTATATGAAACCAACACCCTTTTCTTCTTGATTTTTGTGTTGCTTAGAAGGTGTTTGATAAAATACCTATAAAACCATTGTTGTTGTCTCAAATATAATGAGATTTCGAAGATGCAGTTTAGGTGTTTTTGAAAATGCCACAATGATGAACTCGGGTCGATCTTGGCTCGAACTTGGCTCAAATTGGCCTGAGCTACTGACCAAACCGAGCCGAGCTGGCCAGTCAGGTATGTATATGAAACCAACACCCTTTTCTTCTTGATTTTTGTGTTGCTTAGAAGGTGTTTGATAAAATACCTATAAAACCATTGTTGTTGTCTCAAATATAATGAGATTTCGAAGATGCAGTTTAGGTGTTTGTGAAAATGCCACAATGATGAACTCGGGTCGATCTTGGCTCGAACTTGGCTCAAATTGGCCTGAGCTACTGAACAAACCGAGCCGAGCTGGCCAGTCAGGTATGTATATGAAACCAACACCCTTTTCTTCTTGATTTTTGTGTTGCTTAGAAGGTGTTTGATAAAACACCTGTAAAACCATTGCTGCTGTCTCAAATATAATGAGATTTCGAAGATGCAGTTTAGGTGTTTGTGAAAATGCCACAATGATGAACTCGGGTTGATCTTGGCTCAAATTGGCCTGAGCTACTGACCAAACCGAGCCGAGCTGACCAGTCAGGCTTGAGGACCAAGTCGAGTCGAGTTTGATCTGAGGTCAGCTAGTGGCCAAGCCAAGTTGAGCTGAGGCCAGCTCGACTCGGTTTGACTTGATGTACACCCCTATGCACTAGTTCTCACGAGAACTCACGAGAACTTTTTTAGAACTCATCTCCTGTGATATGAGCCTAAAATATGAATGGTCATGATGCAACACCCTATGAAACCCCTGGGGCCCAACTTTTACACTTATCTAAAACTTTGGTGGGCCATGGAAAAAAAGAGACAAATCTAGGGCAGAAACTGCTTCCTTTTTTCGTGGCCCACCAAAGTTTTGGATCAGTGTGAAAGTCAAGGCTTGGGAATTTCATGGGGTGCTGCATCACATGGACGGTTCAGATTTTGCGCTCACATCATGGGAAATGAATTCTGAAAAAGTTTTCACGATTTCTCATGAAAACTGATGCGCAGGTGAGCATTCCTCTATGTGTGTGTGTGTGTGTGTAACACCCCATATCTCCCATACTTGGGTGTTACTGTGGCCATAGAGCCAGTTAGATGGAGTAGATTTGTCCAAACATCAATGTGGACCCCACCATTGAATTGTGCAAGTGCACAACTTGTGTGCACATGCAATGTACTAGACCACTATCAAGTCAAATGGACGCTAACCTGATTTTTTCAAAAAAAGAGAGATTTCTCTCCTTTTTAACAATTCCCTCCAGATACAGTTACTCGTCCGTTCGATCATGTGATGGCCCATCATCATGGATCATCTCAAAAATCTGAACCGTCCATCTTATAGATGAGATAAATCTAACCAAACCCTTGGTCTTTTCCACCGTTTCTACGCACATGTGCATGCACGAATACGGGAGAAACTATGCGTGCATGTGGTACATTTTGAAAATGAAAAAAAGATTCTGTTCTCCCTTCTTAGCTGCCATTCACACGCATCCTCCCCTTACATCCTAGCCCTCCAACTTAGCACATCTTTGCCTTACAGTCCAAGCTAACTTTAGGGCTTCCATCTTAATGAAAGAGACGCCGCAACTTCGATATTGGGAACCCACCGAGATTTGTGGACTGACGTCCAAAATATGGACCCCACATTGATCAATGGTCCAATCTAGAAGTATGTACCAAATTGTTTGGCCATAGATTAGAAGTTGCCATTACTGGCTACTTCATCTTCTCCATCTAGTAAGGAAACCCATCACCTTTTGATGAACCCCGTTCTCAGATCAGAGACAGAAGAAAGAAAGAACGAGAGAAGAGAATAGAGTTAATGTGCATCAACTCGCTGCTGAGTTCACTCAGGCTAGTTGGGTTTCATAATCTCACTGATTGCTGAGTCTCAGATCTGGTTCGAAGCTAGATCTGGTGCAGACCATTTGAGGAGAGAAGACATGTAGAAGAAGGGAGGCTGGGAGTTGATTAGGGTGGCTGACAAGTCAAGTTGGGTGCTGACTCGTTAGGCCGGGCTTGCGGACGTTCTTGGCAAGGGAAGAGAGACATGGAGTAGAAGAAGAGAATGGAAGGAATAAAGAAAGAAGAAAGAAGCAGAGTGGTCGCTGTCGAGTTGAGTTGACTCACTCGCTTGACTCAGGGCCAAGTTATTGTCCGATTTAAGTCCCGACGTTGCTAGTTGGGCTGAGAGAGAAGAAAGATAGAAAGGAAAAGGAGAGAAGAAAAGAAGAGAAGAAAGATAGGAAGTTAGGATGTGTTGGCTTGGCTGAGTTGACTCACTAAATTAGTGAGTTGGGGCTGAGTTTGAGTATGGGGATGTCAGGCTTGGGTTGGAAAACCCCCTGGCATGGATTGATCATGCAACAAAAGTTGTTGGAGTGTTTAAATTTCAACCCAGTCAGGTTCTAGCACCATCGAGTCAATGGTGTTGATTCCGTTAGCTTAGGTTAAGACTATATCCTAAGGTGCTTGCATTTTCCTATCGACACTAGAACATGATCCAATTCAAGAGGTGAGGATTAACCTTTCAAGCTTTCCTTCATTATGATAGTTAATTTAGTTTTCTATTGATTTATTTTTATAATAATGTTTATGACTAGTTTACATGTATGATTGAATTATTATTTGAGTAATGAATTGTTGATCTTCACTTTAAGATGATTTGTAATTATATGTGTACATTCCCTTATAATTAGGAACCAAAATAAGTACATTTATTGATTTATAAAAGTTAATGATCTAAATCCTATAGGATTATGATTTATTTGAATG
The DNA here is from genome assembly GCA_037074715.1 of Magnolia kwangsiensis. NCBI lineage: Eukaryota > Viridiplantae > Streptophyta > Magnoliopsida > Magnoliales > Magnoliaceae > Magnolia > Magnolia kwangsiensis. The sequence continues at coordinate 141,052,631 of CM073576.1, read as the reverse complement.
TGGAATTCTTTTCTCTAGTTTAGTTTCGATGTGTACATACATGTGTATTTGTTTGATAATGTATATTGAATTGATTGTAGTTTAGTTTGACACTTGATGATGCATATTAAATTGATTGTAGTTTGGTTTAACACTTGATTGTGTTAAGTTATAATTGAAATTTAATGTTATATGTTAGTGAATATGTATATTGGAGTTTTCTCGAACTAGCAGCCGGTCGTGAATAAATTAAATGTTATGTGGTCGTAGATTTACTATCTCATGGATTATTTGTGTTCATGTGGTTTGTGTAATATAATATTTGGTGGTGTCCTTGAAGGATTTGGTGCCAATGTGACTTATTGGAAGGACTCTTGTTGTTGGAAATATATCTAGATTGGTGATGGTAATGTTTATGTGTCAAATCATGAGTGGCCATTAGTTATAGGGATTCTTGTAAATGGAATATCTTGGATTCTTTATTTTACTATCACTACTTTTAATTATCTGAGTGTGTTAGAATCTTACCTGTTTAAGTCTCATGAGACGGGGATGGTGGAATGTGACACCATGCCCGAGCTGTTGGCCTATGCTGGGTTGCACGCGCACCCCATAGTGACCTTTGAGCTTCTGTGATATTTTGTTCATAAATTGGACTTATAACGGTTGGGTTAATCATGCATACATGACACGCGGGCGTTATCGGGTGCTTAGTCGATTGTTTGAAAGACTAATGTACTGTTTGAACGACTTTTTTTACATTTTGAGTGGGTCAACTGTTTAAAAGACCCGATATCTTGTGTGAATGGGCCAACTGTTTGAAAGGTCCATTTATTTGTTAAGCTAAATGTATATCCCCATGCTGATTGCATTCATGCATCCATTCACTAATCATGATTAAGTTGACGATTAAATATTGTGTGAGAAGTGGATTGTATCTTCTTATATTATACATTAAATTGTAGTTTGGATGTTATAACCATCTTTGTTATATTGGTGGGGAATGGATTGTATCTCTTCATGTTATACTTTGAATTTCTGGGTGGATATGTAATTGGTGTTGTACTTTTAAATGTTGAATTATAATTTAGACATTATATTTTCTTAAATTGTTACTTGAAAATGTAAGTTGTATCTTCTCCTAAATCCCAGGTGGTATCCTCCTATATGTTACTTACGAAACATAAAATGTTCATTCTTATATTTTACTTATGAAGTTTACGTTGGATGTTGCATTCTCTTGAAGTTATTTGAATTTCATTCTTGACTATTGTGATGCTTGGTAATCTTAGAGGGTATATGATGTAGAACATGTCACAGATACATTATTAGCATGGTTGGGCCAAAAGAAGGTGGACCGTAAATTGACCGTAACTTTTGATTTGGGTATCGTTACGGGGCGCACAATCTATCAATCTTTACTGAAACAGGCCATCCGAGGTGAACCGATTCATAAAGTGGGTCGCATCTGCCCGTTTCGTTAGAAAACACACGCTTTCAGCTCAAAAATGATTTTTTTTAAAAAATTACTATTTTTAATAATTCTGAATTTTTTAATATTCTTCTATTTTTAGAGTTGTAGATTTTTTTTTCCATTTTAGAAATAACTTTTAATTATACTAGGACTCTTCTAGAGAAAGCTTATTTGGAATTTTTATTTTTAGAAATTAGGCTTTAGAAGAGTTTTATTAGAATTATGATTTTTATTAGAGTTAGAATTTTACTATTTTTGGTAATTACGAATTTTGGTATATTTTTTTTCTTTATTAATGGTGTAAGGAGAGACATTAGATGATTATTAATTATTCATTAATCAATTTCGAATTTATTTCTATTTTCTTGCTTTCTTTCCTCATGAATTCGAGAAGCCTCCGTGAGGAGTCTAGAGAAGTTCTGTGGATTCAGAATAATTATCCTCTTGTGGAAGACGGTGCTCAACCTCTTACGTCCTCCCCTGCATTAGTCTGGTATCAAAGCAAGGTTTTTTCTTGGATCGATAGCTTCTAATGACGGGTCGGGCAACAATCCCATGGGCGGTGCTCAAAGGAATTTACTTTTAACGGTGACAACTTTCGAAGCAACGCAATGAGAGAATCGACAAGCCATGTAGGGCCGCACGCTTCCATCGACCGCATGGCGAATCTCTTAGCGAAAACCCTAGGGCAACTCCGTATTCTTGGTGGCAATCTTTCACCGCCAATTGCCGAAACTTGTAATTGGCCTGATCGCAGTATAGTACTGACAGTGTATCCAAGGGTCATTTCTAAGGAAGGAGAATCTAACGAGGATGAGATCGATGACATAAACTTCCAACACTCCAGACAAGGCGGTGATTGAGTAGATCGAACAGATCGAGAATTCAAGATGCAGATTGATATTCCTAGCTTCAATGGCCAACTACACATTAAGGATTTTCTTGATTGGATTTCTGAAGTTGAGCGATTTTTCAACCACATGGACATCCCTGAAGTAAAAAAGGTCAAGCATGTAGCCTACAGGTTGAAGGGTGAAGCTTCAGCTTGGTGGGAACAACTTCAACTCAAGCGGACGAGACAAATCAAGACGCCAATCTGCACATGGTCGCGGATGAAGAAGTTATTGTGCATGCGATTCTTCCCTGCCAATTACAATAAGATATTATTCCAACAAAATCAAAATTATTAGCAAGATAACCAATCATTAAAGGGTTATGCAGAGAAATCCCATTATTTGTTAACGAAAGGTGACCAAGTCGAAACAGAGTTGCGACAGGCTATAGGATTCATCAGTGGTGAACATGTGACCCTTATGGGAATGGAGAACCAACCCATGACTTCTAAAGTAGAGGGACAATCTCTTATGACTGAACATGCATTTATGAAACAATTCGAGAAAACGGGAGATATATATGCATTAGGTGAAGAGAAAAAATATGTAGAGCATATGAACATCCTAGAGGATTTAGAACCAGTGTTGCGGGAGTTCAAGTCGGTTGTGCTCTATGAACTCCTTAATAAATTGCATCTCATATAAGATATACAAGACCGCATTGATCCCATCTCAAGGGAAAGTCTGCCTAATTTCTCATGTTATCAGAAAGAATGTGAGATCTTGAAGGCAGAAGTGAAGGAACTGATTGATACTAGTTAAGTCAAGGAAAGCATGATGACATGAATTGTGTTAGTTAAAGAGCCTAATGTCAAGTACAAGAAAAGGGACAATAAATATCAGCGTCAAATGTTATCTTAGAATCATGAGCCAAGTCCCTTGAGTAACTCGAGGATGAGTTTTTTTTTTTTTTTTTTCAAGTGGAGAGGTCTGATGTAGAACATGTCACAGATACGTTCCTAGCATGGTTGGGCCAAAAGAAGGTGGACCGTAAATTGACTGTAACTTTTGATCTGGGTATTGTTACAGGATGCATAACCTATCAATCTTTATTGAAACGGGCCATCCGAGGTGAATCGACCCACATAGTGGGTCACATCTGCCAGTTTCGTTAGAAAACATGCGCTTTCAGCTTAAAAATGATTTTTTTTTAATAAAAAAAATACTATTTTTAGTAATTCCTATTTTTTTAATATTCTTCTATTTTTAGAGTTTTAGATTTTTTTTTCCTTTTTAGAAATAACTTTTAATTATACTAGGACTCTTCTAGAAAAAGTTTATTTAGAATTTTTATTTTTAAAAATTAGGCTTTAGAAGAGTTTTATTAGAATTAAGATTTTTATTAGAGTTAGAATTTTGCTATTTTTGGTAATTATGAATTTTGGTTTATTTTTTTCTTTATTAATAGTGTAAGGAGAGACATTAGATGATTATCAATTATTTATCAATCAATTTTAAATTTATTAGAATTTATTTCTATTTTCTTACTTTCTTTCCTCGTAGATTCGAGAAGTCTCCATGAGGAGTCTAGAGAAGTTCTGTGGATTCGGAATAGTTATTCTTTTGAGAAAGACGGTGCTCGACCTCTCACGTCCTCCCCTGCGTCAGTATACCTCACTGGGATAGCTATTGACGCTATCAAACTTATTCAGTTGATGCGGGTTATATAGATGACGCATCGATCGACATTGATGTGGGCTATGGAGAGTTGAATGATCTTATGACTCCATACTCTAGTTTTCCTTCATTGTTATTTTATTCCATTTTTATATTTGAGTCATTAGTTTGTATAAGCCCTACGGGCAACCATTTGTATAAGTTGAGATATATTTTAGATGCTTCCCTTGTGTGTGGTTTGTTTTGCTTCTGTTGCAATTGCTTACTTATACTTATAAAAGAAAAAAAAAATATTACTGTCAAATGTGGGCTATCCTTGTAGGTTAACTCTTGGGATTTTGAAAAATGAGTACAAAACTTGGGTTACGAAATCCGGGGCGTTATAATACATACATACACACACATAGAGGAATGTTCACCTGCACACCTTCTTACGTGAGCACCTTTGTACACCTGTCATGGGCAAGGAATTTGAATGGTATGCATGATGCGGCATCCCTAGAAATTCCATGCGTTCAATTTCTAGACTAATCCAAAACTCTAGTGGGCCATAGCAAGGAGAAATGCAAATTAAGGGAGGAGATTGTTTCCTTTTTCCATGGCCCACCAGAGTTTTGTATCGGGCTGAAAGTTGGGCTTATGAGGTTTTAAGGGGTGCCGCATCACGTGGACCATTCAAATTCCGTGCCCATGACACGTGTGCACTGGTGCTCACGTAAGAAGGTGCGCAGGTGAGCATTATATATATATATATATATATATATATATATATATATATATATATATATATATATATAGAGAGAGAGAGAGAGAGAGAGAGAGAGAGAGAGAGAGAGAGAGAGAGAGAGAGAGAGAGAGAGAGAGGAATGCTCACCTACGCACCTTATGTGAAGACCCGTGATCACCTTTGCACATGTGTCATGGGCATAGAATTTGAACAGTCCACGTGATGCTGCACCCCTTAAAATGTCACAAGCTCGACTTTCAGCTCGATATATATGTGTAAAGGTGCTCACGTAAAAAGGTGCACAGGTGAGCATTCCTCTCTCTCTCTCTCTCTCTCTCTATATATATATATATATATATATATATATATATATATATATATATATATATATATATATATATATATAGTTGAATGCATAGTTGAGCACCAGTTTACACGAAACTTGTGCGAACTTTTTGAGAACTCATCATACGTAATGTGAGTCCAAAATCTGAACGGTCCATGTGATGTAACACCCCATGAAACTTCCAGGGCTTAACTTTTATTTTGATCCAAAACTTTGGTAGGCCATGAAAAAAGAAAACAATTTTCTCCCTTGATTTGCATCTCTCTTTTCTATGGCCAACTAGAGTTTTAGATCATGGTGAAAATTGGTCCCTTAGGGTTTCATGGGATGCTTACCTGCGCACATGCGTGCCTTTGCACACATGTCATGGGCATCTAATACACACACATGTCATGTCATGTCATGGCATGTCATGGGCTTGAATCACATACACACACACAAAACGAAGACGCTCACACACACGCACACAAAACGAAGATGCTCTCACACACACACACAAAACGAAGATGCTCACACATAATTAGTTGCACCTATAAAAATTTTTTATATGGTATTTGTGGGAATTTTGTTTTCATTGTTGAACCAAGCCGCCTCAATAGAGGTTTACTTTAGGACTATTACTTTTGTAATGAATCTGGACAATATAGCATATTCATAAAGTGGAATGACATAACATGATTTGTGGAGCTGGCTCTAATTAGTTGGGATAAAACTTTTTCAAAGATATCTTTGATGATGATATATATATTGACTAGTTTTAACAAAAAAAATAAATCTCCAGGTAAATGCATGTAAAAGAGTCAGGTCACACGCAAATGGCAATGTCAAAGTGAAAATGTGTGTAATATACTTGATTGATTAGGTTACCTTGATCATATATATGCTCTCATTCAACTCAAAATGTATATTAAAAAACTCGAGATACCCAAATCCGTTTAGCTCTGGGTCCAAGTCTTTAAGCATAAGACTTGGACTAGTAAGTTCAGAACTAATTAACGCCAATATAAGTACCAAATGACTTGAATCGTTCATAGCCCTAACTTTTAGTAAGGGTTGCAAGGGGTTGGACCACTTAGCCTAGTCCTTGTGTCCTAGCCTTATAAGGCCACGGCTTGGGTGAGGGCTAGTCAAGGGCTTGAAGTCTAGGCTTGGTGTCCAAGCTAGGTTGCGCTAGGGACAATGATGAATGACATAATCAGGTCTAATAATCAAGTGGGTCACTATCATACCAAAGGATGAACTATTTCAAAATGCTTGTAGGATATTCCATTCAAATTTTATGTATGGTTTAAAGTTTTTTGGATTCAAGGTCATATTTCCATCTTCAAAATCATTTATATAATAAGATATGTTGTGGATGGAGAGGATACTGTGAAAGATTTATTACATGTAAATTATTTCAAACTTTTGATTATGTCATCATTATCCTTATAGGGCTAACCGAAGGGTTTTTTTTAGCATGTGCCCACTGTCACCCCTAATAAGACGTTACATCTCATTTTTTATCTTGTTTGTAACATCTTAGATTTTTGCTATTTTGGATTTCCAAAAAACCTTTAAAAAATTTATTATAATTAGCTCATGTTATCACTGACTGACCCTTAATGCTCGAGGTGAGCCTATACACGGGTGGTACGTACTGGTAAAGAACTGCACAAATCTGATTAACAAACCGTAGGAAGCCAACGAATCCGTCCGATCACTTGAACATCAAGTTTAGCTGTGTAATTTATTTACATAGAGCGCAAATCTAGCTAACCGATCACTAACTAATCAAGACAACCACAAGTAAATAAAGACCTACTAAAAGCCAAGACAACTAGGAGTCGGATCTTAATTAACAAACCAAACTGACTTAGTTATTCTTTCAGCTTAAGAACCAACAATTTAGGGTGATTATGATAAAATTGTCATTTTTTTTAGTTGCAACTAGGCCACACTATGAACTTAGTTAATCCAAATTTAATCATCGTGTAAAAAATATCCTGCTACCTAATTCATTCTAGAAATGCCCTGATTATTTGAACAAACTCTACACCGCTCATTAGTGAGCCACTAAACCCAAGACTATAGAAAGACATTCGTATTAGTGGGCTTGACATCCATCGTGGGACATCGAGTTAATATTGTGCCTCGAATCGCTCAACTTGGACTCGCAAGGTTAGTGCGTGAGATGTGCGAATATTCTTAAAATTAATCAAGAACTTAAGTTAATTATCTACATCCGATCTTTGCCCAAGTTATGACTTTCACACCATTAGATAACGACTAAATTTAAGGAAACAACCTAAGTTAATACCCTGCATATATCCGTATAGCCGTGGCCCCGATCGACCATTGATGACTGTCAAAATAACTTCTGATCATACCTGTCGATTGACACATCCAAATGGCATACCGATGGTATCTATATGTAGATCATAACTAGAGTGAACTATCTTACGGTGGATATTAACCCTTACACCCTATAGTGGGCCCCAAAGGTTAGAAACACCCTCTCATAAGACTAGTATAATGAAAACCTAGCCCGTAGGACCATTTGCACCACTTTTGATACTATATAAGGTCCTCATTTAGGCAATCCCTCTCCCCATACGAATTTTACCCTAGAAAGAAAGAGAAAGACAGAGAGAATGAGGGAGGTCTTGGAGTATTCTTGATGAATTTCCTTTGATTAAGCTCTAACCTCAACCATTCTTCTCCGCAGAATCCATCCCATTCTCGATTGAGAGATACAAAATGAACCATGCTTCCCAACCTAAGTTTTATAGGATTAATTGCATAATTCTCACTCAATTCCTTTGAATTTGGTGTAGGAATTATTTTTTCCCCAAATCCCTAACCTTAAGAGCTTAAAATTGAATATTCTTACTTAAAGGTGTGGACCATTATGCCTAGGTTTTCATTTATCGACCCTTGAGGGTTTCGGTTAATGATGTCTTGTGGTGAATAATTTGTAAATAGCTAGCATGTCCATATTTCAAGTTTGATTGCGATATGTGTTATTGGTTGTTTATGGATGCTTACATATTTGATAAAATACCTAGGTAATTAAACGTGTTATTATAATGATGCTACATGTTTAGTTGAATGCTTGATTGAATGTGTTGATTTATTGATACTTACATGTTTGATAAAATGCTTAGGTGATTAAATGGGTATTTTATGGATGATCTCATGTTTAATAAAATGCCTAAGTAGTGCTGTTCTATTGATGCTCAAATGTTTGATGAAATGCTTAGATAGTTGTGTCGTTGAATCTATATGATGGCATGGCAAATTGCTAAATCCGTAGTGATGCTTAGGTTACTTACAATGTTGGGAACATTGGCTAACCGCCTGAACTAGGGGTGGCTCAAATTAGGTCGGCCACCCTAGGCTTATTTGGTTGACCCAGGTCGAACACAGATGACCAATAATAACTGGACTACACAGGATGCTTGCACCCAATGTTGGTTGCATTGGAGTTCTCTAAGTTAATCGAATTACCCCATTAGTCGACTAACCATGTGTGTTTACAATATATGACAATGATAAATAGAATCCAGGATACTCTATTCTCATTTAATGAGTCTACTTATAACCATTAGCAGTATGATTTGCCAGACTCATGAGCCGGACATGATGGTATGGGACACCATGTCTGAACTATCGGCCTACGTTGGGGTGACGAGTCTCCCCATAGTGACCAATGACCAATCAAGAAGGTTATTAGCCTATTACATCAAACTGGAATGATGTCGCGAACACCTCACAATTACGTTTAGGCAACGACTTTACATCAATTGTGGGCACCCTCCACCCATCAATGGGCTGTTTAGCCTTGTGCATCCGGACTGTATCATCTGAATCCTTAGTGATCGGTCAGGCCAGTCGGTTAGGCTAGTGTTAATCTCACATTGATTGAAGAGTTGTCGTCTGGGTGATAAACCTGAATACGAATCCATGAACATATGTAAGGAGCCGCTTTGACCACCCTGATCCTCGTGATCCGGTTGAGACCACGATAAAGTGAGAGTACCCTAACTTCCCCAATATGCTAGATGAATGGAACCTAATAACTACTTAACTAACATACGCATTCACCGCATTGCATTAGATAAGACTTACGATTTGGCGTTGGCCTGCTTGTGAGGAAGTGTTGGCATATACAAAATATGTATTGAAGTCACTTGGGAGGGAGTGTTGTTTGGAAAGAGCATATATCGTGTCATATCTTCATATGTGCATTTAATAAGAGTATTTAGGACTTATTTGATTTCTTATTTTATCATTACCTATACTGATTGAGTTGATAACATGTGTAACTTATAACTAATGGAACTACTGTGTTAACTACTCACTCCTACCCGGGACGGTGTTTCAAAACACCAACCAGGCAATGTTGTTGATGTAGGTGCTATCGAGGTCTCTAGCGGGTAGGCTTATATCGACTTGCACTTTCACCGTGACATGTTAGGAGTGTTGGGTGAAATTAGAAAACCTTTCACTTATTTCAATCTTGTGCATGTATATGTTAGAGTCCTCGACTGAGTGTGTTGTGTGTTGATCTTGGATATGTATATTGTAGCTTGCATAATCTCCATTTGGGCGGACGCCACTTTTTAATTGTACTTTGACTATTAGCCTTATATTAATTGATTTTTATTATCTCTACCTCACTTTGGATCCGCTAAATTGAATTACAATACTATGATTGCTCGTGTGTGAAATGAATGTGAATCAGAACGAGGTCACACATGCATTTTTATTCGGTTCACTCCCAGGAACTCGGAACCAGGGTCTCTGTACTCAGGTGCTAATTTTTGGAGTGTGACATTGATTAACGCCAACATAAGCACCAAAGGACTTGAACCGTTCATAAACCTAACTTTTAGTGTGGTTTAAAGTTATTTTTTAGATTTAGGGTCGTATTTTCATCATTAAAATCAGTTATACAATGAGATATGTTGTGAATGGAGGGTATACCATAATAGATTTCTTAGATTTATATCATTTCAAACTTTTGATCATGTCATTGTTCTCCTTGTAAGGCCAAGCGGAGGGTTTTTTTAGCCTGATATGGTCATGCCTAGCTTAACCCATTGCCACTCCTAATTTTGGCCCTAGGGCATCTACCAAACAGGTAAATAATTTCTCAAAGCGTAATGCTTTGTATTTATAAATGACAAGCTAAAAAATTTAAGTCAAAAGCAAGAGCATTTAGATAATTTAAAAGTATGTTTAGCTACTTAATAACTAATATTTAAGAGTTTATCTACCTGACCCATTTATTTAAAGGTAGTCATACCTTTAAGTGTGGCTCCTAGACATTACATGTATAAAGGAAAAATAAAAAGTGGACCGTATGCCATGTGATCAATATGGTCCCTTATTTTCAAACATTCCAAATACCAAATGCGATGTATGTAGGCCACATGATACTTGCCAATATTACTCATCTTGGGATGATGTGGTACAACTATTTGATTAACTAAAATAAGATTAAAAAAAAGTTCCTAATGGACTTGCACCCATTTTTATAGATCCAGGTCTAACTTTTTGGACCCATTAAGAAATAAGGTCTGGTTCATATCTCACCTTAAATAGGGTTGGATTGAGTTTGGGTCTAGTGTAGTTAGTTTTAATATGATAGGCGCTCGTCCATATAACAAGGTTGTCCCATTAACAAAATGGATGACCCTCGTGAATGAGGTTTTTGGTGCTTCTTTATAATTTTGAATGGCAACCCTACCTAATGGCTGCTTTGACGTGATTTTTTGGGCATCTCATTTTCACGGCGGGACAACCTTGTTGGATGGATGAGGTGTTATACAAAGACCGTGGTGGGCTCCACATACCAACAAATAGGAATTATTTATCTGTGTGTGTGTGTATTTTACACAACATTTATGGGAGTTTTGTGTTCTCATTGATAATCTAAGTGCAAACACATGACTGTATCAAAGTGAAAAACTTTTTTTTTTTTTTTTAACACATGCACACACACCCCACACACTCACGCCGGTGAAATTTCACCACCTATGGATACTCGAACCCTTGAACGGGTGTTGAAACTCCTTAAGAGTTTACCACCCGAGCAAGAGTAAGGATCCAAGTACCAAAGGACTTGCATAACCCTAGCTTTTAGTAGTGGTCAGGCCACCCAGCCTAGTCCTTGCGTCCTGCCGTTTGGGCTCTTAAACTTGGCCTGATGGCTAGTTATGAGCTTGAAATTTAGGCCTTGTATCCAAGTTGGGTTGGGTCAAGGACAATGATGAATGACCTAAGCAAGTCCACTAATTAAGTGGGTCACACAACAGATGAAATATTTCAAGATACTAGTGGGAGACTCCATTCAACTTTTATTTATATTTTAAAGATACTTTTGAATTTGGAGTCATATTTCCATCATCAAAATCATTTATAAAATAAAATTTATTATAGAATAAACTTTTGATCATGTTATTGTTCTCTTTATAGGGCCAAGTGAGTGCTTTTTAACTTAACTTGACAAACTTAGCCTAGTTCTTTGTCACCCCTAATTTTAGACCAAGGCATCTACCGATAAATTAGAAATTCAAGCCAAAAGTAAGAGCATTTATTTTATTTGAAAATACCTAATTACTTAATAATTAATATTTAAAAATTTACTTTTTTTTTTTTTTTTAACATGCACACACACCCCATATACTCACGCTAGTGGAATTTCACCACCTATGAGTACTCGAACTCATGACCGAGAGTTGAAACTCCTGAGAGTCTACCACCCGAGCAAAAATTTACTTTCCAACTCATTAATATAAATATTTTATTCACTAAACAAGCTTACTCTATCATTCTTAAAATAAGGTTTACTAGTCTTGTGTTAGTACACCCTGTACCATAGCTCAAGTGGCAGATTGAGTGAAAGATACCTCGTTTCAACACTTAGGCCTTAGATCCTTACTCTTGATCGGGCAGTCAAGGGTTCGAGTATCCATAGGTGGCGAAATTCCACAAGCGTGAGTGTGTGCGTGTGTATAAAAAATAAATAAATAAAACACTTGAGGTCTTGGTGTCGATCCCTAGTGGGGGTGGCTATCAACTGACAGTTAGGTGTACTAACAAGCGAAAAAATAAAAATAAAAATAATATATACCTGTAGCAATACACAGGACTAGCAAACTTTATATATATATACATAAAGTTTGCTAGTCCTGTGTATTGCTACAGATATATGCGTTAGCCTCTTATCTAGGGTCATCTTCTAAGGATCCAAACCGTCTATACGATGGGTCGTGTTAAATTCCATTAGAATGATGTTCGGAAGCCCCCCTTACCATCCAATTGGTGGCCCACAAATGGTAGTTTCAAAATAAAAACATCCGAGGGTGCACTTTTGACGTTCTAATCGAATGGTTAGGATCGAATGATCCAAGGGTGCACTATTAACATTCTAATCGAATGGTTAGGATCGAATGATCCAAGTTTTGTGTTCAAACATGGGGACCAAATGAGCACACTTGATCAACCATGACCGTTGGATCACACATGGGGGCCATGTCAACTATCATTATCAGAATATCACAGCCGTACAATAGAGGGCATGCAGATGTTTGCAGGCTCCTTATTTGAATGGTTGTGATCGCCCATCAAGATGATGTTTGGGCCATTCGCGGGCTGCGGATCCTATACAATGACACACCCTGATTATATGTGGACCACCCATCATACTATTCTCATTTTTCCATAATTGTATTGTGAAAGTCCTTACCTTTTCTTTTCTTTTCCTCACCTTAAGCAAGTCAATCAGATCCGCACATTGGTTGGGCCGCACCAATACTATCGGGTCATAGCATTTGCTGTCCGTTGATTCTGATGTTGTATCCCACAGGATAAGGTGATCATCATCGTATGGTGTACCTTTTGCATGCATTGTATATTATAGACGGTGGGCCCATGTTTCTATCATCTGGACCATTAATCTTGTAGTCCATATTGCTGGCAGGGGATTCCTCAAAAGCTTTACTAAATTAGAGGATCCTGTCCTTTTGATCAGTGGCCCAGAAATAAAATATTAAGAGAAAATAAACCAATGGTTCGATGGTGTTGGGATCTTCAAATTTGGTGTCTCCCATCTTTAGTAGGTCCCATGAAGATGAACGGTCGAGATCAAAGAACCATGGGTCTCACTTATACAAGTGGATGCATCAGGATTTGGGACTTTAAAGGTCCTAACCTTCTCGAGTAACAAATTGGCCACGTGGGGGGCTCCCCTCCGTCGGCATGGTGGGACCCACATCGTTATAGCTGTGGCTGACAGGCAATATAGGGCTGATTATCGGAGGAATCAGATTCCTCTATTCCGTCTTTTTCCGTAGGGTAGGAATTAGGATCATCTGATCAGCACGAGTTCTTCACATATCACGGCCCACCCGATGAACGCTTCGGATTTAATGCACTTTATGATTCTCTATGCCATTCAACGGACGCATGTAACCCAACACATAGGGGACCTACCTTATTTTTGTGCTCATGGTGAATGGACTGGATCGCTTACACGTGGCACACATGTAATCTTCAAGCGCGCGTCTCCATGTGCTTATCCCACGTGATACACGTGTGAACTGGAAGTTAGTGAGAATGACATCCAAGCGGTTCCCGAGGTGGACCCACCGAGAAGCTGATTCAGGGATAACATCAGGCCAGTCAATTTGGGTGAAATTGGTAATCCGTGTACATTGAATCTGAACCATTGGCATATTTTTCTCAACCGTTGTTCTTCCGAAGTCGTTGATCTGGCATTCTAAGCAGAGCTGTACACGAATCGTACCGAGTCGAGCTAATTCTAATTTGAACTCGACTCGGCTCAATCGTCGGCCAGCCAGCACTGCAGGCCACTTCAAGTCGAATTCCAGCGTAAGCTACATTTTTTTCAAACACATAATGTATCTTCAATTTTTCACATGATATAAAAGAGTAACAATTCTTTAAAAGCATTTTATCAAACATTTGGTAAGCAAAACCAAAATCAAGATATAAGGTCAGTTTTATAACGTAAAGATTTTTTTAGTTGTTTGTTTTGCATCCATTCCTTCCTCATCACCCCTTGGTTTGGCGAAAAATGTATGTACCTTGAAACAACATTTCATGGAGTCAATTCATAAAACAACCTGTGAGTAACACTCGGTGAGTAGCAACAATATCAAAATAACCAAGTCTCCGAGCTAATTCGATTTGAGTTAATTCAAGTTAAGGTTCAATTCAAATTGAGTCAAGCTCGAACTCAACTTGAAATTTTTTTTGAACTCTAAAAACCAGCCCAATTCAGTTTGAATCCAATTTCAAGCCAAGGTGAGTCAAACTTTTTCGAGTTTAGTCTAGTGAGCTGATTAAGATGACCTTTGCACAGCTCTAATTTTAAGCCTGACTATATTCAAAGAAGGGCACACCTTGTGAACACCCAGATCCATAGCTAAAGTGGTAGAGTGAGTGAAAGATACCTTGTTTCAATACTGAGGTCTTGGTATCGATTCCTTAGAGGGGGTGGCTAATAGTGAAGTGCAAGCTAACAATTAAAAAAAAAAAAAACGGTACACCTTATGAAGGTATGAACATTGGATGCAAATTAGCTACGGACGGATTTAGATTAGGTACGGACGTTTTCAGTAGCTGTTTTACTATTGAATTGACGTCAGCAAGTTTTGTGGGCCCCACCATGATGTATGTATTATATCCACACCGCCCATACATTTGGAGAGATCATTTTACAGCATGAGCCCGAAAATGAAGCAGATCCAAGCTCAAGTAGAACCATTATAGAAAACAGTAGTGACAGCTCCGCGCACCATTGAAACCTTCCTAATGCCCACTGTTGAGGTCAAAATCTAGACGACTCTCCTTTCCATCTCCCAGAACTTGGATCTCTTCAACGTCTTGACCCTGCACAATAAGAACAAGCAAAGGTAACCCTGGCTAAGTCGGGGGACCCTCTGGTGCCTAAGTCAGGTCAAGGGAATCTGAGTCTAAGTGAAGAGTAGAGGAGAGCGTAAGATATTGCGTATCTATAGCAGTGGGCTCTCAATGTATTTATACCTGACTATTGGACAGTTCGGGTCCACTATTGTTGACACTATTTACTCAATCCACGGGATACTAAGATCGTGGGGATATTATATGTAATCTGTGGATTGTGTAGCACATCAGGCGGATCATGCGTATCTGGGAGTGAAGTAATCGGCTACGTTTGCTTATGGTAGTTTTCAAATCTGGCAGATGGAATGCCCGCCTTAACATGTCGCCTTGGCTCGGCTTGTCTTGACAAGATGTTACTCAGCCTTGACCAATTATCGAGTTGAAGAGGAACACTTTCTTAAACCGAGCCAAGCCCCAAACTGAGATAACGAACCCCGCTTCTGGGTCGGGTTTCCTGCAATTGATGCCATTGTTCGGATCGTCTATGCTCTATCAGACGTTAGGCAAGCAGTCCATTTCTTCCGATTGGAGTACGGAAGTCACTCCGATCTGCAGCTCCGTAGTAAAAACACCCTCGTAGTGTACTTCTTCAGGGACGCTTACATTAGGTCAGACGAGCGTCGCCTCGGTTGTCGATACACTTGGTTAAATTACTTTGGTACTTACTCTTGGGTTCATTAGGGGTTCGGATCTTCCCATAACAGAAGCCCTCTACTCTTCGAGTTCAACTGTGGACTCGGAGAGTAATCACATAGAAGATCTCCCGCCCACGCTGGTATAATTATGATTTTTGAATTTGAACCGTCATATACCCAGGATTTCATGCCTGCAGGCTGTTCTCTTGCGGACACGTGGCGACATTTACGTTTCCAAATAATCGCTTAGCCTATGATGAGTCGTCATGTAAGCCTGAGGAAGAGTCCATGTGACGGTTCCACCTGCTCGGGTTTCGTTTCGCATATCGAAGCACGCCAATCAATGTCGGAACCATATAACCTGGCAGGGGCTCAACCAATAACAGACAGCCACGTGTGCTCCGGAATCAGCTCGCCACGATTCGGTTGTGGCCATCACTCATCGCCATTAATACAGAGATTCTCTGTGGCTTATATAATCTCCTTTTGGACTTGCTTTTTTTACTTGCATTTTGAGTTCGAGCACGTGCCGGAGAAGACGATTTCTGGTGAAGGCAATTTCGGTCGATTAGAAGTTTCTGGTAGGCGATTCCGACAGACCAAGCTTTTCTGGTAGAGGTGATTTCCGGTGAGCGCCCGGTGAGTCTCTTGCATTGTTCCTTTTTCCTTCTTTTTATAATGTCATCTGATCTCGAGACTGTTCGGGAGTATGGTGATGACTCCGAGCCGGGGAGCTCGAATAGTGGGAGAGGGGCCTCTGAAGGCCCCTTTGAAGCTATACCTTTATACCCTCTGCCTTGAAGACAGAAGGAGGCAGGGGCTTGGACTCAGAGAGCAGACAAGAAGAAAACCACCCGAGCCCCCCAGACTACTACCACCGAGGTGACCGAAATGCCCACAAGGGGGCGAGCCTCAGAGGTAGTCCCTGGAGGCTCCGTTCTGTCGGAGTCTTAAATGGAATGGATCCGTTCGGAGTTCCAGATCCCAAACTTCGTTCAGATAAGGGTCCCTTAGCCCTTGGACACTGTTGGTGCCCCTGCTGAGGGAGAAGTTGCAATCTTCCACCGTGCATTGCGATGTGGGCTTCGGCTCTCTCTGCATCCTTTTATCCACGCGATAACAGTTTACCTCGGACTTGCCTCGGGGTAATTCACCCCTAATGCTTGGAGGGTGTTGATTTTTTCCTTCATCACCTGGCGTCAAGTCGGGAATCCGGAGCTGACCTCGGAGGATTTAATGAGCATGTACCTGATTTAGCATGATAGCCAAGAACCATGGTACTATTTCACGACCCGAGATAACAAAGGGTCGGGGCTGGTGATGAACCTTTCGTCTTCCAATAAGGATTGGAAGAATAAGTGGTTCTGAGCGGCAGGTGAGTGGGAGGCGCCATCGATGGAGTTCGGGACTCTGTCGATTCGGGGTCCCACCCGATTTTCAAAGCCAGGTCAGACTACGATTTTCTTTTTTTCCCTCTCTTTTTTTATTTCCTTTCTACTTTAGTTAGAATAGAGACTTTTTTGTCCTTGTAGACTTTTCGAGGGGCACACTTCTCCTCTACTCGGTCTAGAAGAACTGTATCGCCAAGGCTAGAGCGAGGTCAGGGGAGCTTCGCTCCTGGACAGACCTGATCACCGCAACCAATCTTCACTAGTCCGGACTTTGTAAGTCTCAGCCTCTGCTCATATCCTTCAGTAAGTGGCCTTCTAATTTCCTTTGGTGAGATCAACCTTGTTTGTTTGGTTGCCGATCTATCATTCGCTGTGTAGGCATGACTGAGGCGTCTGGTTCTCAGAAGATGAAGGCCGCGCCAACGACCTAGGAGATGCTGAGGGATGAGTCAAGGACAAAGACTACTGTTCGGTGGAGGCAGGCCGTCCCTCGCAGGGAGGGCCCCTCTGGTCCAGTTTTCGTTGTTGTGGCTGTAACTGCTGTGCTTGCCGATACACGGATGACTCTGGTTGCGGTGCTTGCCGATACGCGGGCGGCTTCGGTTGCGTGCTGATACGCGGGTTCCAGCAACCATTGCTCCCGCTCCAGCAACCATAACTTCTTCCGTCCCTGAGCATACCCTCTTCTTCCGAACGGAGGAGGCTATTAGGATGACTGATGATATGCTCTCTCCCCCCGAGGCTGGAAATGAGTTCGGGGTCAAGGCTCAAACCTCAGCAAGCAGTCGGATCGAGGCTGGGGAAGCACCGAGCTTAGCCCAGGTGGGGACGAGCGGTGGAAGGTTCGAGTTGGGTTATCACCTATCTTGCTTGACACCTTGGGATGCCAAACATGCCCCCGAGGAGGAGATTGTCAAACTCCTTATTAAGTCGGACACCTCCTTCTTGAATGACCTGGCTTCCGTTTTCTACACGGTATCGATCATTGCTTTTCTGCTTCTTTTTGTCTCCTCCTCATCCACATGCTCATTTTTTATCTTCGCTCAAACTATCCCGAAGCTCCTTTCGGCTTAGGAGAGAATATGGGAGCTTGAGAGGAGGAATGCCGAGGTGGAAGCACTCCGGAACGAGGTGGGGGGTCCGCAAGGATGAGGCTACCCTTTTTCAACTCAAGCTGGGTGAGCTGTGTCGATAACTTGAAGATGAGAAAACCAGAGAGCTCCAGCTGCAGAAGGTTGCGGGCGACCTCGAGGGCCGATGCAGGGCGACAAAGGCCGAGCTGGCACCGGATAGGGCTTATGCGGATTCATTGGCCAAAGAGATTATCCGGCTGGGAGAAGTCCTGGAATGGACCAAGGCCGAGGTGGCAGAAGAGCGGAGCCGAGTTGTCTCTCGAGCGGTGGAGGCTCAAAGTGCCGAAGACGAGGCTACCTTGGCAGAAGCAGTAGCTGCTGCGATTGATGCCTTCAAGGCTTCAAAGGAAAGGGATGCCGAAACCACCAAGTTTTACAACCGTGGCTTTGATGCTTGTATTGATGCGGTCCAAGATTTGTACCTGGACCTTGACCTTGAGCCCTTGTTGCCTGATGACGCTGGAGAGAAGCCTGCCGAAGACGTCTGTCTGGATCAAGCTCCATTCCCAAGCGCCCCCGACTATATAATTCTCAGTAGCCCCTCCTTTCTTTTCTTTGAACGGATGATATTGTTATTTTTTGAATGGATGGTATTTTTTTTTTACCCTTTTGAGAAGGGCTTTTTGGATGATGACTTTTCTTGTGTGAGTTAATTTTTGGATGTTTGATGCTGATTGTTGGTTGTTGAACTGAATTGCCGACCTATCGGTTTATTCCCGGGCATAGCCAAGCCGAGCCTTGATGGATCGGCTCCCTCCGATGCCTTTTAGTCGATCTTCCAAGCCTTCTCGGCTTGATCATTGTGGAGTTCGAACCCCTAGGGGTTTGACTCGTCCCACGATTGGCGAGGCATCTCTGCTATTCGCACTAGTTGGATGATGAGCCGATTATCCGGCTAGGGAGTCGGGTTATCTTTTGGCTTTTCCCCTGACTTGGAGGGGATACCATATTAATTTTTTTTGGGATTACGTTCTGACCCCTTCTCTAAGGGATCAGTTCGTTCAGTCCACCTCTGAATATGAGAAGCAACTTTTACTTAGTAGATAACTCCATGTAGAAGACGAATCAAGAATTTTATTAACATCCTTAAAGGCAAGTCGCTCAGAGGCGTACATTTATTAGGGGCCTTAAAGGTCGATGCATTAGGGATAGTAGGTCTCTAGGTGCTCGGCGTTCCAAGGGTGAGGGAGCTAGCGGCCCTCAAGGTCTTCCAAGTGGTAGGAACCTGACTTTGTTGATCGGACCATGCGATATGGTTCGTCCCAGTTAGGCTCGAGTACCCCAGCCCCAGGCTCAACAGTGTTGTGGAATACTCAGCGGAGAACTAAGTCCCCTGGGCGGAATCGCCTAACCTTAACTTTAGAATTGTATAAGCGCGCCACCTGTTGATACCGAGTGGTGACTCGAAACCTCGAGATGTCTCTAACTTCCTCGAGCAGATCCAGATTTACTGCGATCTGTTCGGAGTTTTGACCTTCTTGGTAATTCTTTACCCGAGTAGTAGGAAGGTCGATCTCTACTGGCACCATTGCTTCTGAGCCGTAGGAGAGGAAAAATGGAGTTTCTTCAATTGAGGACTGAGTTGTTTTCCTGGAGGTCTACAACACAAATGGAAGCTCCTCAGCCCAATTGCCCTTTTCTTTCTCTAACATTGTCTTGAGATGGTGTTTTATGACCTTATTAACTGCTTCCACTTGCCCATTGGACTGTGGGTGTTGAGGTGAGGAATACACAATCGTAATGCCGAGACCTTGACACATGCCGTGAAACTTATCATTGTCGAACTGTCGGCCATTGTCTGACACAATGGTGCACAGAAATCCCGAACCAACAAATAATATTTTTCCAGACGAAATCAATCACTTTCTGTTCGGAAATTTTCACAACAGGTTCGGCCTCGACCCATTTGGTGAAGTAGTCGATTGCAACAATGACGAACTTGATCTGTCCCTTCCCTACAGGTAGGGGGTGGATGATATCGATCCTCCACTGGGGGAATGGCCAGGGTCTGCTCATGGGGGTCATCTCTTCAGCTGGTTGTCTCGGCACAACTGCATAATGTTGGCATTTGTCACATTTTCAAACATAATCCTTCGAATCCTGTTTAAGGGTCGGCTAAAAGTATCCTTGACGGAGTATCTTCAGGGCCAGGGCTCGGCTATTAGAATGGTTACCACATATTCCTTCGTGAATCTCCTGAATCACATAATCGGCTTCGTCGGGTCAGAGGCATCTGAGGTAAGGCTGGGAATATCCCTTCTTATACAACATACCGCCCAGGACGATATATCGAGCCACTCTAACCCTCGGTCGTCTTGCTTTTAATTTATCTAAGGAAATTTCTCCTATAGTGAGATAGTTGAAGATCGGGTCCATCCAACTTAGAGCAGCGAGCACTGGATTGACTTTTTCTATTTGACCGGTGCTTGGATGTTCTATGAATTCGACGGGGATAAATCACGGGATTTCTCCCTCTGTGGCCGATGCAAGCCTCGTTAGGGCATCGGCACATGAATTTTTCGCTCTTGGGATTTACTGGATAGTGTAATTCCAGAATTTTCCAATCAATTTCCTTGCCTCATCAAGATAAGCAATCATGCTTGTCTCTTTGGCTTCATACTCAGAGGAAATGTGGTTTACCACCAGCTGCAAATCGCATCTAACCTGGAGAGACTGAACGCCCAAACTCGTTGCCAACCTGAGTTCAGCTAGTAAGGCCTCGTATTCCGCCTCGTTGTTCGAAGCCTTAAATCTGAGTTTGATCGCGTACTAGATAGACGTAGAGTCGGGTTTGACCAGGACTATTCTGGCTCCGCCCCCCTTGGCATTGGATGATCCGTCGACGTAGAGAATCCGTCCTGGATCCGATACTGCCTTTTGGGCCCTCAGGGGAACAGGCGGAGTCATTTTGACTCCGGCGCTGATCTCTTCTGTGCTCAGAGTGGTGAACTCGACAATGAAATCCGCCATGACTTGACCTTTGATCGTTATTTTTGGATGAAATTGGAGGTCGAACTTCTCGAGTTCAATGGACCATTTGGTCATCCGATCGAAAACCTTGGGCCTTTGAAGAACTTGCCTCAGAGGGGAGTCGGTCAAGATGATGATGGAATGAGCTTGAAAGTAAGGGCGTAACCTCCACACCGAAACAACGAGGCTGAGTGCCAGCTTATCTATGGGCAGTGTACCATTGCTTTGCTCACGTAATATACGAGGTATTGCTTATTCTTGACTTCTCTGATCAGGGCCGAATTGACAGCTGAGGCCGAGACCGCGAGGTATAAGAACAGGGGCCCACCTTCTTCAGGCTTGGACAAGAGGGGGGTGAGCCTATATACTGCTTTAGTTGCCGAAAGGCTTGCTCGCATTCGGGTGTCTATTCTGCCTTCTTATGACTCTTCAATTGCTGGAAGAAAGGGAGGCATTTATCCATCGCTCAGGATATGAACCGTCCGAGCGCGGTGACTCTTCCTATGAGGCATTGTATTTCCTTGACTATCCGAGGTGAACTCATTTTAAGGAGCGTCTTAATCTTCTGGGGATTTTCCTCGATGCCCCGCTGGTTGACCTTGAACTCGAGGAACTTTCTTGATTTAACCCCGAAGACGCACTTCACGGGATTCAACTTCATCTGGTACTCTTGGAGGACATTGAATGTTTTTCCAAAATCCGTCAGATGATCGGATGCCTTGATACTCTTTACCAACATATCGTCGACGTATATCTCCATAGTGCGACTGATCTGTTTGGCGAACATCTGATTAACCAACCTCTGATATGTCGCCCCAGCATTTTTCAGGCCAAATGGCATGACCCGGTAACAGTAGAGCCCCTTGTCCGTGACAAAGGTCGTCTTCTGCCTGTCTGGGGGATGCATTGCAATCTGGTTGTACCTGAAATAGGCATCCAAAAGGAGAGTAACTCATGACTAGCCGTGTTGTCTACGAGTTAATCGATCCGAGGCAATGAGAAGCTATCCTTGGGGCATGCCTTATTCAAGTCTGAGTAGTTTACACAAACTTGCCACTTCTTGTTGGATTTTCTGACAAACACTACATTTGTAATCCAGTCGAGGTAGTACACTTCCTCTATGAAGCCGACATCGAGTAGGATGAAGACCTCCTCGGCAATAGCCTCGTAGCGCTCGGCGTCGAATGGTCTTCTCTTCTGTTTTATTGGTTTATGGTCTGGGTCCACGTTCAGTCTATGGACTAAAACATAAGGAGAGATCCCTGACATATCTGCGTACGACCATGCGAAGACGTCCCCGTGTTGCCTTAAAAAGGTCAACATTTCAATCCGTTACTTTGAGACCTAATGATGTTCCAAGCTGCACAGTCTTGCTCGGGTCTACTTCGTCGAGGGGCACTCTTTCCAGATCTTCTACAAACGAGTTCCCAATGGGTCCTCGGGGGTCTCGGACGTTGATAATAAGTGCTTGCTTGGTAGATCCTTTTTTGACCCTATCGCGTAACATCTCCGAGCCTCGCGTTGATCGCCTCGGAGGTGGCCTATTTCACCTTCAGCTGAGAACTTCATCATTAGATGATAAGTAGAGATAACCCCCCTCATTGCATTGAGGGAGGGTCAGCCCAGGATGACATTGTGCACCGATGGTACATTGACAACAAGAAAATTTATCATAAGGGTGACTTGGTGTTGCCCTTCTCTAACAGTTATTGGGAGAGAAATGGCTCCTTTGGAGATCACTCTCTCTCCAGCAAAATCATGCAAGGTGGTCTTCACGGGCCTGAGGTGTGACCGGGGGACCCCCATTCTTTCAAAAGCTTCAGAGCAGATCACATCGGTCGAACTTTCGGTGTCGACCAGGATGCGGTGTACTTTATGATTTGCTATGGTCATTGTGACCACCAGGGCATCGTTGTGTGGATGCTGAATTTCGCGTGCATTTTCTTTCGTAAAGGTTAGGCTGCACAGAATGATTTGAAGTTCCTTACTTGGCCGCTCGGTTAAATGGACGTAGTGCTTCGGATTGAACTTTAGAGAGTAGGTTTTCCGAACCCAGTTAGAATCTCTTCCCCCCCCCCCCCCGCCCGGGCGAGCCCCCGAAAATGGTACAGATTTCAGCTGGCTCTTCCACAGGATTATCTGGTCGCCCTTGGTCCCGTTCTTCTTTCCGAGCGGATCTCTCTCTTTTTGGTGTATTGACGTAGATGTCATTTACGGATAAGAGACTCGATTTCATCTTTGAGATCCACACAATCGTCTGTATTGTGATCGTGGTCCTGGTGAAAGTGATAGAACTTCCACTTATCTCGATGCTCTGAGTCGGCCTTCATGCATATAGGCCAATTCAAAAGTTTATCTTCTCGGATATCCAATAGGATTTACTCGGAAGACGTATTGAGGGGGGTGTAGGAACAGAATTTCTCTTTCGGTCTCCAGCTTGGTCGACGATCGCGAGGGGCACGGTCATCTGCCCCTTTGCCGGTCAGCTAAGATTCTTCATTCTTAAGCCTCTTTCCTTTGTTAGCCGGGTCATTTACTTGCATGCTTTTGCGGGCATTAGTGAACTCCTCGACATTAGTATATTTCTGAGCCTTTGTGAAAAAGTCCGCCAATGTCTTCGGTGGGTTCTTTCCAATGGAGAAAGTGAACCTCCTCTCCTTCAGACCACTAAATACTGCCGCAAACACCATTTTGTCGTCATAGTCTTCTACTTATAAAGCTTCCTCGTTGAAGCGAGTAGTGTAGTCCTTCAGCGACTCTTTTGGCCTTTGTTTGATAATGAGCAGGTGAGTATTGGGTTTTCGACTTCTCTTACCACTTATAAACTGGGTAAGGAATAGTCGGCTCAACTCTGCGAAAGAACCGACGGAATTGGGTTTGAGCTAACGGTACCAACTCCGAGCGGATCCCGCAATGGTGATAGAAAATTCTCTACACATCATTGCATCCGTTGCTATCTGGATCTGCTTCCACGAACAATAAGCTTCTAGATGCTCAAATGGGTCGTCGGACCCAGAATATTGGATGAAGGGAGGTATCCAAAACCACTGTGGCATCACCTCATCCATGATGGTGGAGGTAAAGGGAGGCTCAGTCTCTTCCATCATTTCCTGAACCGTGGCAGGAACTGTCGACAATTGTTGCTTCCTTTCCAGGGTTAAGAATTTGTTGTTGAGTTCTGCAAACCGCGCTTGCCAGGGATCTTTATTCTCAGCAACAATCTCTGGGGCATCTTTTATTTCTGGAGTTCACCTTTCCCTCCACCGCTCTAGCTAATGGTGGAGGTCCGTAGGGGCCAGAGCCTAGGTGATCGAGTTTGTAAGACCCGTATCTTGGTTCGTACCTTTCCGTACACTTCCGCGGTCTTACCGGTCGAATTCCGACAACTTTCGACCCTTAACCGATATCGACGCGCGACCCGGATTCATGCGCCGACAACCCGAATCTACTCAACCCGAGACCTATACCATAGCGACCGCGCCATCGTTGCGGTTCCGATACCGCGACTCGCGCGCCGAGGCGATACCCTGGTCAAGAGTTATGGGCCAACGTTCGGTGCGAGAAAACGCCGCGCGTTGCGAAAACTAAGAGAATCTCTACGATGTGTCACATCAATTACATCAATCCCATCAATCCATCACATGTCAAGTACACATCACTTCCATCCTTTTTCCCAAGCAACCACAAAAGTCTCCCAAACCCATACTTCTCTTACACAAAAAGCCAACAAAGTCTTCTTAACCCATACCTTTCTTACACAAAAGGCTAAAAAGTCAAGTTTTTCTTACACCACCATCACTCACCCATCCATCCATCACTCTCTCTCTCTCCCTTTACATCACTCTCTCTCTTTCTCTCTTTCTCATTTCAAAATTTCCAAGCAACAACAATTCCAAGGGCTCCATACGTATGGAATTTCTCCAAAGTCCCTAAGCTCTAAGTGGCCCACCTTCCTACCCCAAAATCTCCCATCTCAACCCTCCATTCTTCATCTTAGCCATTGAAGTTGAAAACAAGGTGCTAAGGAACCCCTAGGAGCGAGGAGATCGGACGGTGGGTGCTTCTATAGGGTAGATTTTCTTATTTTTATGGTGGACCAAGTGAGGCCCACCGATCAATGGTGTGGATCTCACTTGGGACCCCTATTTGTGGCCGATAGACCACTTGGATCATCATGATCGTTCCATGATGGGGCCATTCTCCATGGACCCCATCATGATGTTTATTTCTTTAAGAAAGGTCATCTAGACCGTCCATTTTGGTGGAGAGAGGATCTCCACCGTTGATTCTCGATCTTGATGGTCCCATGTGTTGAGGGACCCTTTTTTTTGTATCATTTGCTTTTAAAGGAGGGCCCATAAGGACGGGGTCCCTCCATCACAAGCCATGTCCCACTCTCCATGTCTCTCTCTCTCTTTCATTCCTCTTATTTTATTTTATTTTTATTTGATTTTTATTTTTTTTTATGAAAGGGGTTGTGTGGCCCACTTGAATGGACCTCACCTTGAGGTATTTATTGGGTCTAAGAGTCCTTCAAGTGGGGCCCACCTTGCATGTTGAACCCCATCACCCATCAATGGTGGCCCACTTCATCAAGGCCCATTACAAAAAAAAAAGAGAGAGAAGAAAAGAAAACCGTCCAGCGTCAGAGACGCTGGACGTTTCAACCAAAAAAGAAAAAAAGAAAAAGAAAAAGGGACTTTTAAGGTGAGCCCCTTGTGTATGCCCCACCTTGATGTAGATATTCGATCCAAACCGTCCACCCCCTTGCCCACAACATTTTAACCGTTGAGCCGAAGAATGAGGTGGACGTGATTATCCAATGGGCCATAATATCAGAAACTTGGATGGTTATCCTTAAATACACTTCCTGATGAGACTATACACCCAAAAATCCCGAACCTTAGACTCATTGGGATTGTTTTGAGCCCCTGAACTCAATGGACGGGGTGGATCAACTTGACGTGGGCCCCAGGCGTGAAAAACCCCAGGAAATGAATTTTTTCTTTTAAATTGAAATAAGGCAACAGAGGCATTGCGTCTCTCTGACATGCAGTAGACGTGCAGCAGGCGCTGCACGTCTTGGCGGGCGGGCGTCCAGCATGGGACCCACGGCTCCAGCCGTGGGCCCCACCGTAATGCTTATTTGTCATTCAATCTGTTCATAAGGCGGGTCCCAGCATCAGGTGGGCCCCCTCCAAATCTCGGACAGATCCAAAACTCGGGTGGCCCACACCACTTAAAACAGTGGAATTAAAAGCCTACCGTTGAAATTTTGTTTGGGGCCCACAGAAGTTTTGAACTAAGCTGAAATTTTTATGTTTCCTTCAACCAGGTCTGCTTGACCTTACCAATGGGTTGGATGCCAGATAAATGTTACGGGGTGGGCCCCACATGGGACCCACAGTGATATGTGTATTGAAGTCCACCGTCCAGTGGACGGTGGCGCCCACCTTGTTGTCATTTTGCTTCCACCGTCTGTTGGATGGTGGAGCCCTCTTGATGCATGTGTTTTATGCACGCCACCACAGCATGCGTGCGGCGTGCGTACAGAATGTGTGCGTGCTGTGTGTGTGGTATGGGTGTGCATGTGTGTGTGTATACATACATATACATACACACTTATGTTATATAGTATATATATAAAATATTGTATATATATATTATATACATGGTTTATATACTACATATGTACACTACATTCACAATGGTGGGCCTTCTCGTGGGCTCCACCCGTGATGCAGATGCTGTATCCAATCTGCCCATCCATTGTAAGCAGATCGTGCTATGGAATGAGTCAAAGTATGAGCCAGATCCACGGTCCAAGTGGACCCCATCTTAGCATGAATTGAGGCTCATCTTAAATGTAGTTGTGACATTTATTGGGGTCCACTTTGATGTGGATGTATGGCCCATGGGACTGGACTATTTGATATATTCCAAGGCCCTTGGGTCCAGGCCCATTTAAATTGTATAAAGCCTATGAGTACAGGCCCATTTGATATGTAAGACCTAGGGGTTTAGGCCCACTTTGATTTGTTTAAGGCCTAGGGAGTTAGGCCCATTTGACTCATATAAGGTCTATGGATTGAGGCCCAATTGATGCACATGTGGGGGCCCAATTGGTGTAGCCCATTGGTCACATATTAAAACGTATGAGACTAAGCTCATTTGATGCAATCCAAGGCCCACGGGTGTTGACCCATTGCAATGCACATAAGACCCATTGGTGTGGCCCATTTATGTGGCCCATCTGATGAGTTAAAAGGCCTACAGGATATGGCCCATTTGATATATATGTAAGGTCCAATGGGAAGAACCTACTGTCCATTGCAATGTGTAAATCCATTACAGACTAAGTATGATGTTTACAACGATCGTGCCTTGGGAGCAATGTTGGTTTGACGTCCACATTACGAGCGTAATGCTGGTTGGATGTCCACATTACGACTCTCCTTAGGGCCCATCACCAGGTCGTACTTACTGTGTATAGACCGTCCAGGCCCATCTGCATTGTAAGATAATTCTTTTTATTATAACATGTTTAGTATAGTTTCATGACCCATGATCATACGCATCATATGTATGCTTGATATGAGGATTGACTGATCATAGCATTTGCCTTCGGGCAGGTTGTTTATGGGCTCCCGGTTAGGCGGTGTTGCCCTACATGAGCGCACGATATGCGCAGGATTTGTTGCATGACTGGATAGCGTGAATCATGCATTTCGCATTTGTGTGACATGGTTATTGTGTGCCCTACCGACGTCAGGGCCGTAGCCTCCGCAGACGCATCGTGGTTGGCAGGATTGGATACCGAAAATCTTGTTCTACATGGGGTACTATAGATATCCCTGGGTGAAAGTCCCTAAACCCTTATGGTACCAAGAGGTTGCTCCAACGTCTAGACCGAGTGGGTAGATGAGCACTGAGTGCCGAATACCAGTTGGCTGTGCTCTCCACTGTATCGTGGTCGGTTGGAAGGGGGTGCGGCCTTACCCGTCCGAGTGTAGGGGGCAATGCTAGGCTGAGTCTGACCAGCTCGAGGAATGGGTCCGCTATCGACGAGTCGCGCC